>OY720444.1:26680368-26930008 GCA_963082915.1 Dolichopus griseipennis
AAATCAAAAATAAAAATTTTTGTCAAATATTTTATAACGACTAAACTTAAAACAAGGACTAATATTAAAAGTACAATTAATAAAAAATATTTTAACATACCTTAAATCCTTTTAGATTTTCTACAACACAAGCTAATAATGCATCTCTTCCAACAGATACAGTAACATTTGGTATTGGTTCAGCAAATCTAGGCATACTATCATCTTTTTTGTTTTTATTTTTAGAAACAAAATAAAATTTAAAATTTTTTTTATACATATTTTATTTTATTAATTGATAAAATTTCTGATAATTATTAAAAACATTTTAAATTTTCAAAAAAAAAAATTGTAGTAAAAAATATATTTTTTGTTTTGTATTATTTTGTAGATTAATATAAATTATTAATAAAAAAATATTTAAATAAATTGAATTTATCAATTTTATTAATGTTCATTTTATTTTAAAAAATATTTAAAAATTTTCAAAAATACAATAAAAATCACTTACCATTTGCTGATTGAGTTTCTGATATTCTACTTAGTTGTTTTCCTGCAAAAGAAAATTGGAAAATTTGTAAAATTTGTTTTTTATTTTAAAAATTAAAATTTTTTAAATTTAAAATCTTTATCTTTGAAGTTTAAATGAAATATTTTAGAAGGGGTTGGGTCCGAAATCCCAAAGTCACAAAAGTTTTTCAAAATTTCAAAATCCCAAGTTACAAAATCCCAAAAAAAAAAATACCAATGTTACAAAATCCCAAAAAAAAAAAAATCACCAATGTTACAAAATCTCAGAATTTCGAATATACATAATATTTAAATATTCTGCAAACGACGCATAACTCTCATTTTGTAACCAACTCTAAAATCGCTTTTAATTATTTTCTTTTATATATAATATATTTCAACGGCAATGAACCCCAAACCCTCGCTAAACAAATTATTGAGACCATGATTTTGTAACCACCAAAAGAATCTCTCCTAATTCGGAATAATTTATGATATATATATTCTGTAAAAGGCGTATAACTCTTTTTAAAAGGCGTTTTTAAATCCAACTCTAAAATTAATACTTTTGGTTTGTCCACAAGGAATACCTATTCCTGCGATTTTGTAACATTCGTATTTTTTTTTTGGGATTTTGAAATTTGGGATTATTTTTTTTTGGATTTTGTCTTATTTGGTATTTTGTATCTTTGGGATTTTTTTTTTGGGATTTAGGTGTACTCCCTTTTAGAAGGTGTTATATTATGCAAGTTTTAAGTTGATGAAAATAGCATTAAGATTGTTTAAATCATCCGCATTTTAATTATGTATCACGTTGTATAAATGGGAGTAATTCGTAATGTACATATTTGTAACATTGAACGAATGTACATAAAGTTGAATATCATTCTAATATTAATTTACAATTGTGTAAAATTACAGGCTTTTTCCGAAACAAATCAATTCTACTTACAATTACATGCAATTTTTAATGAAATCGTTTAATTAAAGTATCTTAAATATAACCCTTTACAATTTGTTTAATTGTTTTTAAGACACGTTCTAAACTAACACTTATTAAAGTAAAACAAATAATAAAAGAAATATTTCATTAACACCATGAAATATACCCTTAAAAATAATAAACTATTAATAAAATGTATAACAATTTATTTACATTTCCTTTATATATACATACAATGTTTATTGTTCTTTTATTAGTTTTTATTTCTATTATTTTTTTTTTTTTGGTTTTTTTTTATATTTGAATATGATTTGCATTTTTTTAGCTAATTTTTTGACTACTTATATTTTTTTAAGAGCATTTTTCCAAAAAGATTTCAGAAAATTTACTTATTAGTTTAAATTAGTTCGTCTTTCTGTTTCTACTAATTCATCATTTGGAATAAATGAAGTAAATCGATCTATCTATATATCCGTCCGCCTATTGAATATATCACTAATAACTCTTAAAAAAATAATAATTAAAAAATTATTTGTTAACAAATATCCAAAGAAAAATAAAAGATAAAATTATAAGTTAACATTAATTATTCCAATTTACCGCAGTCATTTACCTAAAAGTATGCAACATAAATAAATTTGTTGTTAAACAAAGTATGCATGAAAGCATGAAAGGAAATAGTTAACTAGTTTGATGCTTTCTTTTGGGGTTTGCGTAGTTGTCGTATAACTTCTTGTTTTTAAATAATAAAGCTGCATGTCTTAAATTTTGCCAAAAACAATTGAATTTAATGACGAAACTATGCGGATAATTTGATTAGTTAAGTGAAGTTGGTTCGCGTAGTTGTTTTTTAAAACTTCGTTTTTTATATGAGTTTTGTTTTCTATACCTAATTACTTACTACCTAAAAAAGTGTCTAAAATTCGAGGATAAGTAATTAATGAGATAATGATATGATGTTTATTACGTTCACTCAAATTAATGGAATTGAGTTGTTTTTAATAAGCATGTCAAAAATTCTAAGTTTCAGGGAATATAGCAGGGGAGGCTGATAAAACAGGCGAGTTCGAAGTTTCATATACCCAAAATTAGAAAATTTTCAAATTATAATCCTTTGTAATTCTAAGAGTAGTTCAAATAGTTTTTCTGAGCTATCTTTAATGCATATTTAATCTATTGAGCATTTGAGTGAAATGTTTATTAACATTCATGCTTGTATCATAGAGTTGACACATTTACTCGACACTCTTCCCAGTTTTTTTAAAATTTTAAGATGCGAAAGATTTTTCGACACGAACATAAGTTCTCATTAAAAAAATTGAAAAATAAGAGGATGAAAAGTTGAAAAATTGCTAATATTAAGCACCTCAAACTTGACACTTGCACAAATGTTTCAAATAAGTCGAGTTTTTAGAGCCAGATACAAAATATACAGTTTAAACTCTATATTATTAACTATTCAAGCTACCGGTGATATTTTTTTCAAATAGAAAATGTAATAGAATTTTTTTATTTAAGTATTTAACGGTAAAATTTTCATATTTTGAACTTTCCTAAAAACCCTACTAGGAAAATTTGAAAGATTGATAATTTTACAATTCTATGATATTTAATTTTTTTGGTAACATTATAAATGTGAAACTTCAGCAACACTAAGTTAACGCTACCTCGTTTTATTTTTCTGAAAATCTTTAACATTTTCCGCCTCTCTTTCAAAATTTTCCTTAAAAAAATTTATTATTGTTGTTTTATTTACATTATGGATTGTTTTATTTTATTACTTTCATTTTTATATTTCACACTGTTTTCAACAATACAAACAAACTGTTAACCACCCCCATTATTTTCATGTCAAAATTTTCTTTAATATTTTTTATTTTATTTTTTTTTTCAATCACTGTAATCACAGTTTGTTAGAGTTGAGTGAAAATAAAATAAAAAAAAATAAAAAAAAAAAAAAAACAAGTCTTAAATCAAATAAAAATTATTCGATATTTGAAATATTGCTGTAATTTAACGGAATATAATGGTAAAATATTATTATAACAGTTAAAATAAAATAACTAAGGATATTCATATTCAACATTAATTTCTTCCGTTTTTGTTCTATTATTATGTTTTTTTTTTTTTTTTTGTGGGTTAAATCACGCAAAATTGTGTTTGTTTTTTTTTTTTTTGAGTTATTTGCAATTTTTTTTATATTTGTTTCAACTTTAAGACTTAAGAAAATGTAAGTGTTGTATTTTTTGGGTTTTTGTTAAAGTAAATTGAAATTAATGGAATGGAGTTGTTCTTGAATAAGCATGTCAAAAATTCACGGAGGATTCGGAGGCAGAAGCGCAACACAAAACGTCGTTACGACTAAAAGGAATTGCTAAGGATCGTGAAAAGTGGAGAGGATTTGTTGACGCCCTATGTTCCTCCATGGGTTCTAGGATTCAGTAAGTAAGTAAGTAATTGTTTCCTTTCAATTTCACTGAAATTTTTTTATTTTTACAAATACTAGTATTTCATCTACGTCTTCTATCTTTTATGTTTATTCTTAAAGGTCCTTGCATTTTCAACTTTATAGTTTTTCTAGTTGACGTTAATATGGAGGTAATAGGAATGATTAAACGTTATGTAAAATATTAGGTTCACACAACAGAAAGTTTAAATCTTGAATTACAAAAAATTTGGTTTCTCTTAATTTATTTTTGAATTATTTAGTTATCAACACTCCTCCATGACTTACAGTGAGATAAGGAATTTATGCATTCCTTTCCTTTAGAGGCTTGACATTCAAATTTAAGTTACATTTGAATACCAAGATGATTTTGTAAGCAAAATTTTTATTCAATAATTTTTTTTAAATAAATATCACATAACCTACGGTAGATGAAGCCGCAGGTTATTTAGGAAGCCTTAATACTAATTTCCTTAACAAAAAAAATCTCTTGTTAAAACTTTGTTTCAACCTTTTTTTTCAATCAATTGTCATTGTATATAAAAAATTTATCGTAATTTATTATGTTTAATTTTTAATTTCTTTAATTATTGAAAATAACTAAAATAATTGGCTGACTTTATATGTGTACGTCGGAACAGGCGGGGGTGCGGATATATTCACATAGTAGAACTGGGCCCTATTGAACTGAACTGCACTAACACTAATTTAATTACTAATGAAATAATCAGTTTTTTGATAAGTGAGAGTTTTTACTAATCAAACTACATATCTTTTTTGTCCAATATGGTGTTGGTGTAACAAAAATTTTGATAATTTGATTATTTCATTAGTGATAAGTTATTGGTGCAATAGGGCCCAGATCAAATGAATTCTACATACAATTAAAATATGAGATAGTACTACGCCTTATAACATGAAGAAATGTCTTAGATTTTCATACAATTCTAGATTTTAGATACAATTTTATTTTTGTTTATATTGTAATATTGTGTAATATAGTTATAGAGTATTCTGTATCTGTGAGTCATATTATTCAATTAAATTATTTGTTTATATTTTGTATTTTTTTATATTGTTATATTAAAGTATATTTTATTAAAGATATATAATTATTAATTATTAATTAAGCCATTAATTTGAATCCAATGGCGAATGGTAGCTATTTCGAGTCGAAAACCAGATAAAAATTTTTTTTTTTACTTTTACAGGGATTTGAACCCGGGACTTTCGCATAAAAAGTCGACAATCTAACCACTGTGCCACCCAGCCAATAATATTAAGTTAAATGGTTTAAATTTTTTTATTATAGTAAATTTAAAAAAAAAAAATTAAGAATGAACGCAAAATACGATTGTTTGTTTACCTAATTTATTTTCAACCCTTTCAATTAAATCAAATTTAAATTACCCAATTATATCAATTTGAGCCATTTACTCATTGTCATTTTATTTTATAAGGCAAGGTAATTGATATACATACCTAATTTTTATATAAACAATTTCAGATCTCCTAAGCCAAACGATGATATACTGAAAATAATAATTTTTTTTTTTAATTGATTGAAGCTTAGTAACACATTTGAAATTAGTAATCGCCATATTTTAAGTACGTATATTCCGAAGAAAATGGAAGAAAATTTTTTATGATTTTACAGCTTAATCGGATTGAGTTGAAAACTGTATAATTTTATTCAATAACTCATTCATATAATTTTTAATAAATAAACTTCTCTTCCATTAACAGTGTTGCCATACAACCTATGTAAGACTAGCTCAACAAAACAGCTGTATCCTTTAGTTAATACACTACTTTCTACTACTATTTTGTACCTACACATTATCATTTCAATCAAATTAAAGTAAATTTTTTTTCTACATACACTTTGAAGTTCTAGTTGAATAGTAAAAGGAAAAGAGACAGGAAGAAGTTTTTTTTTTTACTTTCATATTTTTTTTTCATTCGTCATCCGTCAAATTTTGGAACACAAAAAATACAATAGTATTTAAGCGGTAATAACATTATGATGTGGTCGCCCATTAAAATATAAAAATTATATTTTTTTTGTTTTTTTTTTGTTTTTTTTTTTTGGTGGTGAAAATGAAAATAAATTTTCTAAATATTTTATTAGAGGGGTAATTTTCATAAATTATTCCGGTCGGATTCATGAATAAACATTTTTTTTTTCTTTTCTTTTGAATTCAAAGTGTGTTGGAGTTAAAGTGTGTTTGTTCATATTAGAAAAGTGTCTATTAGAATAACTAAGGGGGTTAGAAGAGTAAAGTTGTTTGTTTTCTTTTAGAATATTTTTTTTTTTTTATTACAAGAATAAAAGGTTTAACAAGCTTTCCACGAAAATTTATTCTATTATAATAGAGTATAAATTATAACCTTTAATGTGAGTAGTAATTAATGAATGTTAAAAGTTTTGTTTTACATAGGAAGGGGTAAAAGTTTTTAAAAATTTAATCATTTTCGTTTTAAATAATAAAATAAAATTGGGAACAAGTTTTAAAGAAATGAAGGGGAGTTGGAAAATATCTAAACATTTTTCAATTAATTCTTATTAATAAACCAGTATATGAAATAATTTTAATGAATTTTTATTTAAAATGACTTTAGGGAGGGATTTGGTTCTAAGCGACAGCCTACTGTTTAACATTTAATAATTCAAGAAGTTGGTATTAAAATACTGTAAAATACTAATATAAAATTTTATATACACTTCAATATTTGAGTACTACTCGTTAAACATAAGTAACTCAAAGATGTATTTTTATTTTTTTTATAAGTATCTTAGATCTGTTTATATATGAAGGCTCACCTTGTCGCATTTGAAAGGACTAATATTTCATTATTGAACCGCCATATTTTGTAATTTATTTTAGATATGGACTTAACTAAAATAACATTGCACACATTCTCAATTTCTTGCGAACTTAAATCTATTCTTGTATTTAAAATCTGATCTAATACTTGAAACAAATGCTAATCACCAATATCTGTACCATAAACTAATTCATAAAATTAATATGCTTCTTTCAATATTGAAATCTGACAGATAGCTCAGTGGTTAAGTGGGGGCTTTTCAATCGAAAAATTTCGGGTTCAAACTCTAGTCTGATCATATATAATAAAAAAATATAGTTTATATTAAAATAATGTCAAATAGGCAAAGGACTAATATTATCAGGCAATATTTACTATTGTCGGTACTAGAAATAAATAAATAAGTAAATCAATATTGCCAAGTAACTCACTGGAAGGAGTGGCACAACATTTCATTCGAGAATCGAGAGGTATGAGTTATGCACCCGTTATTACAATATACAGCACTTAACACTTAAAAAAAATAAAACAAATTAATTTTCTTCATATTATAATATTCTATGACTTTGAAATCAACCTACGTTAATTGTTTCTTTCTAATAAAACTTTTCATTATTATTATTATAACAAAAGCCTATCAGGTATTTTCATTCTACCCACTTTATGTCAGTTTAACAACTTAAATTTTCACAATATTATTCAATGAAAATATGTGTTTATATATCAGATACGGAGCCTACACATATTAGGTTGACTTAATGCTCCTTCAAGGAAAGATCAAATCAATTTTTATTTTTATCTCAATGTTAAATTATTTTTAACTGAATACCAATTTTATAATGTTCAAGTAAATTGACATATTTTATTAAGAAGACTGTTGTTTTTCATAGAATCTCAATTACCTACATTCGAGGGAATACATATACATATGGGTATTCTTTTGGGACAGTTCCATTAGTAACAACAGTATTTTTTGTGTATAATATCCCTATTGGGAAAATGGTAATATTTCTTTAAATCAATTAATAATAAAAAACTTTCGATTACATTTTTGTTATTTATTTTATTTATTAATTTATATTTTCTAATATTTTATTTATTTATTTATTTATCCGAATATTACGCATTACAATGAACTATGCAATATTGGTAAAGCCCTCGGCTGCCTGCACCATTGTGGGTTGATTCTAATTTATCTTTCAATTTTAACATCTTTTTTAAATTTGTATCTTAAAACTACTTTTATCTTAATCTTATCTTAATTAATCAATATGCTTATTTAAAGTTATAATACTTATTTCCTAATTCACAATTTTGAGACTACTCTTTTGATTTTTTAACTAATCTAGTAGGATACACTTAATTTAAATATTGCATTTTTAATTATAACTTTTAAGAATGTGTTTTTTTCTGCTCTTTTTCACTTATCTAAATTTTATTCCAAATAATAAAATCCCTAGCTATCTTTTGTATTAGTTCGATTCTACTGCGGTTGGGTTGAAGAAGGTGTTCAGTGTTTAAATTATTGTTACTCAAAATATTTAATGTGAAAGGACGTTCGGTGAAAATGTGTTTCACAGAAAGTGTGTGTCCACATTTTGGTTGAACAAGAGAGAGGGTCTGTATTCTCAAACAGAAATTTTTTTAGCGCTGTTAACCAGTGGGTCTGTAAAAAGATATTAGTGTTATTCCAGTTAGCTTGCCTAAAGTTTTGCATAAATTGCTTAGTTTGCTTTATTTTTAAATTTAAGTGATGGTTATGTAAGCCTATGATCTGGCTCTTTATAGCTAACTTAAAAAAATGGAACGCTTTTGCGTGTCATCCTTGCATGCCATCCTAATATTTTATTTAACTTTCTTAATTCAATGAATTAAGATAATCGATGCGACTTATACAAATCTTAAGCATTTATATTAGGCGTTTGTATTATATTTTTCCGTGTAACATTAAGAATTTTTTATAATTAGCGACTAAATATATTCACAAAATATTTTGCCCAACACTGTATTCCCTAGTATATAATATAATGTTAAAGTATCTATAAATTATAATTCAAAGATTGACTAATTACAAGTAAATTTATTATGATGATGATGATATTTATTACGATGATATTGATCATGATAATAATGATAATAATACTTGATTAAATCAAAGTCAATATTGTTTTATTTCTTTTGATTTTTTTTATTTAATTTTCTTTTCAAAACCCCACTAATAAGTGAGTAACGATTTAAAAGGAAAGAAATATTTCCTTTTAATTTGTTGAGATAAATTTATTTTATTGCATGCCATTTTTTTTTTGTTTTTTTTTTCTTTTAGCTAAGAGTTTTCCCTTTTTACTTTATTATATTTAAATCAAAAAAAAAAAAACAAAAATTAGGAAAAAGAAATTGGTATGGTAAGTTAAAAAACGTTGATGAAAATTTAAGTGAGGTGAACTATATAACTTTGTGTTTAAAATGTTTTCCTAAAAGAATTTCCTTTAGCAATTTTCATTTTCATTTTTTATTTTTTTTTTTTTTTCAAACAGAAGAACGGAAAATGTTTAACACATTTACATATATTGATATATATAAATGTATAATTATATAAAAATGTATATTTAAAGTAAATTTCAAAAAGAAAATGATTGTGGTGAATGGTATGTAATTTTATATATATATATATATAAAAAAAAAAGTAAGAAAAAAATAAAAAGGATTTTCTGTTAATTATCCTTTAATTACTGTTCGAAAAAAAATTAAACAAATTTATTTTCCACTTTTACTTTCAAAATTTGTTTTTATGGTGGGGTTTTCTTTATTGTGTGTGATACGAAAAAAGATTAAATGTCAAAATTATAATCAGAGTTGGAAATTTTTTTTTTTTAGGTTTTGAATTTTTCTTTATAACTATTTAGAATTGATTACAAAGTACTTGGATGTATGTAAATATAAATTAAGCATAATGAAGAGCTTTGCGTTTATGTATTTTGTTAATGTTTTATTTGATATCTATATATATATATATATATGTAACTGCATTGTACTTATATATTTTAGTATAAATATATAATAGAAAAGCTTAAAATAAAAAATAATTTGAATTGTAATTTTCTATTAAGTGTTGAATTATATTTCTGGAAGGGATTTTAACTTTTTATGAGTTGTCCTGGGAATTTTGAAATTTATTAATTATAGTATCTAGTAATTATTATTCTACTTAAATTAAACTTTTATTTTAGTGTCATTTCAAGGTTTTTAATTTAGTAATTAAATTACTAATCTGTATTAAACTATTTTTAAAATTTAAACTTTTTCCAAAGAAAGTTAGTTAAAACATATATTTGAAAAGGATGCTATCTCTAATCAATGGTCTAGTAATATCTTATTTTACAAATGTATGGTGAATAAGACTCTTAGCTTTCAGGTGGAAGTTAAATTCTTTGAGTAATTTGAGCATGAGTAATTTTAATTGGTTTAACAAATAATTGAACTACAATTAACCTTACAAAACCTTACCTACAGTTCAAATTTTATTCATTAATTAAAATTCATTAAAAATTAACATTTTAAAAGAAAATTATTTCACTTAACCTTATAATCATGTATTAAAAATACAAAATACTACAAAATATAAGAGATTGTAAATTTGAAAAAAAACTTTTGCCTATAAGTATGCAATTTATTTTCAATTATGAATTCCTTTTCCCTCAAATGTTTCCTCACGAATTATTCTTGTTTTTTTTCTGTTTTCTTTTAATTATTTTTACTACAAAAGTTAAAATTCTATTTTTAACACTTTTTTAAAACGTTTTTATTGATATAATTTATTTTTATTGCTATTTAAAGTTTTACAAAAGATTTATTAATTTAAAAATTTCATTTAAAACTTTTTAGATAAATTACGATTTTTTCAAGTTAATTTTAAAATAACTTTTTTAAATACATACCTAATATAAAAAAATTAATAATTTTTCGTAAAATTCTGTTCAGTTCTTGTAACGCCACACTTTAGAAGAATCCATTCTTTAAAATTTTCTTTATAATAATTTTACAACTTTAAAGTAAAACTTTTCCCTTTTTTTCAGTTTAAATCTATGAAATTATTTTTTATGAAAATCAACATCACATTTCATTTTTAATTATTCTCATAAAGCAAAAAAAAAAAAACAACCAAAAAAAAAAAAACCCCGGAAAAATCATAAAAAAAAAGTAATAAAATGTTGAACAAAAGAAAAATAAACTTGCTGGGAAAATTTTTTACTTGAAAAGGAAAACCGTTTTGATAACAAGAGGAAGCAATTATTTTCGTCTATAAAATTAAAACAAAATAAAGAACATAGAAAAGATTTTCTTTTTCCTTGGAAAATGTCCAAAAATACCTGTCAAAAAGTGTTAATTAATGTAAAATGGAATAAAATCCTTTTAAAAAATTGAAGTAAAAAATAAAAAAGAAAATATAATAACAAAAAAAAGTTTTCTCCTTCAATTGGTCGTAATTGGTAACCATAATAATTTTCAATGCTGTAATAAAGACGCAAAAAAATACAGTTTCTTTTTTTGTGAAAAAAAAATTGAAAATTTAAAGAAAATTTAACTTTTAATATTTCTTAGCCCTTTTTTACTTATGCTATTATTCATTTTTTTGTGTCTGCTTTTCATCGTTCATAACTGTGTTGTTGTCATGGAATCTGTTACTGTAAACGAGCGCTTTACCTTCCAATTAAATTTTATATTCAATATATATATATAAATATTTTTTTTTTTGAAATTTACATGATTTTTTGTGGAAAATATATAGGTATAATTTTTTTTAGGAAAAATATACGTCATTATGGAAAGTTTTATAAAACTGGGAAATTCGTTGTATTTTTAATTATAAGGTTTGTCAATTTTTTCAAAGCATTGTTTTTTTTTAAAAATAATATAATTGTATTTAGTAAGGAATAAAAGGACAATATATATATATGAACAAAACATGTATTAAACATATATATTGTCACACCTTAAACTCGTGAACAAATAAGATTAAAGGATAATCCAAGTAAGAACTGTAAAACTTTTCAATGTTTTACACCATTCGATATAATACGGGAAGTTTAAACCTATTAGAGAGGCTAACTCATTGTTTGACCTTTTTGACATTATTGTGCAAATAAAACTAAATGGCAGACTTTACGCGAACATTATCGTAAACATATTAAATCATGCATTATTGTATCACATTGTGAGTTAAAATCATGGTCCTGGCTTATTGTTAAGCCTAAAGTTTTTTCACATTTGAATTTTAACCAAGTAGTAAGTACAATTTCTGTTTAAGTTGTATAGTATTCAACTAAATAATTAAATATTACTAACTGGTTGTTTTTTTTTTTTTGCATTATTAATATATTTAATCTTTTAATCGAAGGATTTCTATATTTTATAATTATATTATATATTTTATAATTTATATCATAATAAATTAATATATTTTATGATTTATGATATAATATAAAAATTAAATATCTGCCACATATGAAAGGGAGCTGCTGAATCACTCACTTATCAAATTGTATGTGATAAATAAATATTAAGTAATATTAACTAACATTTTTTTCATCATTTCATCAACTAGCACGTGTAAATGATGACTAAATCAGTTGGTGATAATTCTTTCTAATTGAACACACATAATTGAAACCATTGTAATAAGCTAAGTGTCTGATCGAATATATATATATTTTCTTTTATAGAATTGGTCATTTTGTTGAAGACAAATGCCCTTTTTGGCTTAACTAGAATGCCAATTAAAACAAATATGAAATTTTTAAATTTCTTAAAAAGAGAAATATTACAAAAAGATTGAACACAGATTTCTTTCTATCAAAATTTTCATTCAATACAAATTACGTTAAATCAAATTCATAATACCATATTAACAATGCAGAAAAAATTTATTTACCATTAATTTGGTTTATTAATTCCAATTTATTTTGAATTTTTCTATTAATAAAATTTTTAAAATTAAAATTGGATATTTTTTTTTATTTTAAAAGTATTAAAGTATAAATTACTATTATAATAAATAAATAATTTCTTAATTAAATTACCCACCTACAACAGATATATTTTTATAAATATTAGTTATCGATTCAGTAATTTATTTTATTTTGATAAAATTAAAATGTTAAGATAAAATGACCTTTTCAGATTTTAAATAGGAAATTAAATATAATGGAATCGCATTTTTTAAAGTTTTCAAATATCAGTTTTAAATGGGTAAACTTATATTATGAAAACTATTAAACACTTAATATTCAATAAAAATTAGCATTGAAAGTATAAAATAATTGTTAGTTTGATAATATATAGCAAAAAGTGACCATCTAAGTACAAAAATTGCATTTTTTTGGTAAAATTTCCTAAATTCAAGAGGAAAGTTTAATATTTAATAATAAAAAGAAATTTAAGAAAATCTTCGTTGGAAAAGGGGGCAACCCTAAATTACATAATTGACTAACTTTAAAGCCATACATTTTTTACAGTTGCAAAAACTTTGAAGACGTTTTATAAAAAACTATGTTTCTTCAGATGGTCATTTCTTATTGTAAAACGACGATATACTAACTAATATATATATATAATTGTTACAGCTAATTTCGTTAGATAGGAGGAAAATTGCAAAATTTCAAGTTCATCGATCAACAGTGTGGCTCGACATAAAAAAACGAAAAACCCTGAAAAAAGCTCTGGAGTCGGAACCCCGTTGACATATTGAAACTTAGCATGTCCTATGTCACCCCCGGGCTTCCAGAATTATTCCTGAAAATTTTGATAGTTTTTACGTGAATCCTGGACAAACAAACAAACAAATACACGAACATACAAACAAATATTCTTCTTAATATATTAGATTCTTTAACTTGAAAACACTTTGTTATCTATTCTAGATAGTCCCGAATTTCAAAAATTTGAATTTTTTGCTTGTTAAAAGCAAATTAAATATGTTTTTTTTTAATTTAATCTTAATTTTATGCAAAATATGTATAAAAAGTTTTAAGATATTTGTAAGAAATTTAAAATTAAATTAATTAAAAAACTAAACATTTAAAACAAACTAAATTTTGTAAATAAATTCTATGAGTTCTTTTTAAAAAATAAAGTTCATTAAATCAAAAACTCATGTAAGATATTGTATTACACCTATAGCTAAATCACCATAATACAATTTAATAAAATCTAGGTCATTCGTGTAAATTAATCACTATTTTCAACAAAATTTTAATTAATTTCAATCTTTAAATAATTAGAGAAAGTAAGTCCCATTCTAAAACAAAAATAATTACAAAAGAACTTATTATTTTAAACAACAAAATCCAAAGTTTATCATGCATTTTAATTTTCGTTTGTATTGTTTATATTTAAGAAAATTTTAAAATATTTAAAAAAACTTTAATATTAAAAATGCATTTTTGCATGTAAAAAACTAACTAAAAGATTTTTTTAGTTCTAAATTTAATTATTAATAAATGTATATATATATACATATGTATGAAATAATGTTCTTTAAGTTTTTTTAGAGAATTTGTTTTGAGGAATTTTCATTCTAATTTTAATAACCCAGTAATATTGTGTAACAGTTAATAACATTTTTCTTTACCACTTGCTATCTTGAATTGTTATAATTTTTCAAATAGTGTTTCCTGGATTTGCAAATAAAGATTGCAAAACCGGTTTCTTTTTGTTAAACATAAATATACATATATATATTTAAGACATATAAGTTTTTGTATATCATTTTGAACATTTATAAAGATTTGTTCAAGTAGGAATTCAGTTTGACTGAGATTATTTAATTTAAAAAAGGATTCAAATAAAAAAAATCAATTCAGAATAATTGCATACTTTTAGGATACACAAAATAATATATATATTAAATATTTTATTTTAATTTAAATAATTTGTATTAATTGCTTACAATTATATACTATTTTATACAATTATATACTATTTTTTTAAATTATACTATTTTCTACAATTATATACTAATTATATATATATATATGTATACAATTAATTTAAGTTTTTAATACAGATGCCAAATTGTGAGCAATTACTTCGTACAGTTTACTATTTACCAATGACATTTTAAATTCTGATTTTAAATAAAAATTTAATTAAGAGTTTAAAATTAAATACTTTTTAATTTTAAATTTATCAAATATTTGGATGGCAAGACAGTAGTCAATTACTGAAAGTCAGTAATTAAGCCCAAAAATAAAGAACACAGAAAACTTTTTAAAACAAATTTTACTTAAAACGAATGACATTAAACATTTAAAATCCGGACTTGTAATCACTTAATTTTTTAATCATGACAGGAATTTCGAAGTTTTCTTGTATATAAAATTTAAAAATTTTCTTTTCTATGTTGCTTTCTGTCATATGACTTTATATATTTTCCTTTAAACTTTCCTAGATAACTTTATTAAAAAATTTTTTTGGGTACTTTAAATTTAACAAAAAGACAAAAACCAGAAAAAAAAAGCATAATTTCAAAAACAAAATATAAAAATAATAAAATACATTTTAATTGAAAAGGAGTGTAGAAAACTTTACAGTCATATTTGTTTCTCTTTCTCTCTAATATAGAATTTTTTAAATGAAGTTTTATACTAAGGGGTTATGATAATACAAAACTGGGTCTTTCTGTTTTTTTTCCTTCGGTACTTTTTTTTATTCTCTTCATACAATTCAATTGGAGCTTATATTTTATGTGTATGTTTGTGTGTATATTAAAAAAGTTGAATGTGAATAAATGCTATTGTGGTTTGGGTACAAAAAAAAAACAACAAAAATAAAAATTAAACAAATGAAAAGAGTTAACCAACATTGGGAGTAGAGCAAATGAAAGTCTCAAAGTTTCAAAAAAAATAAATATTGCACAAACAACTGTACTACATATGAAAAAAAGAGATAGAAAAAAATGAAAACTTTTCTACTAAATTCTTATTTAATATTTAAAACATGACTTAAGTTAATTGGAAAATATTTAAAATTATACACGAGGCAAAAATAATGGCTTTTCCCACTTTTTTCCCAGTTTTTGTTTTGATTTAAAACAACAACAAAAAAAAAAAGGAAGGATAGCATAAAAGTTAGAAAAGGATAAGAACTGTTGGAAAAAAATGTTTTCATATTGCAACAATAATATTTGTAAAAAAAAAAATTAAATAAAATTTGTTTTAATTTTAATTTTTTTTTTAACTTCTAAGAAAAAAAAAAACAGTCTAAGAAAAGAAAACTGAAAATAGAAAATTCAAAACAAAATAACAGTAAAATAATTTTTTTTTTTTTTGGTTTGTAGTGACGACTAGAAAATTTGTTAAGAAGAAAAAAATACATTTTTTATATATTTATATTTTATTTTATGTTTCTTGTTTTTTTTTTGTATTTTACTCGGATGTTAAAAATTTTAGGTTGGGTACGTAATTCCGAATAGCAAAATCCCAAAACTTTTTCATTTTATTACAAAATCCCAAATTAGGAAACTTTATTCGGGTTGGGTACGACATACCAAAAACGCAATTTCTTTTCCAAAATACCATTTCCTGACTTCCAGAATTCCAAAAAAAAATTCGAACTTCGAATAAAAAAAGATTCCACAACAAAAAATTAAAAAAAAAAAAACAATTTTCTGTGTTTTCTGGAAAAAGCGTCTAATTCTAATTTTGTACCCAAGTATAAAATATTTCCTAAAAGTTTTTTGCATGCATATTTCAACAAATATAAATTTAAAAATAGTGGGGGCCACAGTCCCCAAACCCCCGTTAAACAAATCATTGAAACTTTGATTTTTAATCCAACTCTAAAAAACCTCTTAATTCAGAATCTCACATGTACATATGTATAAATGTTCTGTTATAATTAATATATTTTCGTTCTATTCTAGAAATTGATGAATTCAGGGCTAGTTGGAATTACCAATTTAAGGTTTTAGGTTGAAACTTTATAATTTTGGGATTTTGTAATTGGGATTTTGTGACTTGCGAGTTTGAAATTAGGAATTTTGTAATTTGTGATTTTGAAATTTGCAATTTTGTGATTTGCGATTTTGAAATTTGAAATTTTGTGATTTAGGATTTTGTAATTTTGCCATTTTGAAATTTTGGGATTTTGAAATTTTGGGATTTTGTGATTTGGGATTTTGAGTCATTCCCAAAAATTTTCTATCGTTTTCTTGCATTATTATCTCAAAAAATATATTTATGATAATTTTACGAGTTTGTTATGGTTGTTAGTTTAAATTGCATTTTAAAAAAGAAGAAAAATGTTTTTTTAATTAAAAGTTTTTAAAAATATGAGAATTTATTTAAAAATAGTTTATTTTTTTAAGAAATATAATGTTAAGGAAGAATATGAATTATTTTATGAAATATAATTAACATTAAAAAGTTTAATAATTATGTATTGAGAAGAAAATTTTATAATAATAATAATGGATTAAGCAAATAAAAAATTGAATACTTACTTAACATATTTAATTTTTTTTGAATAAATAAGGAATTATAATTATTCTACATATATGTTATAGGTGGACTTTATATTATCATATGTGGAAGTGAGATGAAATTAATTATAAAATAATTACGTAACTAAAATAAATACTGATTATTAAAAAAAATAAAATAAAAATATAATTAATTAAATAATTTTGTACTGTATACTAAATACTAATTAATACAAATTTAATTTGATATATTTATAAAAAAATTTAGAAATTGTTAGACCCCAGAGCTTCGCCTAAGATCATTTTAATTTTAATATTCTTAAAAAATTAGTTTAAACCATTTTGTAAATTAGAAATACTTAGATTTAACTTTTTATAATTATATTCACTTAGTTTTGATTAATTTTATTTTTTTAGGAGATTTTTTAATTTTTCAAAGAAATTTTAAAGAGCTGCACCTACCCTACAATTACGAATAACTGGTAATAAAACCATTTAGTGATATTAAATATAATACCTCTAATAAATATTTATAATTAAAAAAACTTATTAGAGCATTTCTAATTTTTTTTTTTTTAAGCGCTAACTGTTCAACTGTTAGGCTAATAAGTCTGTCTATACTATAGGTACATGTTGGAAAAGGGAGTCATATTATTTTAGTGTTATTAGAATTGATCTTAATGAATTCCACATACAATTTAAACATGAGATAGTACTAGGCCATATAACATATAGAAACGTATTAGATTTTCAATATTTACAATAAAAATATTGTAAATAAAAATTAAGAAAACTATGCTGCACAGGAACATTGTGTAGTAAGTCTTACTTATTTTCAGTAAAAATCTGAAATCAATGTACGCTTTGTTGCATTGCTTGATTTTTTGTTGTGAATAGCAAAAAAACCAAGCAATGCAATCAAAGTAATTTTAAAGTTCCCTCAAGATGCCCTCAAAGTTCCCTCATCTCGCTCTTATCCCTGCATCTTTCTTTCATAATTCCCTTTAATTATTTTTTCTATTTACAAAAAAGGTAAAAATGGAAAAAAATGGTGTAGAGGTTGGAAAAGTGGCTTTAGGTGTACAATAACTTGAGTTCGATGCACCCAGTACCATAGAAGCCAAACAAATATATTTTTTTTAACTTAATTCGTTATATTAAAATAAATCCAAATAAAGTTTATAATCTTTTTTTTTTTATATTTTACTTTTGCATTAGAATTACATTCTATATCTGTGAGTTATATTATTCAACTAAATTATTTGTTTATATTTTGATTTGTTTAAATTTTTATATTAATGTATTTTTTGTTAAAGATATATAATTATTAATTATTGATAATGCCATTAATTTGAACCCAATGGCGAATGGTAGCTGAGTCGAGTCGAAAGCCAGACATTTTTTTACTTTTACTAGAATTCGAACCCGGGCCTTATAGAGATTTATAATAAAATTAGAGATAATCTATTGTTTTTCCATAACAGAATCTCCATGCAACTTTTTAAAGGAACAATTAAATTGTGGATATGAAAAGAGAATTATAAGTGAAAAGAGAATTATAAAAGAGAGGATTATTTAGAATTATTAAAGAGAGGACTTTACAATCGGTATCAATGAAGAACCCACAAGTTTGCAAGTACATGAAAATTATTATTGTAAAATCATTACAGAGCAATGTTTTTATACCGTAGAAACCTCATTAATTTTTTTTACAAATTTAATCCAAAAATAAAACTAATATTAAATAACATTTAACCTTTAATTAAACAAAAATTTGTAAGAACTCTATGTGTACTTCTTCAACTGTAACATATATCACTTATTGAAAATTTAGTAATTTGAATAGGAAGTTCAACAATCAAAAAAGCTCAGTCAAATTTAACCGGACATGATATAAACAACCAATATCTTAACTTCAATTTGAGACAATATAAAACTATAATATAACATTTATGAATACAAATTAAAGTGAAACTTTTTAATTACCTTAAGTTACAAAAAAATACATGATAATTATCAAATCGATAAATTAAATTCACTTCAACAATTTAAGTAAAGTGAAATTATTTTTCAACTTAATTTTAAAATATTTTTAAAGAATCTTAACTCTTTAATATTTAATCAGTTTTGTATTATACTATATATAGCTATTGTTTTTAATTTAATACAAATAATTTAAATTTAAAAACTTTAAGTAACTTTTTTGTCATAATTCTTTAAAGAAATCCTGGAAAATTTTTTTAAAGAAAATCGTTTTTCTTTATTATTATTTAAAATTTTCAACTTCTTTCGTTAAATTTTCGTAACACAATTCCTATAAATTAATAGTTATATTTTAATTTAATATAATATACATGTTTATATGAATTAAATATATTAAAATGTATAATTTTAATACATTGTTTATATATTTTTGTATACTTTTATATAAGTATTGTATTATCCATTATTATATAAAAATATATATATACATGTATTATCCATTATATATGTATACATAATTATAATGAGAAAATGTAAATTATCAGAAAGTTCCCGCCAAATTAAATTTTTCCCTGCTATTGTTTTTTTTTTTGTTCTTTTGTTCATATTTGGGTTTATCTTTATATATATATTTATTTTATATATATATATATAACTTTATATATACATATAACTATAACTGTAAAATTTAATAGTAAATGTTTTAAATGTTTCATTTAAAAAATAAATTTTATTCGTTATTTTTGTAAAAACAAAAACAAACAAAAAAACAAACAAAATCTCAATGCTCTTTTGATACATCCTTGTATATATATATATATATACGTACATATATGTTATATTTACTGTATGTCGCTGTAAAAGACAACGTAATTTTTGAAGTGCTTTAAACTGAACTCTATCCAGTCTATGACGGAAAAATATGAAGAAAAATAAAAAATCACAAAAAACAAAAAAAACAACAATTTAAAAGAAAAACAAAGAAAATAGAGGAATGAACGTAGAGTAGAACGGAAATGGCTGTTGAATGGTTGTGACTTCATTTTAAGTGTAATTTTTTTCACTTTTATACAATTTTTTTTTTTTTTGTGAATGAAAATAGTTGAAATAATAATGATATAAATATATGTGTAAATTTTTATATACCATATATACATGTATATATATTTTGCAGATATTCTTATAATTCTATTTGGATCATAAATGAATCTCGTAAAATGGTTTCATATACTAAAAATTTTTTTCCTATTTTAGTGATAAAAACAAAGATCAGTATAAAAAATAAAAAAAAAAATTTAGTGAGAAAATTGAAGTTAAAATATATATACATGTATACATTTATATATATATATATAAAAGTAATGAAATGATAGAAGGGAAAAATAAAATTATAAAACCGGTAACTATTTATATGAAGATGGTGCCCGAATGCCTCATTATTTTTCTTTTCTATCAAATTTTCATTTTAGTTTATATTTATTTCATGTTTTTTTTTTTTTTTGTTTTTTGCATTTTCTCCAGCACTTTTGTTTTTTTTTTTTTTTTTTTTATTGTATAAGTGCCAACAATTTTTGCTAACGATGCAGTAAAGAATTATTTCTTTTTTTTTTTTTAATTTTTTTAAGTATTTTGTTTCTATGGGGACGCTCATAAAAAGAAAATCGGAAATTTAGAGTTGAATGTATGTAGGTGAAACAAAGTTTATATAGAGTTCATTCAAACACTGAATGTTTTGTTTTTTTTTTTTTTTTTTGTTTTATTGTTGTTTTTAGAATTTTAAAGTTTTTTTTGAGATTAAATTTTATTTAAACTTTATCTCAGAATTATATTAATTATTTTATAGAACTTAATTGAATCTCAGAACTTAATAAAGGGTGTTGTGTCGGTGTCTGCATATTTTGTTTCAAAAAGAAAATAAATGTTAAAACAAAGTAAAAGAATATCATTTTTTGGATAAATCCAATAAATTAATTTAAAAGATACCTACAGGACTTAAAAGGCGCTTCAAAGGATTTGTCTTTGATTGATAAAATTTGCTCAATATATGATTAATTTAATTTTTTTTTTTTTTTTAAGCTCTAACTGTTCAACTGTTAGGCTAATAAGCCTGTCTATACCATAGGTACATGTTGGAACAGGGGGTCATATTATATTCGTGTTATTAGAATTGGTCTTATTGAATTCCACATACAATTTAAACATGAGATAGTACTAGGACTTATAACATGTAGAAACGTCTTAGATTTTCAATATTTACAATTCTATTTTTTGTTTATATTGTAATATTTTATATTTTAGTTATATGGTATTCTATATCTGCGAGTTATATTATTTAATTAAATTATTTGTTTATATTTTGCATTTGTTTATATTTTTATATTAAAGTATTTTTTATTAAAGATTTATAATTATTAATTATTGATTATGCCATTAATTTGAACCCAATGGCGAATGGTAGCAGAGTCGAGTCGAAAACCAGAAAAGTTTTTCCACTTTCACTAGAATTCGAACCCGGGCCCTTCCGCAGGAAAGGTCGGCACTCAACCACTGTGCCACCCAGCTGTTTACTAAGCGCCCATGAATCGATAAATGATAGTACGCAAATTTAGTAATTAAGTGTTTTAATAAAAAACTTATTCAAATCAAATAAATTTTATCAAAAATAGTTAGCCTAAAAATATGCAATTTTTTCAATTCATTTTTGTATTAGCCTCCTGAGAGTTTGAGTAAAAAATAAAATCGCAGTCGTTAGCTTTTCACGAAGCAAAAAGGACGTGAAATTGTGAAATCCTATAGAAAATTTTGTAGTAAAAAAAAAAAATTTTTAAATTTAAACATATTCAATATTCAACACAAAAATTATCATTTAAGCACTTAATTTGGGAACTTATTTTAATTTTTAAAAAAAAAAATTTAAAATTTAAAAATAACCTAAAAATAAGAAAAATAATTACATGCTTCCAAGTGGAAGCTTAATCGGTTTCAACCTCTTAAGCGAGGAAGAAACCGACAAGAAAAAGCGTAAAAAAGCCAATAAAACCGGCCAAAACTTACTCTTGGACGCCACAACACCATGTTTTACGAATGAAGGAAAACGATTTTTAAACATTAAGGCACTGGACAGTGAAAAACCACTACGAAAATATAATAAATTTGTAATAAACAAGCTTCTGGAGGGAATATATCCTACCTTTAAGGCATCCTGGGATAGAACTAACAACATCATCCTCGAGGTCCCGAATAAAAAAATTGCCGATATTTTCCTTAAACAATCAACTCTCGGAACAATAAAAATAATTGCTGAACTCAATAAAAACTTGAATTTCTCCAAAGGTTTGATTTTTGACCGCGACTTGATTCATGTGGAGCCAGAAGAAATATTAGCAGGTCTAAAAGAAAAAAATCCATCTATAGTCGAAGTTTTTAAGCTCACCAAAATGTATGATGGTCAAAAAAGATATACGGGAGCAGTCATTATTACATTTGATGCTATAGACCCACCTGAAAAAATTAAAAGTGGTTTTACTATTCACACGGTCAAAAAATGGTTTCCAACACCAATGAGATGTAGGAAATGCCAAAAACTGGGACACACACAAAAACACTGCTCAAACTCACCAAGATGTCCAGATTGTGGAATAGAAAGACCAGAAGGAGACACCACACATGCTACATTGTGCGCTGAGTTTTCATGCATTAATTGTAATGGTGCTCAACACAGTTCGGCATCTCGTGACTGTCCAGCTTTTATTAAAGAAAGAGAAGTGCTAAAAATCAAAACAAACTTACATTGTTCCAAAAAAGAAGCTTATATATGTTACGAGAAAAATTTAAAAAATCAGGAAAATAACTATTCTAAACTTTTTTCAAATGTAAACAACAAAAATATTGACAGCCGGAAACAAGATGTCAATTTGACCAATCAAGCTAGCAACAAATTAAACACTCCTAAAGTCAGCACGCCATCTACATCACATCAATCAACAATTTCAACGCCCTTATCAAACAAAAACGTAACATCAGAAAATAAAGAGAAGATAAGTACAATATTATCAACTAACAAAACAATTAATAAAACTAACCCAATTAATTTAAATATTCAAAATAATAAAATTAATCAAACGACAAGTTCTATTGAAAAAACCTCTCAAAATAACAATAACAACAATAATAACAATAGTACCAATAACAAAAAACAAACAAAATTTTTAGAAACTAAAAACATCTGCGGTGACAGTAATAATTACCTTGATAATAGTGAAATGAGTAATTTTAATATTGCAGATAGCACCGATAACGAAATTACTATGAATTAAGAATGCAACTTTTTCTCTTCTTTTTTTTTTGTTTCTCTTTAATGTTTCTTATTCTTTTTTTTTTTTTTTTATTTTTATGTTTTCTCTCTTTACTATAAGAGCATATACCTAATTAATTTTATTTCTAATTTTATTAGCAATTTTTTTTTTTTCTTTTTTCGGTACTGAATAATTCATAATTTTTATCGTTATCATAATTCTTATTAATTTTTTTTTTTTTTTGTTGATTTATAATATAATAATAAAATGAGTATAGATAATAAACTAAAACAATTTTGCGACATTTTACAATGGAATATTCAGGGCTTTTATACAAATATAGGACATTTAGAATTATTAACTATGAAACACAAACCTCTGATTATAGCAGTACAAGAAACGCATCTCGGACCAAATGGTCCAACCAAGTTTAAAAATTATAATTGTATTTTTAAAAACAACAATAATAATCCATCCAAAGGAGGTTTAGGATTTTTAATAAAAGATGGCCTTTACTTTCAAGAAATTAGTTTAAGAACTAATATTCAAGCTAATGCTATTCAAGTAAATTTACCCAAATTCGCTTCACCGATTACAGTTCTTAATCTGTATCTTGAACATAATCGTCAATATAATCAAAATGATTTAGAACAACTCTTCACGCAAATACAAAAGCCTTTTCTTATTTTGGGCGATTTTAATGCTCGTAGTGAGACTTGGGGAGACAGAATTACCAACAATCGTGGAAAAATGGTAGAGGGATGTATAAACAATAATGATGATCTTATACTTTTTAATGACGGATCTCCTACCTTGCTGAGCACGCATGGAACGTTAACATGTATAGATCTGACTATTGGTTCTCCGGATTTAGTGTCCAAATTTAATTGGTTAACTACACCAAATCCAAAAGGAAGTGACCATTTTGCCATTCTTTTATGTTCTTTAAGAGGCGAGGAAAAAATCAAAGACAAAGTTAAATTCCTAGAAAAAACTGCAAATTGGGACAAATTTTCAGAAAGCCAAGATATATTTTTAACAGAATATCCAGAAAGCACAAACATAAATAAAGAAGTAGCTACTTTGACTAAAAGTGTAAGATATGCGGCGAATCTTTCGATGGCTAAATCAAGTACTCACAAATTCAACTGGCCAATATGGTTTAACAAAGAAATTCACTTGCTAATTAGAAATAGAGACAGAGAATTTAGGCAGTTTAAAAGAGACAAAACCAGCGAAAATCTCATAGTCCTTAAAAAAACTAGTGCAAAACTTAGAAGAGCAATTAAAGTCGCTCGAGCTAGATCTTGGGAAAACTTTGCAAACAGCATTGGAGAAGACACCCACAACTATTGGGACAAAGCAATGAGGGTTATAGGGAAAAAAAAGTCAAATCTATTGGCAATAAGGCACGAACCTCAAGGCGAACTAATTACAAATCCCGAAAAAAATGTTGATTATCTTGTAAATTTGTGTTCTAAAACCTCAGAGGATACTATATACTCTGCAGACTTTATAACACAAAAACTAAACTTTAAATTGCCTACAACAAGTTCAAATTTACTGGATGATCCCATTACTGTAAGAGAAATTGAGAATATACTACGCAATTTCAAGGGAACAACGCCGGGTATAGACGGAGTCTCGTATCGTATGTTAAAACATACGACTCAACACTTTAAAAATCGTTTGGTCAACCTATATAACAGAATACTTGATTCAGGAGTTTTTCCACAAGCATGGAAAGTCGCTGAACTCAAGCCTATTCCAAAAGCAAAAGCAGACCTAAGTAACCCACAAAATTACAGGTTCATATCCTTGATTTCCACACTCTCCAAAATTCTTGAAAAAGTTTTAGGTAATAGACTAAGCTGGCTACTAGAAAAAACTTTGTCAAATAAGATACATGGTTTCAGGCCTAATAGAAGTGCTACCACCTTACTTCAAACGCTTGAATTTGATCTGGCAATGTCATTGCACAATAAAGAACACAGTTCTGTTGTGTCTTGTGACATAGAAAAAGCTTTTGATGCCATTTCAGCACACACAATCTTAAAACAATTAGCAACCTGGCAAGTTGGAATAAAATTCACGAAAATTATAGATAGTTTTTTAAAAAACAGGAAAATAGTTGTAAGTTGGAGAGGGACGTATTCGTCTGTTAAAAAATTGCACAATGGGATACCACAAGGTTCACCGCTTTCTGTCCACTTGTTCAATACATTTATTTCCTCTGTAACAACAGTCCTTAATCAAGCCAAAGGTCTACGTTATCTCATTTACGCAGATAACATTCTATTATATGCTGAAAGAAATGATAATCAAATTCCGGCTACACTTCAGCATGGCTTAAATTTACTGAAAGACTGGGCAGATAATAATGGTGTAAAATTCCCAAGTAACAAAATAGAATGTATACATATCTGCAGAAAGAGAAATTGCATACAAAACCCCCTAAATTTTGACTGCCAAACAATAAGAGATGTCAATGAAATTTCAATATTAGGACTTACTTTTAACAAATTTTTAAAATTCGAGCCACATATAAATAAATTAGTAACAAAACTCAAAAAAACCAATAATCTGCTAAAAATCATATGTCGAAATAAATATGGACCAACTATCAATGTAGCCACTCAAATAGCAAAATCGATGCAAGTAGGAAAAATTGACTTTGCAGTTACAGTGTACGGTTTCTGCACAAAAGCCCAAATAGCTAAAATTCAGATACAATTAAATTTAGCTGCACGAATTGCTTTAGGAGCTCTAAGAACCTCAAATGTAGAAAGCATAATGATAGAATCGGGTTTCCCTACCTTTGTAGAAAGAAGAAACCTCATTGCTATGAAATTTGCACATAAACAAGCTAGTGACAAGGAGCACCCACTATACAGGTTAGTCTCAGCTTTACTTGAGGATAAGATTAGAGTGCCAATGCAATCTTCGCTTGTAAAAGCAATTAGTCTTTCAAAGGACAATGAAATCCCGTTTGATATAGCACCTCAAAATTCTAGAATATCTGCCCCTTGGTTATTTGATCCAAATAAATTTATAGATATTTCAATATCACAGTTTATAAAAGAAAGCACAACAACCGCAAATTACCAACAGATTTATAAGGAGCACTCTGAAAACCTTTACTCTGATGCGTATAAAATATTCACGGATGCATCAAAAACGGAAAACGGGGTATCTTTTGCTATAGTTGACCAAGATAAAGTCTTAGAGCTAAAAATATTAGAACCTGCAACGGAAATATACAACGCAGAGTTAGTAGCAATACATGAAGCTCTAAAGTTATGTCTAAAGCTAAATAATTTAAAAATAAATATTTATTCAGACAGTTTAAGTGCCCTCAATGCCATAAAGAACTACGCAAATAAACAACCTTTAGTAAAAGCCGTTAGAAACCTTTTAAGTCAAATGGGAGGGGAATTGAAAATAATATGGATCCCCGGTCATAGCGGAATTAAGGGAAACGAATTTGCAGACAGAGAAGCCAAGTTAGCTATAAAGAGCCCCATCATAGGCTTATATAACCAACACTTGAATTTAAAAATAAAGCAAATCAAGCAATTTATACAAAACACTAGGCAAGCAAACTGGGATAACTCAAATAACTTTTTACAGACTCACTGGCTCACAACGTTAAAACCAGAATACGAAATCGGCAAGGGAAGAAAAATTGACGTAAAAATCTGTCGCATTAGACTTGGACACACACTTGCTACAAAAAAATTTCTGTTTGACAAAACAGACCCTCCTTCTTGTCCGAAATGTGGACACACACTCTCTGTGAAACACATTTTCACCGAATGTCCTTTCACTTTAAATATTTTGACAAACAATAATCTTAACACTGAACATCTTCTTCAACCTAACCGCAATAGAATAGACTTAATACATAAGATAGCTAGGGATTTTAATATTTGGGATAAAATTTAGATATAATAGAAAAAGAGGAGAAAAAGCAAATTCTTAAAAGTTAAAATTAAAAATGGAAAACTAAAACGACATAAAAAAGTAATATCAATATTATTTATTGCATATTATATAAAAACAAGAATTACAAGATTAAAATTTTTTGAATGTTTAAATTAAATTATATATAAGGATTAGTTATGAAATCAAAAAAGCTTTTTCAATATTGTAAATAAGTAAGTAATAATAATGTAATGTAAATATAAAACTGTTTAAGTAATATGTAAGTGTAAATAAGTATATTGGCTAATCAAAATAATTATAAAAATAGTTTTAAGTTTTAAATTTAAATTAGATATAAAAATTGAAATATTAATTAGAATCAGCCCACAATGGCCCTGGCAGCCGAGGGCTTTACCAATATTGCGTAGTTACTGTAATGCGTAATATTCGAATAAATAAATAAATAAATAAAAAATAAAATATTGTTTCGTATAGAATTTAGAGCACGTTTAGAATTCAGAATACCTATAGTTTTTTTTTTTTTGTTTTAAACTTTTCTTTTGTTTTATTATGTTTTAAAAAAAAAAGTTATCAAAACGGTTTAACTTCAATGGTTCAGTAAATTAAGTGCAACTTTACCTACCTCTATATTTAAATTGTTTAATTTATTAGATCAAAAGAATTTAATGCAAAAAGTACCAAAAAAAATCATTAATTACATTCTTATTGTTTTATTTAAAATTGCCCTAATCTAACTTAAGATACTTAACCTACTTACAACCTAAATTAAAGAGCAATTTCTTACTGTCAAAGATTATCCAAACACCAATATTGTTTTTTATTAAATTTTTCTCTGTCCGATTTTTCTCTGTATGAACATATGGTATTTTAAATTATCTACATTATTAATATAGGGATATGACATTGGTTTTGAATGAAACCATTTTTATCTAAAATGATGAAATGCTCAGGGGCTATAAAGCCAGTGAGCAAAGTCTTTTTAATGTACTCCTTATTGAGGTAAAATATATGTGATATTAAATCATTTGCTGGAGTTTTTAGTACTCTATCATAGTAATCTTTCAACATAGTCGGTTTCAGGTGTTCGATGTTTGTTGATATTTACTCTAATGCATTTTCTTTCAAACATCCGTATTTTCTCCATTATTTTTCACTGATGTTGTATCATGGTTGCTCCATATGTTAGAATTGGAATATATATAGTATTCAAATATACTAATGGTATGATTTATATTTTCATTTTCAAGGATTTGTTTTCTAAACCCAACCCGTAAAATCTTAAAAAAACCCATTAAACAAAATTAAATAATTAAACAAAATTTTTTAAATATCAAAATGAGTTACTGTGTGTGCATGAATCGAAAAATTACAAGAAATTAAAAATAAACTAAATGTCAAAACGTCAATATCAAATTAAATGTCACATCAATTTAAAAATGATAATATGCCAGTTTTTTTAAATTGTATTTTAAAACATATGCCAAAGTAAAATTTCGATTGCAATTATTCTTACAAATTCATTATAATATTCACATGTTTCATATTCCCTTTATATTCCCAAAATTTCGTTATTTCCTTCTTCATTATAATTAAAGTATTCAGTTCAAAAAAATGCATCACAATTGTGCAATGAAATTGTGAAAAATAAACCCTTTAGTTATGCAACAAATTTAATATAGAAAACAAAACGAATTATAAGAAAATTTTGCTTAAATTAAATGCTATTTGAATAATATTAAGTTCTAGAATTTTTCAAAATTATATTATATCAGTATTATATTTGTATTAATTGTATTATTATATCTTTTGAAATTTCCCCTAAATCTAATAATAATTGTATTTTTCACTAATTTAATATGAAAATTCTTCTTTTAATTACATTTCCTTATCAAAATCACAAAATTTATGACTTGTATGAAGTTCAGTGAACTAAATTAAAATTTTCTAACCCCCCTAATAACTTTTATAATAAAAATTTAAGTTTTCAGGGTTATTCCATTTTTTTTTTTTGTTTTAACCATTTAAAGTTTCCCTCATTAAATTCTTGAATAAAAAAAAAAAAATTCTATATTCTTTAATAATACTGAAAAATTACAATATTTTTTTATATTATATTTACATTTAATTTAATGGTAATGATTTTCATTCAACCATATTTTTAATTTCACTTGTTCTTTTTTTTTTTAACTATATTTTTTTATTATAGTTCTGGTTTCATTCTTTTTATGCCCTTTTCTAATCATCAACAGCAATCTGAAAATATACTATTCTATTATTTTTTTCCTATACATATATATATGTATATATATATATATTTAAAGTGTTTTTTATGGTAATTATGAAATCTCTTAAGATTTAAATACCATGACCTTATACCAGCTAATATTTAAAATGCTTGAAATTACTTGAATATGGAACGTCAAGTACAAATTAGCTCTGGCCCTATGAATAAATTGAAAGAAAAATGAAATAAGAAAAAAAAAAAAAAAAAAAACAATAAATTTAAATAAGAAAAAACCGCGAATACAAAACTTTAACTCAACTATAAAAAAATTTAGAACTAATATTTAACTTAATTTTTTTGATTTTTCACATTCTTTTCCCGTTGTAATTTCTAACATTTCATGGTCAATTAATATTTCCGGCCATGAAATACCGTTACCATCATTAAATCGTAGAATAAAACAAAACAAAGAAAAAAAAACAGAAAATGAAAAAAACGGAATTGCCATACTGACTGCATTGTGTCTAGGGCGAAATTATTATCCTGTCGTATGGTAAAAATTAAAAAAAAAAAAACAAAAACAAAAAACAGCACATTAAATAAAAATAAAACGATTTTAAAACAAAAGAAACGGAATGAAACGAAACGAAAATAAAAACTAGAATCGAAAAAAATAAAAAAAAAATTTTGGAATGGATGGTCTAGAGGGTGTTTAAAAATGTAAATTGAAACAATGAAAACCAACTATTTTTTTTTGTTTTTATTTTTTTTTTTTTTTTTTGAAAAGGCACTTGACCTGAATATTCATAAACTGAAACTGAACTAAGGAACGAAGAATAGAGAATGAAAAAAAAAAAAAAAAACAGAACAATCAGAATAGAAACAAGAAATCCACATAAACTGCACCATAACAATGTAGGATCCGGTACTATAATAATACATTATTTATATATATATATATATATGTATAACAATTTCTCATAAGTTGAATATTTGCATATGGTAAATTTGAATCGTTTTTACAATTTAGAAAAAAAAATTTTGTTTTTTCATTCTTATGATTATGTATATAAATATTTTGAAACACATTTACATTTACACTTACACTAACATTTTATTTTTACTTACAATATAATACATCAATTTCATTATTTCATAAAGGAAATAGCATCTTCTTCAATGAGTTTTGTGCAAAAAATAGAATATCTATATAATATATAATTACAGTATTGGATAAAATTCTTTTATTTAACTTGGATTTTTGTAATTAAGAGAACTTTGAGAATACAATATTGAGTTTTCTAACGGTTAATGAGTCTATACTTAAAACTCTGAGAATCCACTCAAAAATGAGTGATAGTAAGTTTTGTATTTATTCAAAATAATAGTTAGCACTAAAATTAAGATAAATATTAGTATAAATATGATATACTCAAAATACTGTTAACTCACTCAAAATTGAGTGAAATTGATTTTTTTATCTGTTAAAAAATATGATTAGTATTCCGCTGTATAAAAGCAAAGACTATGTATAAAATCAAATTATTTTTTTGTCAAGTTAGAACTTTGAATAGATTGGTTAAATATTTTAAGAATCCAAGAAAATACTTTTTATTTCATAAATTCAGTGAGCAATATGTGACAAGTGACACAAATTATTTAAAATAAACCGAATGAGTTTACATACTCAATTTGGAGTAATGACAGTTTTATTGAAAGAAGAATTATTATCATTTATATTAATCGACTTATTCGGACACAAAGATCTCAGTCGTGGCTTAATTATTTGATTAAATTAGTTATAATTTGAGTGCGAAAATTGCTCGAATTTTGAGCGCTTTGCGACACTAGTTAAATTTTTAAATTAAACTTTACAATTTAGATCAAATTTAATTTGGAGTAATAACAGTTTTATTGAAAAAAGAGTTAACATCATACATACTAATCGGCTTATTCGGTCACAAAATAGGCGCTCGCGGATCAATTACTTGAAATATAAATAAGTTATAATTTGAGTGCAAAAATAATTCTAATTTTGAGTATTATATTTGAGTAATAATTAAAATACACTTTTTAATTTAGACCAAACTCAATTTGGAGTAATGACAGGTTTATTGAGAGAGGAGTTATCATCATATTTACTAATCGGCTTATTCGGTCACAAAATTTCCGGTCGCGGCTCAATAATTTGTAATATAAATAAGTTATAATTTGAGTGAAAAAATTATCCTAATTTTGAGCACTTTGTGACATTAGTTAATAATTAAATTACACTTTTTAATTTGAATCAAATTTAACTAGTTCTATATTTTTTCCAGTGAGTGTAAATTTTTGTGTTTAAAAACAGAGAATACCGATGATAAACTGTTCTTTTCTGTTTCATATTGAAATATATTTTCTGCATTCTATTGAATAAGTCAAGAGAAAATCTAAGCAAAGAAAAATACTAAAATCTACGAAAATTTATATTTAAATTCAAGCATATTTGTATGAATGTATGTATATTATATATGTAAATATTTAAAACCCAAATTCATATGAATATGTAAAATTATTATGGTAAAACATTTTATTTTTTTTTTTGTAAAATTAAATTACAGTTATTTTCTTGCAGTTGTATCGTTGTTACTGTTCTTTTTCAGCAAATTTTATTCTATATTTGGGGCTGTTATCTATAACTGCATATTGGAATAGTGTTATATTACATATAAAGCCTTTACATTTAAAGAATAAAATCATGTATAAGTAGATTGAATAGAGATGCCTTATCTATTGAAAGTTGAATAACTGAAAATTCAAAGGATTTGATAATGAAAAAAGGACCAAATATACAAGGCATTAAAAGAGAGCTTATACAATAAATAACTGTAAATCAAATTGTTATTAAAATGAATTGAAATGTTAAATTTTTTTAAAAAAATTTTTTAGTATGTACATATATAATTATAGTCTGTTTAATTTTAATGAATATGAAATACAGTTCTAATTAGATACTGGTCATTAGTTTTCCGTAGGAGTAGACAGTGTTGGATTTTATTTTTTTTTTTGAATTAATATTTAATATTTATTTAATAAAATATATATATATATATATATATATATATATATTTATATATTAATTTAAATGAAACGCATTAATAGTAAGTAGTAGAACTAAATTGAGTTACTTATTTGAGAAATTTTAAGGAACTAAGATATCTCATATTCAGTATATGATAAGGACAGAACCAAATGGTATGATCAAAGATAAATGACGTCCTTTAAAAATCGTAATAAGATCAGTTATCTTTTAAGTTAGATCAAAGAAAAATTTTACCTCTACTAAAAGAATTTTTTTCTTACTAACGTATTTCAAACGGTGCAGGGTCAGAATTCCCACTTTAAAATATTTACGTGGAACATAAGTCCTTTTACAAGTCCCTAAAGGGACTTATGACCTATTAAGTGAGTTATAACTCCCTTTATTAAATTATTAGTTCCTTTAAGGAGTTATGATCCACTAAGTGAGTTATAATTCTCTTTATTAAATCTTTGAGTTATAAAGCCATATAACTTAAGTTGTGTGATTGATCGTAATATATTAAAGTCAAAATTTTGAAATAAAATCTGAAAGTCTTTTCTGATCTTTATAATTTAAAGTATGATAATACAAAAATATATATAAGCAAAATATTAGATGTACAACAATATGTATTTATATATTTATCTATGCGAGATACTATATTAGGAAGCATATTTAGGTTTATTAAAAATCAAAGTTGATCCTTTTTCCAGAGTATTTATGAATTCATGTATGTGAGACTTTGGTTACAAAATCGGGATTACCACTTTTGCAAAATAGCCTTTCAAAATGTAGTTTAAATGTAAAATTATGATTGTTTTCTTAATTTTGGAAAAAGGGAATACTCTTTCTTCGATTTCGAACCCCAAAATGTGTACCCTTCACTGATAATATATAATTGAAATTCATATTTTTTTTTAATATTACTAATAATTTTTATGCTGAGAACTATATAAGGGAGTTATGACCCACCACGATAAGTCAAAGCTCCCAGGGTCATAACTGGGAGTTTTGGCACTGCACCATTACAAAATTCGAAGTCTCAGTTCTCGATAGTATTAATTATTAAGTGGATTTTCTTAATCAAAATTAGTAAAAGTTAGAAATCTTTGAAAAACTACAAATGTTAATAAAAGAAAAGGATCTTTACTATTATTTTGTAACATTGTATATATTGTATATGTAATATACTATCATATTTTAAGTTATAATATATGCTTTATTTATCTTGGTACTTGGTGCTTAATTATAGTCATTAAAGTTTACTCTATAACCTAAGTATTTAAGCCTTGCTTACTATAAGTCTGATTGATTGGAGAAGAATTACTCAAGCAAAAAAGATATTTAAAAAATTTTAATATTAAACAAATTTCTTCGAACTTTTACTACTTTAGCAAAATCATTTACATTTTCTGTATTTATTCGATATTATTAAATTTATGAGTATAATTTTAAGAAATTTAAGAATAAAAACAATATTTTAAAAATATCTGAAAGCAGAGCATATAAATATTTTTTAGTTTTACATACATATAAAATACGATTTACATTACTTTTTATACCCGTATGACTATAGGTCAAAAGTGTATACTAAATTTGCCATTACGTTTGTGACGCAGAGAAGAAGGCGGGGTAGATATACACTCAAGTGTATGGATCGGATCAGAATCGAAAAATATATCGATGTAGCTATGTATGTCCATCCGTCCGTCTGTCTGTCCGTAATTACGATAACTCAAAAATTAAAGGAGCTAGGATTCTGAAATTTCCAACAAATCGGTTTTATGAAAAAACTGTTATTCCTATTGAAATTCAGCCAGTTTGCACAACGGGCTCGGGTAGCTGCCATACAACTTCTTTTTTTATATGAGCAATTACTCTGTACTTATTAAAGCTGGGTATCTGAAATTTAGCCAAAAATAGTTTAGTGTAATGGCCAAAGTTACTGCAAAATTTGGTTGGTCTACTGCAGAGGGTTCGAGTAGGTGCCATACAACTCCTTTTCTTATATGAGCATTACACTACACCTGATAAAGCTGTATGTTTGAAATTTTGCCAAAAGTAATTAGCCGGATTATATAATGTTTAAATTACGGTCATACGGGTATCCTAGAGTTAACTGAGTCTACTCTACTACACTCTTCCTAGTTTCTCTTAAGTTTACATCGTAAATGAAAATTATACACTTTTCAAAGGAAAAAATCTTAATCATATACTTTATTTTTTAATTTTACCAAGAAATATAATCGTTCCCCTGTTGCTTATGCAAAAATTTTTTACATTGATGAATGCAAAATTTTCCTTGTTCTGTATTTTAATATGAGAACACAAAAACAAAAAAACTGAGAAAAATATTGTAAATTACCATTATTAAATATATGAACATTAAAATATTTATAGTTATTTTTCTCTGATCGTATCCTTAAATATTTACATATGGATATATACATATATTCACAATATGCTGAAAAAAGGATATAATAATTCAAACAATACATTAACATATTATAAAAGAGTTGAATTTCCATTTATTGGGTACTTAGAAGAAGACTATTGTGAATAATATTAATGAATATCCATATAAATTTTTTTAGCTTTAAATTTTAGTATTTGAGATATTGAAGTGTTATATTTACAGTATTAATGTTTAGAAACTGCTAGAAACTGTTGCAAAATAATGAAATAAATTTGTAATTTAAATGATATCTAAATATTTGAAATAGGTAGTTTCCTAAAATAAATTTTATTTGTATAAAACCGCTGTTTGAGATACGTTGAAATTAAATACTTTAGCAGTGGAGTGTAATTAAAACATTATTTGGTTTTTAAATTAAATCTAATTATATATATTAATCACAAATTCTAATCAAAGATATTACTTTATTAGGCGCTTCATATTGAAATAAATGTAATATTTTTACCAACCGCTTATATGAAATAAAATAAGCGATAGGTATTGTTTTCCTACCAAAAGTTGGTCTCTGAGGTTTTTGCATATATGCATTACTCCGGAGTGCAGAAACCCATAAAATAGATTTTTTTATGATGTCAGTTTGTGGGGGTGTGTACGTATGTACATCCTAAATGGCTAGTTGGAATTTTTTTAAATTTTATATATAAGATTTTGATGTTAACATCCTAAATTGATAAGCTTTTGGATAAAATCGGGTAAAAAAGCTATATAAATATTTACCTTTAAAGGAGTAAAAAGAGGAGAAAAGGATAATTTTTCGGTTTTTTACAAGTACTTCGTAAACCAAAATCAGTACAAAAAAAACAATTGCATAATAGTTGTTAAACAAATAAAGAGCTAGAACTTTGCCGTACAAAGTTTTTTGATCCGATGAACTTTAATGTCCTTTAATTTAATTAAAAAATTTTTTTTGGATTTTTGAATTCTAATTTTTATATGTACATATTCTTACATTTTTAGCACGTATAAACATTTTTAGATTTACTCTGATGATGACGCATTGCAAAATTCAAAATGGAAAAAAATTAACCTTTCATAATAAAAATATTTTTGTGTGTATGTATTGAAACCTTTCAAAAATTTTGTTGGAAATTATTAACACAATAAGGAGTTTCTTCAAATAATCTTTAAAACATTATGATTTTCATGTAAGAGCGGTTGGTTCTGTGATGGACACAGCATATTTTTTTATTTTTAATATTATAACCAACGGTTTAATAAATTTGAGTGCCGGAAATAGTCCCACAAGCAATATATCCCCAAAAAAAGGAAACAATACCGCAAAAAATTGGGGATTATTTGATTATGAAATAACACTCCAGTGAAATAGTGAAATAAATCCCAAAAATTAAAGTTAAATGATTCGCCAATTATTTTAAGATAATTTAAAAATCGGGGTATTCCATTTTTTCTAGTATATTTATTTGTATGTATATATACGAGGTTCTGACTTATGAGAGATTTTTGAGTTATATCCAAAATCAGGGGAATCCCCTTTTACAGAATATTTATATACATATAAGAGCGGGGATTTTGAACTAGTTAAGGCTATTTTTTTGCATGAAATAGGTATACTAATTTCCATACTATTCTTTTGATTTTAGTTAAATTTAATTAGTGAAGGTCCTATATCAAAATAAATTATTTTTACCCAATTTAATTGTTTTTATTACATTTTTAATTTTTGAGATGTTTTTTTTCACTTTTTAAAATATCTGGGGGATTGTTTTATATGAAATAAAGCCCAAAATCCTCTAATTAAAGACATAATCTTCAAATTTTTAAGGTATTATTTAAGATTGTTTTTTTAAATAGGGGGAAATACATGAGTAAAAAAAAAAATTACTTAAGAAGAGACGCAAGTTACAACACTTCACTTACAACAGCAGGTCCTGTCACGCAGAAAACTTAAAAAATTTTCAACTCTGAGTATTCCTAAGCTAATTAAAAGCTTATACCAAAAACTTAATTTTCTTATTTCTGAAGGAAAAATAAAAATTAAATACATTTTTTTAACCAAACCAATTATCTTTACTTTAACATAATGTCCCATTTTCAAATAAGTAAATTTTCAACTAAAACATTTTATTGTAACCGCATTTATTTTAAATATGACAATTCACAAAATTGTCAGTTTCCTAAAGTGAAAATTTCATTTGTTTTTATCATGTAAAATGTCCATGAAAAAAAAGGGATTCTATGAATTTCCCATTATATATATTTACATATGTATAAATGGTGACCTGAATTAAGGTCCCCGGGATGTTATTTCACATTTAATAAGAAATAACGTCCTGGGGTTTTATTTCTCATATTAATTGGGAAATAAAGCCTCCAAAAAATTTGAAATAATGTCCAGGGGTTTATTTCTCCTTTAAGTGGAACTACGACTTCTTTGAGAAATAAAGCTCCGGGGTATTATTTCCCATTATTTAATTATAAAATGGATTTTACTACATATTTAATGACAAATAATAAGTCGGGGCTTTATTCCTCAAGAATTCAAGGATCCAATTGAAAGAGCAACAACACCCCGAGGCTTTATTTCTTACGGAAGTCGTAGTTCAACTCAAAAAAGAACTATAACCCCGGGGCTCTATTACTCAATTACTATGAGAAGAAAGACCCCAGAGCGTTATTTCTGATTAAACGGGAAATAATACCCCGGGGGCTTTATTTCACAGGACCTTAATTCAGGTCACCATATATATATTTTAACAAGTATTACACATTATTTACCACAAAACTAAATAAATAAAATAAAAAAATTGAAAAGTAAATAAAAATGGAGACATTGTAAGAGGCTAAGGAAACCGGCATTTAACATCTCTATATAAGATTAAAAATTAAAAAAAAAAAAAAAAAAAATAGGTTTAGCATGTGTCGGTTGTTATCCTAGAAAAAATATTTTTAAAAAAGAAAAAAAGTATCCTGCTAGTATAAAACTTGGATAACGTGTTTTAAAACTTAAAAATAAAAAACTAAGTCGAAATAATTTTATTTTTAAGGAAAAACAGAAAAAATATTGTGGTAGTCGTATGCAATTTATGATAATTTTTTTTTGTTATATACTTAATGATAAATGTTTCCAACTATATAATTGTAGTAAATAGTAATATTTGTAATTTAAAAAACAGTTTAAATAGCTGTAGTTATACTTATATATATAGTTGTATAACTTGGTATAACGTATATGTAGGTAATAATAATTATAATTTTGTTTTTTTAAGTTTTTTCTCGCGTTTACATATTTACATTTTTTTTTAGATCATGAAAAGCTAGGTCGGAGTTATTAATTTTAAGAATTAAGAAAATAAAAAAGGAAACACAAACTATATTTATTTTGTTTTCTTTATGTACCAGATTATAATATTGTATGTAAAAGTTCCCCAGTCTTTTTTTTTTTGTAATTTGTTTGTATAACAGCTTTGGTATTTAAATTAATGTAGTAAATTAGTACAGCATTAATAATATTATAAAATATAGGCGAGAAAATAGCAATAAAATAACTGACCTATATCTAGAAAATTATAAGAAAATAATAAATTAGGAAAAAAAACTTTAGCGAACAAAACAAAAAATGAAATTATTAATAATAAAGTTTTTGCATAATTTAAGGCGTTTTTTGTTTGTTTAAGTTTAAAGAAAATATACTCGTAATCAAATATTTTAAAAATAGTAATTTTGGTTTAAATAATTACAAAGCTTATTATTTTTCTAATAATCAAAATAATATTGGAAGATTATAATAAGCTTTGTTCAGTCCAAAAATGTATTCAAAGAAGCAATGCGAAGTAGTACTAATAAGAGATAATATTTATTATGAGCTTAATATAATAAATCGAATTTTGAAATTGAAAATAGTGTCTTCTTGAGAAAATGACACAATAAATAATTGGTTTAAATGGACTTCTAAGAATACTAGACCTATTGGTTTATAGTTTTGCTCTTTGACATTTTTTCATAAAAATTAATTAATTAATAAGTTAATTTGGTTATTTAGCATAGAACTTTGGAGAACAGATCCTTCTACAGCGAATTCATAAAGTCCTGAATAAAGTTCAAAGAAACCAAAAGGGTAATGCTTCTTGGTATGTACGAGATTGCGGCTTGACTTTAAAACATTCCCATTACACAGGTGTACTGTGATGAAATAAGTACAAAATTAGTATTGAATGAAGGTACCTCCGCGGTTCCTAACATTAATAGCTAAATGAGTGTCTCTATATAAGACTTCTATATAAGACTATCGAATTTTAAAAATATTATTTATGAAATATTTTAACTTTACAGATAGGAACATAAAATTTTAAGATATAATATTTAAATTCACACAGGTTCGAGTTTATCGAAATTGGATTAAATTAAAGATATTGGGGGGTTTAGCTTCAAAAGTAATTATTTTATCTGACCGATAGCTCAGTGGTAAAGTGGCTTTCAATCTAAAAGCCTCGAGTTGAAACGCTGGTCGGATCATATCTAATAAAAAAATATAGTGTATATTAAAATAATTTAATAAGAAGTCCAAATGTCAAATAGGCAAATTTTTACTATCAGGCAATATTTACTATTGTCTGGGTACTATAAATAAATAAATAAATATATAAGTAGTAATTATTTTTCAATTTCTCAAAAAATTTTATATAAATTTTGAATTACTTTAGTATGCGACTCAATGTAAAAACAATAGTAAAACAGCCTTATTTGGTGACATGTCAGAAGTCCGTTGATCAAAAGTCCCATGAGACTTTTGACTCTTTAAAATGGCAACCGCATCTCTTATTAGACAAAAGTCTCATTACAAAAATGTCCCATGGACATCCCAATGAAGGAAGTCAAAAGTTCCAATGAGACTTCTGGTCATGGAACTTCTAAAATGTCACCGTTTTATTTTGTACAAATCTTATATAAAATATAATTTACTGTTGAATCATTAAATTACTCAGACTAAAATAATAAAAAATATGAAAAATAATGAATATTTTCTTGTTACAACTTAATGTAAAACAATTTTTCTTGAACAAAATTAGTCTTAAAAAATCAATTGACCTGAAGTCAAGGAAAAAATGTCATAAACAAACGTGGTCAAATTATATTTTAACTTACAATCGAAAAAAAACAACCTCATGTAATGAATAATTTTTTTTTTTTCTTGTGTCAAAAAACAATTATTAATAATTCTTTTGACAGTTAATTAGAGTAGTTAATCGTGCGTCCGCTCTTTATAATAAAAAAAAACATTAAAAAAAAATAAAAACCCAAAAAGTTAAATAACTAAAAATATGAGAAATGAAATAAAATATTTACAAATCAATTCGTTATGTAAAGTGTAGCATGACTAATTTACGTATATGTGACATTCAAAAAACTAACAAGTTAAAAAAAAAATTGTTAATAATTACATACAAGTTAATTTTATATGAAAAATAATAAATATTTTGTTTAATTATTCAATATAAAGTAACAACGATAAATAATAGGAAGTTAAAGGTTTCCTTGTAATTATTATACTAATTTATTATTTAAAGAAAATTCATTATTAATTAAGTAACTGCAAATGTTTTAATATATAAGTAAATATACACAAGAATTTTGTAATTAACAAATAAAAAAAAATTAAATGTAAAATAGACAAATCAATTCTTATAAATAATTTATTAATTTAATATTTAATTTCGCCAGATTAATCATTATAAATTTAAATAAATTTGATAATTGCAATATTATAATCTGTCCTGGAATTATAAATTTATATATCCTGTTTGAGTCCTTATTTCCAAAAAAAATTAATTATTTAATAATCAATTGTCATTTTGTTCGAAATTGATTGTATTTTTAATGTGAAGAGTTTTAATTTTTAATTAAAATTTTAATACTCACATCATTAAGTATCAAGTTCATAAATATTTGTTAGAATAATAGAAAAAATATAGAGACCTTCTATTAAAGATTAAAAGTTGGAAAAATATTATTTAAGAATAGATATAGCATACAAATAATTGGAAAACTTATATGGAAATGAAAATATTGTGTAAATAATAACAACATGATCTGAAAATAAACATAAACAAGACCAAATGTATGCGAATAAAGAACACAAGCCAAGTACCACTACTCATACACAATATCCAAATAAAGGAGGTAGCAGAATTTGAATACTTGGGAGTTATAATAATAAAAGATGGTGGTGCAAACAGTGACATAGAGTATAAAATAGCAAAAGCTTGAAGTGCCTTCGGAAGGCTATGGGCCGTATGTAAGTCAACACACATAGCACGCGGAACAAAGATAAGAATTTTCGAAGCATCTGTAAAATCATTAATGCTAAATGGAAGCGAAACATGGCTTGTATCAAGAAACAACGTACAAAAAATACAAGTCTTTGTGAAAAATGTCTACATATAATATTTCGCATATTCTGTTCTAGTCGAATAATGAATGAAGAGCTTTGAGGGATGACTACACAAGAACCGATATGGGTCCAAATCAGAAAAAAGAAATGGAAGTGGATTGGTCACATTCGAAGACGGCCAATAACATCAGTACCACGCCAAGTCCTAGATTGGAGCTCACAGGGTAGGATATATTTGGGAAGACCAAGAACAACCTAGAGGAGAACAGTCCAGAGAGAATGTGATCTATCGGGAAAAACCCGGTCAGAAATAAAAAGACTAGCGCTAAATAGGGACAGTTGGGAGGCTTTCTAGAAGCCCTATGTTCCCTATTAAAAGGGGGAAAAAATAACAACATGAGTAAAATTATGATTTTAAAATTGTAATTAGAGTACGTATGCATTATAAAATAATATCTTTCAACAAAACTTTAAAATCTTGATGAAAAGAAATGCCATTTTTTTGTACAGGTCCTTTAAAAGTAGTGTTTCATATTTTACAGAGATTATACCTAAGGACCATACACTTATGCTATCAGAAAAATTATAAACTCATCGGAATTCAAATAAGAATGATCTATTAATCAAATTTTCTTTTAAACAATCAACTTATCTAATATATCATAGATATTTTTCATATAATTTAATTAATTTTATTTTATTAAAATTTATTATATTTTATTTATCTATAATCACATAGCTCCATGGAATCCCCAATACTTTATATAAAAGTGTTTTATTTGAATTAAAATATGTAATCCATATAATTTAAAGATTCACAAAACAGAAGAGCAATAGTTAATAAAAATCCAATTTTCAATTATTCATAAGAATTTTCAGTAAATTTCTGAGTATTTTATAAATTTAGTTAAAAATTTTTTGAGTAAAATTAAAAGAATTAAGTAAATTTATTCATATTTTTTTAATAAAATAAAAATTTTACTAAAATGTAATGTTTTAAAAAAAAATTTACTAAATATAATTTAAAAATTAAAAGAAACTCATGAAATAAAAAAAAATGTAAAATAATTGCATACTTTTAGGTAAATAAGATCGATCAACAATGTTATAATGATGTACAGCAATTCTTTTGTAGTTCATATTTTATTTTTAACTACAAAATATTTATAATTTTATTAATAATATTATTTCAACTTCAATTTCAAGTTATTTAAAACTATGATTTATTATTTTATTGATTTTCTATAAAAATAAAATTTTTCCGAGCTAATTTTAATGATTTATAAAAATAACTTTCATTAAATTCAAGATTTTTTTTTTGTAGTAAGGGTACAAAGTTTATTCATTTATTAATGAATTGATTAGGTCCTTTAAAAATTCATATATACATTTTAACTATAATATTTTTCTTACTCTCTCATAACTATGAGGGGTTATCCCCTATACTATAAAATAATAAAAAAAAAGTGTGTTGTAAAACTTTATAAATATAACAAATAAATATAAATAAAAGAACTAAAGTTAACCTTAAGGTCATTAATTTAAGAGTCATATGGGAATTAATAGAATTATTTTTATAAAACACATATACTTGAACATAATTTATCTATATATATATACTAAATGTATGTAAAAGTATTTATATAAAAAGTATTCATGAACTTAATTATAAAAAATAATAATAATTGTGTATAATATTATGTTCTAATGAAAATAAAAAGTAGAAAAAAATAATAACATATAACAAATAAATAAAAAGTTTTCTATTTGAAAAAGAAAACAAAAAAAAAAAATCAAAATGAAAAATTAAGAAAAACTAAAACTTTTCCAATTAATTATGATTTTTATTTATGATATTACACCAAATTTTAGTGGTTCAAGTTTTATTGTATTGTTCTCTACATATAAGTAATAAACTACCCATATTTGTACTTAAAAAAACTTATTCTATAACATGTGTCTGTATGTATGTATGTATGTGTGTATACATTGTGTTTTAAAGTTATAACATATTTTAAACATTATGAAATATCAAATGTTTTTTTTTTTTTTGAGTTTTATTTCGCGAGGGAAAAAGAAAAATTTTTTAAATAATAAAATGAAATGTGAATTTTTATTATTACATATTTATAATATGTAATCACTACAGTTATAGTTTTAAACATCTGAATGCACTTATGTAACCCATTGAACTCAATTATTTATATTTATATAATATTATTATATTTATATATGAGAATAAAATATTTAAAGTTTTTGTTTTTTTGTCTAATAAAAAAGTTGTTAGAAATATTTTGTACAAAAGTTTTGGAAATTTTATATATTTAATAAGATAAAATAATATAAAGTTTTATTAAGTTGAAAGTATTATAATTTGTTTTTTTTTTTTTTTTGCAAAAAAATACATAATAAAAGATACAATTGTTTTATTTTTTAAAAATTACTAAATTTTTATCAAGTTAAAAGTAATTGTTCTAAAATATTTTTTGAAATAAAATAAAAGTAAAGTTTAAGAGTTCATTACAATAAAAAAATAAATAAATAAATTTAAAAAAAAAAATTTGAAATCATCAGATACCTATGTATTACTAAGATATTTTTAATTTAAATATAATTTGTACTTTTAGTAAGCCCACATTATGTTATAAGAAGGAATGTATTGTAACAAATTGTATCCGAACAAGAGTTTTAATATCAATTTCAATAAAGATGAAGTGCACAAAATAATAAGTGCAGTTCAAAACCAGAAAAAACCTGTAAAAAATGATAATTTCAAGGAACTTTTCTATTTTAAACACACTAGTCAATACATATTTAAATATTCCAAGTACATTTTCTAAATGTAATTTTCTAGCTGGTAAATAAATAGGAACTTATCAGATTTATTCATTTGCCCCACCTATACATTTAATTAATTCATAATTAAAAATTAAAAATGGCTGATCAGCGCGTTAGTTTTCAAGTTTCCATATAAAAAAAGTTTTATTTTAAGAATATAATGTAAAAATTATAAGAAATTTATGAAATAAAAAAAACCTAAAATAATTGCATACTTGTAGGTAAATATTAGCTAATCAGCAATGATCTTATAATGTACAGAAATGATCCTATTTTATTTTTAACTACAAAAAGATAGAACAAAAGGCGATTCTGAAGCGATTTTTGTATCAAAGTAGGACTAAATAATTAAATCTCAAAGATAGATATTGTTGCCAGCTTACAAAAAATATGTTAACATATTCATGGGATATCAAGCCAAATTTTGAGATATTTGACTGTTAGAGAAAGAGGTTAAACATTGTTAATTTCTTCAAGAATTTGAAGCTTTGAACTACAATATCTCCATAATGACTTTTGATATGTCATAAGATAAACATTAAAATATTCTTTAGGCCGTTACCTTAATTATGAACAGAATTAAATAAATGATACACAAGTAGAACAAACTAACAAGATTACTTTCAATTGTCCTTTTCGTCCTTAAAAGATAATATGTGCCAATAAGGATACAAATTTTTTGAAAGCTGGCAATACCAACTATTTTTTATACATAGTCGTTTGGCAATACAGGGGTTCAATAAAAAATTCAGAAGAGCTGAAAAAAATTTGAAAATCGAATTTAAGTTTCATATTGGCCGAGATAAACTGGCTTATTAAAACTTGACAGATAATTTTAATGCCATATCTCTAAAGTCCCGTAAAAACGAATTTTTATCTTTATTTATCTAAATATTATTCGCTACAATATTTTTAAAGAGTTTCAAAGCTCCTTAAAATATGTAAAATTTTTTAGAAAATTAAAATTTGCACACGAAAAGTTGATCCTCACTAAATTATTAAATTTTGAATTTGAATCCTTTATGGAACGAGACATAAAAGCTGTCAAACATAAAAGCTTGTCTTAAAATACATTTATTCAATTTAATTTAAATTAATATTTAAGAGTACTTTCCGACATTATAAATTACAATCAAAATCAAAACTTTAAATTAAATATATTAAATTATAGTTACTAAATTAAGTTGTAATTCTGTTCCAAGTACCAAAATAACAGCTACATTTTGTGGTAAATTACCAACATTTGGTATATATACTTTAATAAAACTTCTAAATAAATCTAATATATTCTGATGATGTTTTGATGTACCTAATTATATTTTTATATATGTATGTATGTATGTATGAGTATAAATATATATTTTATAATATAATTCTATTAAATTTTTATTTTTTTTCTACGTAAGCAAAAAATAAGATTAAAAAAGTTTTTTTTTTTATTTTTTTTTTTTTTTGGAATAATAAAATTCATTTAACTATCTCTTTCGATTTTGCAATTATCTAATGATATGATTTTATATATAATTTTTACTCTGTTCTCGTAATTTTAATATCCTTTTGATACGATATATACTATGTATACAGGGTGAATTTTATTGAATTTCTTTAATTTTTAAAATAAACTTTTAACCTAATACTTAAAAAAAGAAGAGAAGGATTTTTTTTAAAAAGCTAGAAATTTAACACAGGGACTGGTCCAATGTTCTAATAATTAGTTATAATGAACATTTAGTATTTAGTTTCATCTATGAAGAATTTTCTTAAAAGATATTATCAATTCTCATTACCAAATTCTTCTCGACAATATTTATTAAATATCTAGGTCTGATTAAATATTTGGTTCATTATATATGGTTTACGCTTGTGAATTTCGAGTCATGCCTTAAATTAGATACAAAATAGTTTTTTATTTTCTGAAAAATCAGGGAAGATGAAACGAAGTTCTATCAATAATCTACTTATTACTAAATTGCATCAATAAATTTATTTTTTTTTTAATTTATAGAAGCATTTTATACAATCGCAATCTAAGAAGTAAGCTCCGTTCAGCAAATTAGAGTGAAATTATAAAGATTACTTTAAACAATCGCATTGTAACTTATGTTAGAAATTAAAATATCTAATACGTTGATAATATAGTATAGAATATGTTTTTAAAAGATTAAATTGCTGAGTAACTGAAAAAAATACCCAACAGTTAAATAAAGCCTAAAAGTTTCTTGATATATTAAAGCAACGGGTTAAGAAGTAATTTAAAAAATTGGTTCAAAAAGAGCATGGTTTAAAAAAGGCATTGAACACATGGAACAAAGGGTATGCAACACTGTACACTTACGATTTGTATCTAGTTTATTTAATTGTTTAATTAATTAGAAGTATACATCATTACTTAGTTAAAATAATATGCTACCAGACATTAATAAGGCCAAATCTTGTCTATGGGATACCTAAATGGTAAAATATTAGTGCAAGCTTAATAGAAAAAATACGTTAATTCGAAAGAAAGTGTATAAGAATTTGTATTAATAAACATAGAATGCCTGGGTCCGAATACAAACATTTTTATTCTAATAAATATTTGTACAAGGAAGTCAAAATCACGAGAATAGATAATTTTATGATAAAATTAATTAAAAGTCATTATGATAGAGCATTAAAAACTCCAGAAAATTGGTTAATATCACATATATTTTACCACAATGATGAGTACATTAAGAAAACTTTGGTCACGGGTTTTATAGCTCCTGAGCATTTCATCTTCTTAGAGAAATATAGATACACTCAAAACCAAGATCATTTCCCTATACTATTTCATTATAGTAGACGGGCTACATGCAAAAAATCAAGTATATTCTAGGCAATATTAACGGAGATAATTTAAGATATAAAATGGCCATTCAGAAAAAGATAAAGTTATAAATAAAGATTATTGGTGGTTAAATACAGCTTAATATAATTACTAAAAGCATTTGTGCTATTTTATAGTCAATAAGGTTAGTTTAGATAATTTTTAATTTAAGGTTAAGTTATAAGTAGGCTAAGTTAGTTTAGTTTTATAATTTAAAAAAAAATTAAAATTAAACAATTTGATCAATTTGTTTTAATATTTAATCATTAGACACCCTGTTAACTCACAGACATAATTTAACTATTATAAAAAAAAAAAAAAAAAAAAAACCAATAAAAACAAAAGACAAAAAAAAAGAACAAGAATTTATTTGGAAAAACTTTTCTTATTAAGTCCAAACATGGACATAATAATAATTTAGGTGATTTAGCAAAAATAAACTGAATTTCATTAATATATTTAAAAAGTTTCACTCATTTTCTTTTTCTATCTCTTTCATTTGGTTTTAGTAATATAGCTAACAAAAAAAAAAAAAAAAATAGAGAGAGAAAGAGAGATACAAAAAAAAAAAAAATTGAAATGAAGAAAATTTGCAACTTTTGACCTCAAAAAATTTTTTATGTAGATTGTTTGAATGTTGAATATTGTTAGAATTGTTAGAAAAATATTCATTTTGATTTTGCGTAACTATTTTCTCTCCACAATCCCAAAAACAATTTGGAAAGTTATAACATATATAGAAATGTTAAAAGAGTTGACTTTGTATAAATATAATAATATTAACTTCACACTTAATATATGTCATTATCTTTAACATATAAATAATATAAAAAGTTTTCCATTCTCTTAGTTTTTTTCTTTTTTTCTACAGTATTCCAATTATAATAAAAGTAAAGGGTGATTTAAGATATATATATATATTTGAATATAAGTTAAATGTATAGTTGAACATAAGTTTTATTAACCACACTATTTTTGTGGGAACGCGTCTTTAAATTTAATTATTTGTAAGTTATTTATTTTTAAAAAATTACTGTGTAATTTGTTAAATAGTCTTTAATTGTCAACCGCTTATATGAAATATAATAAGCGAAAGGTATTTTTTTCCCACTAAAAAATTGAAACATTAGATTTTTGTAAATATGCCTCCGGTGGTCCGAAACTCAAAAACTTTTGTTTTTGGGGATGCACGTATGTGTGTTTGAATGCATGTGCACATGTGTATACAGTAAATGGCTGTTGAACTGAGAAAGCATTCCAATTGCATATATAAGATGACGATTTTGATGATAATATCATGAATTGATAACGTTTTGGGGAAAATCGGTTAACACCATCAACCTATTTTAGCGCTTTGATTAAAATTATTAAAAAGTAAGAGGTAAAAATTCTTCAAAATGAATTTGACATTAGGTTTTTTCTATAATAGTGTCTGTGATGGACACAACATATATATTTTCTTTGCGCTGAGTCTGAAATCTTGGTTTAGTAAATCTCGTTTTCACAAAATCTCGTTTAGAAAATCTCGCTTTTAGAAAATCTCGTTTTAGAAAATCTCGTTTTAGAAAATCTTGTTTTTAGAAAATCTTTTTTTTAATATTCTGGAAAAAGCTGATAATTTTGGTTTTGTATTCAACTCAAAAATCCTTAAAAATCTGATTTTTCACTTAAAAAAATGTACTATATTCTTTGTGCTGTGTGTTTTTTGGGACCTAAAAGCATAAAGAGTAGTTTAAAATTACCATATTTAATAATATATAAACTAAGCCTAAATAAATATAATAATTTCTATCCTAGCATTTTTCGAATCGAAACCAAATTTGAACAGTAACTAAGTATTTATATATTGTTCATCTTCGAAGATTTTAATTTTATTCCAACAAATTAATTTTTAAAAACCTCCAAGTCAATGACAGCATCATTTCGAAAACATGTTACCTATTAAAATAGTTTCAAATTAAAAAATAAAGTTGTAGTATTCCAAGTAGCATAATAATTCAAGCTTTTAATGCATTCAAGCGAATATTTGAAAAATACTTGAATTCTTGATATTTAAGTATTTCTTGAAATATAAATACTTGCAAGTACTTTAGTATCAAAAATAATTACAAAAGTAATTAAAGTAAATATTTAATTATATTCTGAAAATTCGAAGCATTTTTATTTGATTCATTACTTATACTTAAATTTTGTAAGTATTGAAACTTTTCTAATACCGTTACTTGAAAAAGTAATGAGTATCAGGCACTAGTACTTAGAACTAAATATCTGAGTATTATTGTACTCAGATGTATACCGGTCCATTTTGAATCCGAAATTTATGAAATTCGGAGGAATTTTAGAGTTAGTTACAAAATCCGAGGATTGTCCCGCTTTATTTATATATAAGTAGACTATTTATATATTTGTTCTGAAAAAATGGAATTTTCAGATATTGTATCCTACTCTTAAGTCCCTGCTAATTATTTTTCACATAAATATAATATGAAGAGCTCAGATTCAAACCGTGCAATGTCCATATAAAACAATTTTGTCAGTATTCAAGAAAATTTAAGATGCCTCTAAATATTAAGAAGATCTCAAAAAGAAAAGTAAAATTAATTTTAGTATAGAAACGTACTTTAAGCTTTTGAATCGCAAAGTGATAAAAAAAGATAGAATTTCTAATTTCCTGCAAAAATCTCAATTTGTCATAATATGGACATTGCACGTTTTGAATCGGAGCTCCTCATATATACTTCAACAGCATTCCTTCATATATTACTGATATCAGAATCAAAAGAAAAATTAAAAATTTGGGAATGGTAATAAAGGCGATTTTACTATATTGTATTTTAAAATCGGTAATAAGGTCAAAATTCTCAAATTTCGCGAATTCGGCTTTATTTATCTTTCGATGTTAAAGATAAGATTTATTTTCTGGGGGATTATTACCGGTCAGCATAAGATTCACTACAATTATTACGTTTGATTTATAGTTTAGTAAACCTTTAAGTATTCTAAGAAATTGTAATTCCTAATTTTAAAGAAAAGTACTACATAATACGATAAATAATAATTTCCCCTGAATGATCGAATTTTTGAAAAAAAATTCCCATATCAAAATAACCCTGTTAATCTAAAAAAACATACTGTACGAGTACTATACCGATATTTATACATATAAATGTTACAAAGACGTATATATACATACAATATTAACTATATTTGAAATTTGTTTAGATCGTGGACTTTATTATTCTTTTAATATTATTATATTATAATAGCTGACATCCTTTTATTGGGGGGTTAAATGCATGAAATATAAATTTAGACACATACATATATCCTACATAGTACATACATATATCTAAAAGGAACTATTTGATATTTTTCTTTTTTCTAAACTTTTTCTAACAATTTTGAAAAAAAAAGTAAACTAGAAAAAAATATTAAAGTCGTGAAAAGTTTTTTTTTCCAATTTTTCCATTTGATAGTTTTCAATGGTTCGTTTTACTTCGTACATATGGAAAATATTCTGATTTAATATTAATGATTATAGCTTAGAAAAAAAAACTGTTCTTGTAGAAATATGTCCATGTGTGTGATTTTTTGCATATACATACATATATACATATACTGGAAAAAAATATATAGTAAATATAGAGAAAAATTCTGACACTTGAATTCACTCGAATTTATTATGTGTGGTATAGTGGGTAGAAAAAAATTTTAGAATATTTTGATTAAAAGTTTTTTTTTTTTTTTTTTATTTTTTGAAATATAAGAAAATAAAAAAAAAAACCAACATAAGTTAAAACTTTCTTTATTTTTATTTCACCAAAACTTAATTTGAAATTCTGGAAAATCTGAAGTTCATGAGCATTGCCATTTATATACATTTAATAGGAGTAAAAGTAGAATAATAGAATTGAGATCAAGTGAAAAATATGAGAATTTATTATATGGGAAAAATTAAATTAATATTTAAAATTACTTTTTTTTCAGTTTAAATTTAGTAATTTAATATTATTATTTAATAAAATAAATATAGGATGTGAAGTTTTTTTATGAAAAATTGTATATGAGTCAAATTTTACATAAAATAAATGAATAAGTTTAATTAGTTTTAATTAAAATTTTTTTTTTTAATTTGAACACTTAAAAAATAAAATAGAATTTAAATTTAAAATTTTTGAGGTATATTATTTATTGCAAATGAATATATATATTAAATATTATGAATAATGAGAATTACTCAAATTTAAAATCTGATAGTAAATTATTTAAAAAAAATATATTTAACAAATCAAGTTTTATATTTTAATATCAAAATTTTGTTTTTTAAACTGTCATTATAGGTGCATTTATCTAAAATATAATATTATGGAATCTTAATTTTTGCGCAGATGATTGAATCAAGATCCCAAACTAATTCATTTTTTTTTCAAGATATCTAAGTGGCCAGTATAATGGAGTATGTAAGTCTGAAATCCTTTAAAACAAGATTTTAAAATAAAAACCAAAATTTTCTAAATGAGATTTTCTAATACAAAATTTTTCCATTAAAAACCAGTTTTTCTTAACGAGTAAATCTTTTTTTTTAAATCTAGTTTTTAGAAAATTTCATTTTAGAAAATCTTGTTTTTTATTGAAAAATTTCGCTTTTTAAGTAAATCTCTTTTGTAATTGAAAAATCTGGTTTTTAAGGATTTTTGAGTTGGATACAAAACCAGATTTACCAGCTTTTTTTAGAATAAAAAAAAAAGGATCTTCTAAAAACAAGATTTTCTTAAACGTGATTTTCTTAAAAAGCTGATTTTCTAAAATAGATTTTCTAAAACGAGATTTACTAAACCGAGATTTCAGACCCAACCCTATATATATAGAGTATACAATTTTTTTAAAAATAATCAATGACTCCTAAATTATTTTATACAAAACATATTAAATGACTAAAAACATATTAAAAAAAAAGAACACTCAACTTTTGTTAGTTTTAACATCTTCCAATTTTAAAAGTACTAAAAGATGAAAATAAATTGACATATTAGTGGCACATTAGGGTACTTTTATGTTGGAGCTGCGATAGGTGATCAGATCGTCGATAAGAACATAGCATAGAAAAAATAATATTTTTTATTGATTATCAAAGCGATGCTACAATATAACCATTACTATTTAAATGATGTTTATAGTTTTCTACGCTATGCTCTTATCGACGCTGTCATCATTTATCGCAGCTTCAATATAAACGAGCCCTTAACTGAAAAAATTCAGAAATTCAATGTATTTACATTTTATAATTCAATGTTTTTTTTTTCAAATTTATGAAGGTTAAAAATAAAATTACAAAAACGAAATAACCTTATTTTAAAGAAAAATTAAAATTTTGTATTTGTTTGAAAGAAAATATATTTAATATATTTTTATTTTTATATTATATCTACATGTGAATATGATCGAAGTATATAACAATTAAGATTGTATATATTAAGACTCTAAGACGTTTCTACATTTATATCATTGTTTATAATGTCATCTATATGTAATGTTCCCAACATGTCTTATTAGCCTTACAGTTGTACAAATAGTACTTTCAAAAAAAAACCATAAGACTTGACCAACTATAAACTGGGGCCGCTATATTATTAAAATAAAATAAATGATATCATTAACTTACAAATTTTTTCAGGACTCTACGTTATTGAAATTATGAAGTTGAATCATAAGTGTGAAAATGTGTAGAAATATTATTAGACATAATTATATAAGCTTTATTCAATTAAGTGGATATTAATATCAACCCATAAAAATCCAAGAGTTGAGTTAGCTTTATTAATTATAAAGTTGTAGTGATTCTTAAAATTCAACCTACTATCAAGGATCAGTCCCAAATTAGAAGAACGATTCGTTTTCTTATGGGTTGATCGTTTATATTGTAATCGTATTTGATAGTTAAGTCAGCTTGCATCCTTGAATATCTCATAATTTAGCATTTGCTAACATTTAATACGAGATTATTATTCCTGTACCATGAGCCAATTTGATTGAGATCATGTTGCAACACCTCACAATCACGAGGTGATGTTATAGTTTTGCAGATTTTTGTATCATCACCAAAACTAAGAAGATGGCAATGGAATAAACTTTAAGAATAAAAAAAAATTTTATAATTATGTAAATAATTACTTAATTATCAAATAAGAATTCAGTTAATAAAAACCAGTAATAAATATTTTCGAATTAACACTTAAATAAAAACGTATTTCAAAAAATAAATAATTTTATTAATATTTAAAAAAATTCTTTCAAGAATTAAATTAATATTTATAACAGTGTTAGCTATAAAATATATTTAAAAAAGTAATTACATCAAAAAAAAATTCATAAAAAGAAACGTTCATTACTTAAATTATAAAAAAAAAAAAAAAAGTTTTTAAATAACATCACTGCTTCTTTTCACTAGTATCATAAAATGAAAAATACCAAAAGTTTTGGTTTTATAAAGTATTTTTTGAATCATGCAATTTTCGTCCTTTTTTATTTTATTTTATTCTAGAGTAGAGTTCATTTTATTAAAAAAGGAAAAAGACTTTAGTATAGTGTTAAATGTTGAGTACTTATCTGTTGATTAATTCCCATGAAAATGAGTTATAAAATATTTTTTTATGTTATTGTTATTTTTTGTTTTTTTTTTTTTTTTTTTAATTTAAAAGGATTTTATTGGAGTTTTTAATGGTTGCAAATCCTTTAGAAATTAAAGTTTTATAGTTTTTCTATTTTTTTGTTTTTTTTTTTTTAAATATTGTTAATTTAAAAATTGGCGCAAAATGTTAGAATTTCATTTTAAAAGCAAAATAAGTGTAATTTAATTTATTAAAAATTGTTTTTAAAAGTAAATTAAAATAAAATTAATTTTTGAATAAAGTGAATTAATTTATTTTTAAATTTTAAATTTATGGGAAAATGACTAAATATTATTTTAAATTCTAAGTAAAATTCAATTTAAAAATTTGAGTAGATAAGTATAAACATTTAGAATTATTTTGAGAATAATCTGTTATACAAATTTTGAATTTGCAATGATTAAATTTTTAAAATATATTAATTAAAAAAAATAGTATTTAATAATTGAATCGTTGCTTAAATAAGAGCTGTAGTGATTTCATGAACGTATTTAAAATTTTATTTCAATAACTTCAGAAAGAAAAGAAGTTTCGGGATTTTTAATAAAAAAAAAAAACTAATGTTTGTACACATTTACACGATGTTTTTGAATCGATCAAAAAGTATTAAAAATTAAAAATATAATTAATATTACAACTGTTAACCCCAACAATTAAAGATTAAGCAGATTCCGATTTTAAAGTTAGGCTTAGTTTAAAATTATATCAAAATAAAACTTAAGTTATTTATTTTTAAAACCAATTAATTTTTAATAAAAATATTTCAAATTTTTTCTGATTTCTACTTACTTATTTGATAATTCTAAGCTTCTATTACACTTAAGTGTCAAATTAATGGGCATTTTAAGAAAATCTCGTTTTAGAAAATGTTGTTTTTAGAAAATCCTTTTTTTTTATATTCTGGAAAAAGCTGATAATTCTGGTTTTGTATCCAACTCAAAAAACTTTAAAAACCAGATTTTTGAATTAAAAAAGGGATTTTCTTAAAATGCAAGATTTTTCAATAAAAAACGAGATTTTCTAAAACGAAATTTTCTAAAACAGAAATTTTCTAAAAACGAGATTAAAAAAAAAAGATTTACTAAACCGAGATTATGGAACCCTTCCCAAATTAATTAAATTAAACAGAGCGGTAACTAAAGTTTATAATTCTAAGTCAAAATCAAAATTGAACTACTTTTATCGAAAACAACAACCCTAGTTTAGATTATGGAACCCTTCCCAAATTAATTAAATTAAACAGAGCGGTAACTAAAGTTTATAATTCTAAGTCAAAATCAAAATTGAACTACTTTTATCGAAAACAACAACCCTAGTTTACAATAATAAAAATTTCATAGTAGAATTTTTTAATTTTGAAATTATGCGCAACATAATTAAATAAAATAAAAAATTAAATGTTGGTTTACATTTAAATTTCGTTTACAAAAGTTATACATGAACGTTTTTTAAAAAAACGTAATTGGCCGTAATCGGGTCACAACATATTTAAGAACACCTTAGGAATATATATTTCAGTTTTAAAAAATTTCCTAAATAATGGGATTAAATAAAATTGTTAGTAATAGATACAATTATTTTAGTTATTTTACGAATATGTAAAAAACAATATTTTTAATTAAACTTACCTTTTGAAGGAATTTCAGGTATAGCAGCAACTGTTATTAATATTATTATAAAAATCCAAGCTATTTTTCTAATTATATCAAACATTATGACTTATAAATATAACTACTATTTTTTTTTTTTATAATAATATTTAAATTAAAAATTTATATTTATGATCAAATATTTACAATTTTTTATTTTTTTGTTACTATATAGAATTTCATTAAATTTTAAATTTAATTTTTGAAACAAAAAAAAAAATTAAACCATTTAGGTACAATTTATGTATTTAAATTATGTAATAAAAATTATTTTTAAATAATAATTTTTAAATTTTTTATTATTTCTATTTATTAGCATTTCAGTTCTAGATTACCAAAATTCAAAAACAAATTGTTAATTTTATTTAAAATTCTGATTGACTGGAATTTTTCCTGTTAAAATTTAAACTTTTTATTAATTTTTTTTTTTTAATTTTGTATTTTTTAAATTTATTTATTTTTTCATTAATAATTTTTTTTTCCTTTATTAAACACTCAAAAAAACCCAAACAAATGCAAATGAAAATTGGAAAAAGAAAAACAATTTTTAATTTTCCAAGGTTTTAATATTATTTTAAGTTTTCTTTATTTTTTTTTTTTGATTTTAATTTTCTTTTTTTTACATAAAATTAATCTCAATACTGATCGTAAATCAAAAACTTTCCGTTATGTCAAAATGAAGAAAATAAAATTTTCTGTTTATTTTCTTCGATTTTCCAAGGTTTTTCTTTCATTATTTAAAGTTAATTTTCACATTTATGTTTATTATGATTTTTTTTTGTGCCCCCTATTTCTTTAGAAGTACAATATGGAAAATACAAAAACTTAAATAATAATGAAAAAAACATTCATCTTAGACTCAGGACGACTTTGTTGATTTTTTTTTTTTTTTTTTTTTGTACGGAAAAGTGTACAAAAGTTGGATCTTATAAAAAAAAATTTAAAAAAAAAAAAAAACTGTGAAAATAGTAAATAAAATATAATTCAATTGGATTGTTGAATATAACAAAAAAACAAAATAAATAGAAAATAATTTTTAAAATACTGAATGAAAGGAAAATTGAAAACAGAATTTTTCCAAATGCTAAAAAGGAAAAATAAATCAAAAATCACGATTGAAAATATAAATTTCCTTTTTTGGGTCTTGAAAGAATTCAAATAAATTTTTCAATGGCTAATCCAACAAATAAAAACATAAAAATATAAAAAAAACAATTTGAAATCTTAAATATAGGTAGAAGAAAAATGTCAAAAAAATATGCAAGTAGACTTAATTCTTTTGGACTTTCAAAATATATATATATATATAAATGTATGTAAAAGAAACCAATGGTTTGATTTATATTTTCATTTAAAAATAAAACATAAATCATATTGTAATATAAAATGAACCTATGTATAAATTCTAAAAATAGAAAATAAAACAAATTAATACATTAAATATATTTTGGGTACATAAAATTTTCCTTAAATAATTTTCAATATATTTAAAATATGCAATTATATTGTTTTTAATTCTTTAAATATAATCAAACATAAAATATTATAAATTGTTTCAAATTAAATATAATAAATGGATTAAATGTTTTTACTGGAATCTGTAATTATATACATTTAATAAAATATATATATATGTTATTTAAATAATTGAAACTAAAAATATATATTTTATTTAATATTTGGTCTTTTAGTATTAACAAAATTGCATTCATCTGTACTATATTTATATATAAAAACATTTATTTAAAATTAATTATAATATAAATTAAATTTTATTAAATTAACATATAATGTGTTCTCAGAATTAAAATTTTAGTGAAAAAAAGCACAATTAAAAAACATTTAAAATTAAATTATATTATAAAATAAAATAATATGATTTTGCTTGCATATAAAAAAATAATAATAATAAAAAAGTGTTAAAAAAATTACATATAAAAAAAAGATAAGAAGTTAAATTCCATTAAAATTAACATAGATAAAATTTTAATATAAATAAATATACATATATATATATATTTAAATTTATACTAAAATCTCATTGTTAAAATTCCAATTAAAATTAAACTAAAGAATAAACCAATTAATACTAAATATTGTAACCATTGAATAAAATGAAACCAAAAACAACAAAAAAAAGGACATTCAGCGACAATCTAAAAAACCGCTTTTACAACATATTATAAATACAAATTAGAACATTTAATTAATGCACTTTCCGATTATATATAAATGCATTTAAATATTTACACCGATTTATACGAAAAAAGTTAATACATATCCTACTGAAAAAAAAAAACAAAAAATATAAATGAAATTTATATATTTAAATTTTTTTTCTGTTAAACTAGAAAATACGAGTACTATACGAGTACAAAAATGATCCTTAAATGCATAAATTTATTTTAGTATATATGTATGTATTTAAGTATCTATATGTGTAAATGACCTTTTCTATTTGAGGTCATTAGTATTACATAGAATTGGCAAAAAAAAAATGTTTTTAAATGTATAATGTTGTTATGATTTTTGTTTATTAAATTAAAGCACAAGTTTTTTTTTTTGTTTTTTTTTTTTTTTAAATTTTAAATGACCATAAAACCATAACCAAATTATCATGCGTATAATACTTGCAAAAATATTTTTAAAAAAACTTTTTTAGAAATTCTTTTATGTATTTTCATTCATATTTTTACGATTATGTCCTATATTAACAATTGTACAACAACAACATTGAAAATCATGCATTATAATAATAATAATAATAAAATTTTCAATTTATTTTGAAAGTCCAGAAATATTTTTTACATTTTTTTTTAAACTCATGCCATAAAATGACTTGTATGAATTATTTATTATTCATTTTACAATAGTATGTACTTTATGGTACTATATGAAATGGATTACTCTGTATAAAATTTATTAAATAATAAAATATATTCTATTAAAATGTGTCCTGCTTGCAATATAAGATCTAAATTTTATTATGGTACAATTTTTATTATCTTGTTAAAAATTACATTTTTGTTTTTCTCTGTTTTATTGATATTATTATTATTTTCTGTTTTTATTTTCAAAACAAACTAAAGGACCAAATGAAAAACCAAAAAAAAAAAACAAAATTATAAAATTACTTTATTTTATTATATTTCCAATTTTTTTTTTTATAACTGGAATCCTATTCAGGATATTATCAATTTCAATTTATTAATAAATTTTTCTTCTTTTTTTCTCTTATTTAATATTTATTTATTTATTATTGATGGATTTTATTTTATTAATTTTTTTTTTTTTATTTTATTATGATTATTATTATTATTTTTTTTTTGTATTAATAATTTTGATATTTGCAAAACCAACTGAAAAATTTTATAACTGGAAAAAAATTTATCGAAACACGATAAAAAATATCCGACAACGATTTTAACTTTATGGATACCATCGGCATACTGATATTTTCTACGTACCATGAGGAATGTCCTTTTTTTTTTTTTTTGATTTTTTAAAATGTTCGTATTTCGTTTTTTGTTTTTTTTTTTGATTTTTTTTTTTTTTGTTTTTGTAATGGTGTACAACATTATGCTGCTTTTAAACGTGTTCATTTTTTTTGGTTTTTTTTTTTTTATTTATTTTTTTTCAACACAATAAACGCAAAAAGAAATTGGTTTGTGTTAAAAAAAAAAGTTTTTTTTCAATTCTGTTGCATTGCAAACTTTATTTCTCTAAAGTTAATTTGGTATACAGGAAAATTAATTTTAACGAAAGTTTATCGAAAAAGTTTTTCACTGTTACTTGAAAATAAGAAAATCGAGAGAATTTGAGAGCAAAAAAAATGTTAAATTCTCACAAACTGTTAAAAAATTTAGAGATAACTCTAAATATGCAAAATTTCACTCATTTTTGAGTCAAAAATTGTAATGAATCTATTCAGTATTTTAATAAAAGATTTTGTCACTCTGTATACGTGTATAACGAATATTACCGAACAATAATATAAAATTCGAATGAATTTTTGTTTTACGAATCATATACAGCTGAATATTTATATATGACTGTGTGTAATGTTTATATCAATGAATGAATTGTCTGTAAATAGAAAATATGAGAGAATTTTGCGATTTGTTAATGGAGTAAAAATGAGTTTTATCAAATAAGAACAATTTAATTTTATATTTTGAGTGAATAAATGAAATGAGTTCGTTTTTATGTTTTGAGTTTTCGAAAACAGGTTATTGAATGGATGAATGAAAAAATAAATGGGATGGGAAGATGGAAAAAAATGAGCGAATTATATTGTTTAAAAATATATTTAATATATTAAGATATAAGTATATATATACATTTATATATTTGCTTTTGTTTAAATTGACATATAAATTTATAAGTATGTATATGTATGTACGTATACAAATAGTATAACATTAAATAAAATAAAAAAAAAGTATATATAGGAAACTAGGACAATTTAAATCGGGTTGATTTATTTCTGTTATGATTAAAAAAGGGAAAAATGAAAATAGTAGTTTTTCTTATATTTTGAGAAAAACTATACAATTTTGAGTAGAAAATTCAAATTAAATTTTGTATGCAAAAAAGGGGGGTTTGAGTGAGTGAAAATTACATTTGAACTTAATTGTTAATAATGAAAAATATTTATTATTCACTCTAAATTTTCTTCCGTTTAATTTTAATTAATACAAATATTAGAATATTATTGTAGACAAATGCATCAAATCATGTGTAAAATAAAATAAATATTTTTTTATATATTAAATATAAGGTGTTATATTTTGTATATAAAATGAATTGGACTATTATTAGGCACTTGTAATATTATAAATATCTTAATTTATTCTATATGCATGTGTTGTATACATTATATTTTATTTAATACAATATTTAATATTGAATATATTTCTGTATGAATATACATTAAAACATGTTTGTATGAATTTTATATGAATATAAATTACTGCAAGGATACTGATTTTAATGCGGATTAATATTTTCATTTATGTTTTTTTTTTATTCTGTTATTGTTTTTGTTATTTGTTATTTATTACCTGATGATAAATATAATTCTACATTTCAATTTTAATTTATGTAATTACTGTGATTGTTAATTGAATTTTAAAATCGATATGCAGAAAATAAAAATGTTAAAAATACATAAATTTTAATTGGTAATTATTTTGTTTTTTATTTTTTTGTGAAATTATTGAAAATTAAAATTTCAATCATTTTTTTTTTTAATTTTTAATATAATAAATTGTAAAGGGAAACTTGTGTAGACCATGATCTTGATTTTGCTTTTCGTCTTGGTTAATAATATAAAATTATAAGAATTTTTAATTGGTTTTAATTTTTTAAGTACAAAATAATTATAACATGTAAACTTTCAAGGACAGTCTTGCAATTTTTTTGATTTTCATCTTTCTGAGATTCAATAACTCGCCTTATTAACAAAATTTTATATTTTTTTTTCAACTGAATTGAAATTTAATTATTTTATTCTTTAAGATATTATTTGTCGAATTCGAGGCTTAATTTTTAATGTTATTTGAATTTATTAAATTTTTTTCTACTCATTTCTGCATGTAATAAATGTGGCAGCCTAATTTTCATGTCAGACAAATAATTTTTTTCAATAGAAACATTTAATTGGGTAAAATAATTGGGTCATTATTGGATTATGATGTCCGACGACCTCGTAATTATTTAAATCGAATATTTTTGGTAGAATATGAAATATTATTTAATGCTAAGTTAAAAACTTGCATTTAAGATATTTAAAAAATAATTTTAAAAATAATACAATAGAACTTAATTATTTTATTTGCTAAACAATTTATATTATATTAACTAATTGTTTTTTTAATAAATATTGATTGTCATTAAAAAAACCAAATTTATATTATAAAAACGAAAGTTAAAAAGAAAACAATTTATATAATATTATTATTCCATTGAAAATCACAAATTGTATTAAATTTTTCATTAAAAAGAATGTATATCTACTTAAAATTATATTTTTATATTATTAACAAGAAACTTCCTACAGGCTCACATTTAAGCTATTTTCGTTTGTGTTATTTTTTTTTTTGTAATTTCAATAATGTAAAATTGAATTGTTGAAAAATTTTTTTTGATTGATATTACACTATTATATCCTGTGAGCCTTTTGTATATTTTTCTTCTCAACATACAAACACAATCTAAATATCTTTCTGATATTATTATATCTTCGATAAGGGAATGAAACATCCTTATTTTTTTTTTATTTTTTTGCAATATTATTTTTCTGTCCTTATAAATTTCCTAGAAAAATTTATACTTTTAAAACTTGAAAAAAAAACATTTGAGCAAAATTATAGAAAGCAAAAAAAAAAATAACAAATTGTTATAATATTAAATAAATATATAATATGTGTATACATATTTTAAAGAAAAAATAAAAATAACAATAAAAACACGAGTTTTGAAAATCAAAATAAAAAAAAAAAAAAACGAATCACCAAATATCCTGGAATCGTTAAACATGAATAGGAAAATTCTATTTTGTTATTATTGCCTAAAGAATACAAAACACAATATAAAAAAAAAAATTTTTTTCTATCAACGTGATGTGAATTAAATTTATATCAAATAAAAAAAAAAAATTAGAGTTGTTCAATTTTATTATAGGATAATTAGAATCTTTCTATCGGAGCTGATTTTTTTTAATTTGAACACTTTACATTTTCTTTAAGAAGAAATTTAGTTTTTTTACTTAATTCATATCATTTATGCACCTGAAAAAATAAAAACTAAAAATTTTTAAAAATAACCGAAAAAAAGGATATTCTACGAGGATCCTGAATTTTGATGCTATTTAAGAAGAAATTTAGTTTTTTATTTTATACATATCATTTATGCACCCGAAAAAATAAACATTTAAAATTTTTAAAAATAACTGAAAAAAAAGGATATTATATAAGGATCCTTAATATTGATCCTATATTAAAATGAAATATATTTTTCTAAAGGACATTAATTACCACATTCGTTTAATATAAGAATTCCTAAATAATTGTTTCTTAAAAAAAAATATACCTTTTTAAAAAACATTAAAAAAATTATTACAAACATTTAATCTGTTTCGGAAGTTATGATTTCTATAATTCTTTTATCTTACAATTATAAAATAAAAAAAATTTGAAATTTACTCACCTCCTTTTTATTACTTGTAGATATTTTATCTTAAAGATAACAAAAAAAAGAAAAAACAATATATGGAACAAGAAAAAAAAAAAAGATTTTTATTTAATAATATCAACATCAAAATAGAAATATCGATTACAATACCTTTTATCCAATTTGTAATCAGGACGAGTGTCTTTTCTAAGATTCTTTGTATAAGAATGTATATCCAGATTTACATGTTTATACAATATTTACTTAAATATATATATATATATATATATATATATTTATAAATATCAATACATTTTTGTCTTACTATTGATGTAATTTATATATTGGTTTTTATCGTTTTTGTTTTGTTATTTCATTTTGTGGATAATATTTTTAACCGCTAGGATCCTTCAATTTTCTCACGTTACTATCAAATTATTTTTCTTTTTTTATTTCAATATTTTCTTTTTTATTTCTATCTTAAAATTTAACAAAAAAAAAAGAAAAATCGTTGTAGCGGAAATTATTGAAAAGTTTGAATTTTTCATTGGGAAAATATACGTATATTTATATATTTATATATTAAAATGTAGTTGCATATTATTGTTATACTAGTGTTAAGAATCGTTTTTTTAACAAAATTTGATTATTCAATACACTTGACATGGAAAATTCTTTACTTAAGAAAAAACAAAAGAAAAACTTTGTAAAAGATATTGATAAAAAAATTTAAGAAGGAACAGTTTTATTTTATTGTTCAAATAATTATACATTTATATATTTATGTATTTTTATTTCAATTTTGTGCTTTTTTTGGATTTATTGTATTTTATTAGTTTAAGACAAGAAAAAACTTTATGGACGTGTGGTTATTTCTTTTATCCTTGGTTTGTTTTTCTTTTTTTGTTTTGATTTTGGTTTAACAAATTTGTGTTCATTGAAGGAACAATAAATGTCACACGAATTCCTTGAACAAAGTTCTGATTTTGTACAAATGTTGAATTTTTAATTTTTTTTTTTGTAAGTAATTTGATATCTAACAAAGTAATTCAATTTTTTTTTTATTATATTATTTTTGAATTTAAACAAGGTGTACATTGGATTTATATAAAAGGACTAGGATTAATAAAAGATATAACATTTAAATTATTGACATAAAGTAGAGGTGAATTGGTTTTTTCTTTTGTTAAGAATAAATAAAAAATATGTTAAATTTATTTTTTAAAAGTTTTGGAAAAGTTAAGAAAAGGGAAATTTTACTTAGCGCAATAAGTTTGGAGTTAGATTATTTGCACAAATTGGCAGATGTTAAGAGATTTCTTAATGTATAGTAGATCGATGTCCTTAGGACAATAAGTACTTAGGACAATAAGTTTGGAGTTAGCTTATTTGCACAAATTGGCAGATGTTAAGAGATTTCTTGATTTTTAGTAGATCGATGTCCTTGATCAAAAATTTTCTAAAATATATCTAGATTTCAAGTAAAATATACACTGGAAGTTTTTAAAGTTAAAATCGGGGGGTCAATATTTCTAATGATTACTATAAGGGGCTATGAAAATCCAGATTTATCAAACTAAACACTATTAGTCACAAGACACCCACTCCCTTAGTATACCTCTTATCCTGTCAGGAATTCCAAAAATTATTTGGGATCAGTTTAAGATTTGAAGGCGTCCTTTTTCAGTTAATAAAATTACTTATACCAAGTGAGTACTTTTTATTATAATATAAGTTCAAACTTCATTTAAGTACTTATCATAATCATAAAAAACAATTATATCATATGATTAACATTATCCCTATATTATCTAAATATTTCAATTAATTTGTCATCACATGATTATAAAGATAAAAGAATTAATAATACATACCAACAATTTAAAATAATAAAAAACACATATTAAATTTTTGGTTAACCCAAATTTGATTCCCTTTTTTTTAACATTTAAACCCTTTTTTTTTGTGTCCTTTTTTTTTACATTTCTATTAAAATATTTATACAAATCAAAATATAAGTAAGTATCTTATATATACTCTATATATTTTACAAAATTTCGGATCCTTTTTAATTACAAAAAAAAAAGGATTAAAAAAGTTTTGATATTTTATTTATTCGAACACATTGTAAAATCTGAGATAGACGAAAATTGTTTTAGATTGGAAAAATTTTATAAAGTTTAAATCAATTATATTTTCCTAAAATAAATTTAAATTTAAAATATCTTACTATTTAAAGTTCTATCTATTTTTTTTAAACTTGAAAAAAGGCAATGATAAAGAATTCAATATCATTCCATTTTTTATCCAAATAGTGTTAAAAAGTGTTGTCATTGTTATCCTGTGACATTACCATAATCCATGATAACATCCATAAAAGGATAATCGAAACTTTTATTCAACTAAATTTATTTAATTTTATACATATAATATATATATATACATTTATACATATAAGTTAATAAAGTACTCTACTAGATAATATATATATATTCTATATATGTATATATATACTTATACGTATACATTTATTTTGTATACTTCATTGTCAAGATATAAAATTCGCGCTACTTTTTCTTTAAACTAAAAATAAAAAAAAAAAAATGAAAAAAATTATTCCTATGACAGTTGACACTTAAATATAGTCACACATTTGAAAGTTGAAGGGTGAGAACAATAAACAAAACAAATAAAAATTAAAGAACTAGTATAAAAGTTAAATAAAAATAAAGAATGTGTTCTTCACATTTTATATAACAGTAAACAAATCAAGAAAAAAACCAAAACTGTAAACAAACCATTAAAGAAGATTTTCAATAAAAATCTGTATTATAATAAATATAACATATAAATATACACCATATATGTATATATACTGACATATATATTTCTATTAGGTACCAATGCAAACGAGTATGTTTTTTCTGAGCTTAAATTTAACTAAATTTAAAATTAAGAGAAGTTTGCGCTTTTTATTTGTTTATTAGAGTGACCATAGCCTCTTTTTTAAAAATATTTTGTTCATTTAAAGTTGGTTGACATCAGTTTTTCTTTTACTTAAATTTTTAAAAATTTAACAGTTTGTAAGTCATTTTTAGCACATTTTCAAAAGATTTTGTAAAATGTACCTTTATTGACTCACTCTGACCGTCCGTCTATCCATATGTTCACCAAAAACTTTCACATCGTTTGAAATAGAGAAAAGAAATTTTAACGACTGATAGTTATAGCAAAAAAAAAATAATTTCATGTAGAAGAACTTTTCCCTGTAGGCGGAAAAGCCCTATTTTTAAATTTTTATAACAACAGTTCTGTTAAGTATATTTTGAATCTGAAAACGGTTAAAGACAGCTTGCTAAAAGGCAAATATATAGGGTTACCATATGGTACTAAAATTAATGTTATGCGAAACTCAGTTTTTGCTAATTTTTTGGTACCAAATATTTCCGAACGGTTTAAGCTAGAAACTTGAAATTTTGAAAGAAATTAAAAAGATTCGGCTAACAATCATGTCCCCTTTTTAGAAGCTATAGTAAGGGCTATTGCTATTTTTAAACACCTGTAACTTGAATACTTATCTGTCCAATCTTTTTTAATTAATACACAAATGAATGAATACAGCGTGAATACAACAATTGAGGAAACGAAATCCTAGTCCAGATGAATACATATTGAATTGATTTTTAAAAATACTTCTTTTAATTATCAAATCATATGGTCACCTTAATTAATATATTTCAGAGCTTATACATATTTTATATTAAATTTAACAAGTTTTAGTAAACAAAAATAAATAAATAAATAAAATAAAGTATCTGTACATATAAGGATCACTTATTTGATACCTTAATACTTGTATATATACAATTTTTTATTCAAAGCACATTTTAAAGAAATAGTTTAGTTAATAGTGTATGAGCAATATACAACTACATTAAAAAAAAGACGGGAACAGAAAAAAAATTTTTTTTTTTATTTTTATTTTGCAGAAATTCTATTTTTATTCAATCGATGGAAGAGTATAAAAAAAAATTTTTTTTTTTTGATATTCTGCTATAAAATCGATAGATTTTAAAAGAAAAAAAAAAAACATTTATCAAATCGTGATATCATCAATGTGTTGTCGTCTACACTAATGGTATAGTTATCAAAATAATTCTCTGCGATTTAGTGATCATTTTTCTTTCTCTATTTTGTCTTTTATGAAAAAAAAACTACCTTTTCTACATTAAATAAAATAACGGAATAAGTTAGAATGAAATAACGGAATGAGTAATAACGGAAGGTTTTCCAACAAACCACTTTAAATAAATAAAGTATTATAATATATTTGCAATTTTATTAAAAAAAAAAAAGGATAACGTTTTTGTAATATATACATACGTGTATATTTAAAATATACATTTATGTCTACCTAAGGTAGCAAAGGTCCTAGAAATTTTTTTTAATATACTTAGAGAAACATTTTTATCTTACTTATTTCTTTCCTATGTCAAGTCTATTAGATGTCAATTCGAAACGTACATTTGTATAAATTTTTTGTTGAATATTCTGGTGTTCAAGGTGGACTGTTTTCTATACCTATTGCTACTGCTCCTGTCATTCTATCTCAAGAGAACTCAAAATGAAATCAAATGGGAATTTATTAACAATACTATTTTTTGTCTTCGGTCTTTTAAACTCGTAAAACAAAAAGATAGGGGGCAATGAACGCCCTTATTTTCTAAAAAAAAACCGAAGAATATATATACTTGCTATCTCTTTCTATCAATTAAGGAAAAAGTTCGACTTTCTTATAATAATACAAAAAAAAAAATAAAAAAAAGTAGGTGAGAAAAATTATTGGTCTAAAAATAGTTTTTCAATTGAAATGGTACATCATATGTCATTGATTGCATAACTGTATTGTATATACTTTGGTACAATAATATATGTTATATGTATAATATTGTATAATGTGTAAACGAAGAAGTTAAACGTTCAAGGACATAATAAAAAAAAAAATCCTTTTATTGAAATTGATAAATTATGTTCAATGAAAAGTTTTAAATACTTTTGCTATGATTCGTATAAAAATTGAAGAATTTAAAGAAAAAAAAGTTTTCGAATAAGTTTTTAATAAAGTTTTGTAATTTTGTCAATATTTTATAATAGACATTGATCTTTAAATTTAACAATACCTTTAAAGTTTAAAATTTTTACTAAATAATTTTTGGAAATAATATCGTCGTGTTGAATGTACTGTTGTAAGGTTAATTAATTTTCGAATAATCAAATATAAATTTTTCTTCCTTAGACTTAAACAATTTTTAGTCTCGAATAATAAAAATGTACTGAAACTACAAGTACTGAAAAAAACTAAGAGGTTTTTAAAAAGGCACATTTCCAAAACTATAAAAATGTAATGAATCGCCTAAGTTGGTGATTTTAAAAAAAAGGAAATTTTTAATTTTTAAATAATAATAGTCCTTGAATAAGGATGCTTCCACAATTTTTTCTGAGCAAATTTATGTTGAAGAAATTAAATTATGACTTGCATCAAAAATTGGATCTGTTCTTAGAATTTTATTATAGAAACAAAAATAGTTTTAGAGACACATTCTTCAATTTTAATGATGCTCTTTGAAACGTGTTTAAAAATATCAAACTTAATATTTCTATTTAAGACCCATTGCAGCTCCTAAACAATGGGGCATTACAAATATATTTTCTTAACTTCTAAATTAATAAGATCCAGTCAAAGTATTAGTAAAGTCCGAAAATTAAATGGTGAATCAGTAACAATCTTGTATCGCGACTCAACTCTACGACAATAACATCTAAGCTTGTCAGAAAATGCTTTGACGAGCTTAAGAATGTAAGCTATCAACATAATATTACATTACTCTGGGTTCCGGGACATAGGAATATCGCAGGTAATGAACATGCTGATGAATTAGCAAGGAGGGGTTCCAATCTGAATACTTATCTGGTAGAACAGGTGGATCCACCACTAAACAGCGTTATACGAAATATCTTTCACCACTATTTATCCCTAGTGAATAGAAGGTGGAACCAATCAACCTCATGCCGTACGACCAAGGAAATATGGCCATCGTATAAGAACAAAAGAAAGGACAACCTATTGAAGCTATCTCGACGAGATATAGCTAGAATAATAGGCGTGACAAAGGGAAATTTGCCAATTGGCGAACATGCGGCCAGATTAGGTATCCCATTCAACCCATCATGCCGGAGCTGTGGTGAACAGAATAAGAAAGAGACCATTATACACTTCCCACCAGAAGAGTGGCTCTGGGTAGCCATTAATTTAACAATCTTAATGATCTGGCAGCTAAGCAACCTGCACAAGTAGTAAGGTTTCTGAATGCCGCGAAATGGATCTAAAAATTAGAACCAATATAGCCCTAAATTAAGCTCTGTGGTCACGGTAGCAAAACGGTGCTAATGCACTAATTGAGGTCCTGCCACGATTGACAGCACCAGCCACGTAAACCAACCAACCAACAATCTTGTTTTTACTAATTTTAATAAAATTTTAAGCAATTATATTTTTAATAATAACCAGTTATATTCTAACCAGTTAAAAGTTGTTAAGTATTTCAAAAGTAAAATTTAATGCATTTATATAATATTTTTATTATTTCATTATTTAAATTCTTAAAAGAAATACACATTACATCAGACATATAATTATTAATTTACATGAGTACATGTATATCAATAAAATTTACAATTCATTCTTTTAAATTCTTATTACAAAAAAACCATATTAAGTACTACAATTAATTCACATACTAAAATTCATTATATAATTACCCGGTATAAAAGTCATATTATTTAACTAACGTGATATTAAATATATGAAAAAAAAAAACCTAAATTTTGATGTCCATTTTAAATGTAATCAAAATTAAACTGTTAGTACTAAAAAAATTTTTTTTTAATATACAATAAAAACCTAATATTAAATTCTCTAACCATCAATTTGGTAATTAAATATGTAACTCTGCAACTCTTGCATAATTATAATTATTTTATGCCCAACTTTCAAATATTATTAATGTGCTTAGGGGATAGTAAAAAAAAAAGTTATATTAAGCATTTTCCTGAAAAATAAAACTTAACGAACCTTATCCTGATATTTGAGCCTTTTAAAAAGTTATCTAATCGCTTACGTCTTTTATTATCACCAAATCAAAACCAAGATATAAAATGAATGATGCCGTGAAATAACGCCACACGAAATAGCGAAATAAATCCATATCGCCAATTTTTCGCGTATGGCTCTTTTTCGCTATATCGCTTTATTTCCTTTTTAAAAATGTAAGTTTATTTGTGAAAATTGATTTGATTTTGAATCGAACTCCAAAAACCCTCCCAACTGAGAATCTGACATATACACATATACAGAATCTCATGTATCACATTTATATAAATATTTCGTAAAAGGCGCATTTCCCTGCTTTTGAAACCAACTCTAAAATCCTTTCTAATTATTATTCTTATAAAAATATTTTTGCTACAAAGTTTTTAAGATAGCAGGGGCTGCCAACGGATTACGCTTAAAATCCAAAAAAAAATCCAAATTCATTCCTTTTTTGTTTAGATTATTATTTAGAAAAATTGAATTTTTCGGGGTTGTTACAATATTGGTTTCACATTCAGTATTTCAGTATAATATCAGTGTTTCAATATATGTTTAGCAGGAGTTTGGAAGGGGTAGCTTCCACTATTTTAATCACTTTGTTATTGAAATAGTTGTTAAGAAGTAGGTTTTATAATTGGATTCAAAATAAATGTTATACGCTTTTTCCAGAATATTTATATATATATGTATATGCGACATTCTGAATTAGGACGAATTTAGAGTTGGATTCAAAATTGGAATTGCTCCCTTTTACAGAATATTTATTACATGTGGGTGTGTGAGATGCTGATTGATATTATTTTTCGAATAAAATATGTATGTATGCTAAATCTAGCTTCAATAATTGAGTTGGCAGGGGTTCGGCAGTGGCAGCCTTCGTAATAAAAATATAATATTTTTTGACATATTCCATTATGGCGTTATTTCACGACATCAAAATGAATTACCTAATTCTTTACCTTCATTTAAAAATATATAAAAATCAAAGAACCATATAAATCAAACAATTACATCTTAAGTATATATATATATATATCTTAAATGACTTATGACAAATCATGTTGTCTTAAATTTTATTTTATTATGCTTTTTTTTGTTTTTTTTTTATGAACCAAATAAAGTAACCAAAAACCATAAAATATTTCCCCTCAAAATCACAATTCACCACAATAACCATAATATTTCATCACACTTTCTAAACATACACATATATTTAATCCTTCTTCACCTATAAAATATTTATATACATATATATATATATATATATATATATAAATTTTACGGTAAATAATTATTGTTCTTCTCTTTTTTTCAAATTAAATTAATTGTCTTTTAGGGAATTCATAAATGAACAAAAGTGCCAAATAACAAGTAAAAATCCCAATTTACTAATTTATATAATATTATAGTAATGGGATAAGGGTGAATGTTATAAAAATTCATTACATTTCATCCCGCTCCCCACCCCTCCCTTTTTGTAAATTAAAGTTTTGCGTAAAAACATAAGAAAAAACCAAAAAAAAAAAAATATAACAATAAAAAAGTGAAAAGCTGTTTTTACCAATTAAATTTTACAGGTAAGTTAAACGTATGTAAGTAATTAACGTATAGACTTAACAATAATGAACCAAAAATGAAAAAAATACAGTATTGAGTAAGATAAGAGCAATAGTTTTTATTAGAAATTATTTTTTATTGTCTACAAATTTTTTAAATCTATTTTCATTTTATTATATATGTAAGTACTTTTATATTAACTTGCCCGTGCCTATGAGTTTATTTTTCATTATGTAAGTTACTGATACTTTAATATTACAAATTTGATTATGAATTCAAAATTGCATGGTGCAGTAGTTAGTGAAGTGGCTTTGGATGTAAACAGATCTGAGTTCGATCCTTGTTAAAAGATGAAAATTTTTATTTTATATTTAAAGTGTAGATTGCAATATCTTAATCCTTGGACAAAATTTAATATTTAGTAAAATTAAACCTAAGAATTAAAATATTTATTTTATAGAGTTCTTGTATTAAATTCATTTAAATGAGAATCACATTATCTTAATATCAAAATTGACTTTTTTAAATATATTGCAATTTATTTTAAATCACATTTGGATGGAAGATCCCACTTCCACTCACTATATAATTATAATTTAAGATGGGTGAAGCTAAACATTTAATTAATCAAGCAAATTAAATTCGAATAGTACAGTTATTCATTACATTCATTTGAGTATTTATCTAATAGAAAGGACTAAACCACATAAAGCTACATATTTTTTAAACTTAGTTCAGATAAAAGCTGCATCACAATGGTAAGAAACTTTTTTAGAATCAGATTATAAAAATTGAAATCTTATTTAATGATATTTAAAATGATTAAATATTATACAGTTTAATATTAACTATAATGCCTTATAAATTGCTAAATCATGTCATAGACTTCGGAAGTCAACAGAAAACATTGCGCTCGAATGGAAACCGCAGGGGAAAAGAGGTGCGGGTAGACCAAAAATAATTTCAAGCAAATCAGTTGCATAAGAAATTGAAGATTGTGGGAAAACATGGGCAGAAATCAAACAACTGGTCCATAACCGAGTACGACATAGCACCTTTATGGAAGCCCTACACTGCTCCAGGAAATGAAACATCACAGTCAGTTAGAATTCACTCTAATTAGAATTGAAAATTAACTACCGATTTACTAGATTCTTAAAAAATTATTGAATTAATTTTATAAAGATCAAAAGAAAATATAATCAAGGGCTTTCATGCAAAAGGCCCGGGTTCGAATCCTAGTGAAAGTGAAAATTTTTTCTGGTTTTCGACTTGACTCAGCTACTATTCGCCATTGGGTTCAAATTAATGGCATAATCAATAATTAATAATTATATATCTTTAATAAAACATACATAAATATAACAATATAAACCAATAATTTGATTGAATAATATAACTCACAGATATAAAATACCATATAACTCAAATATAAAATATTACAATATAAACAAAAAATAGAATTGTAACTATTGAAAATCTAAGACGTTTCTGCATGTTATAAGGCCTTTTACAACCTCATTTTCAAATTGTATGTGGAATTCAATAAGACCAATTCTAATAACACTAATATAATATGACCCCCTGTTCCAATAAGTACCTGTGGTATAGACAGCCTTATTAGCCCAACAATTGAACAGTTAGGGGTTAAAATAAAATATATAATATTAACAAAAAACTAAAAATCTCTTACCGTAAATATTACAGCTAATTGTACAATTCACATTCAAAAAGCTCTTACAAATAATTGAAATTATAATATTCTGCAATTTGAATTACTCAAATCCTCTTAATCAATTTAATTTGTAACTAAATTTTTGTACAATACTGTATATAATTGTATGACGTATGGATATAAAATAAGAAAAATTTAAAAATTTTTTATTTAATACTTACATACATATGCATGTAACGTACACATAATATGTACTCCATTACTTTTATAATAATAATAATGGTAGTTATAAAAACAGTTATTGTTCATCATCATCATCATCATTATCATCATCATCATTATCAGCAACATAATTTTTAATTTTTTTTTTTTGTGTGTTGAAACTCAATTAGTTAAAAAAAAAAAAACACAGTTATTTTTACTTTTTACTTTGACTTTTAATTTTTATATTCTTGCTTTTGTACCTTTTCTGAATAATAATTATTATTCATGGGTGTAATTTAATGTTTGTCTAAAAGAGTACATTATTCGAACATGTATTCTTTACGTCATGTAAGTAAGTATCTATATATGTTATGTATACATACTTGTACGTAAAATTTAAAAGAAAAAAAAAAAAACTCATCATAATAATTTTTGATCCTTTAGATATCCTTTTTTTTTTTTTTGGTAAGGTTCTTTTAGAACTGTTGTTCGTTTTCTTCTGATCTTTTAATATATATTAACTACTTAAAAAAAAAAAAAAATACTTACAGTTAACTGTATTATTTTTTTGTATGTTATTGGGTATTCATTTAATACATGTGGATTGTGGGTGCTGAAAGTATATATACTCTTGTAAAATGTTAATTTGAACAGTGAAACTAAGGAATATGAAAGTTGTTGCATGTTAGATACATCAATAGGTTGGTGAATGAGTAGTTTTGTTGAATATTAAGAAAAATGATACTTAAGTGCAGTTGTAAGTACGATTAGCTGATACTCATTACTTTGTCAAGTACCAGTATTACTTAGATTTTTACAAAATTTAAGTATAAATAGTCGATACTTACAAAATTGAAGGATGAGTAAATCTGCATAGCACTGAGTAAAATGATACTAAAGTGCAGTTGTAAGTACGATTAACTGATACTCATTACTTTGTCAAGTACCAGTATTACTTAGATTTCGATACTTACAAAATTTAAGCATAAGTAAAAAATAGTAAAAATGTATTCAAGTAAAAATCCTTGTAATTACCAGAAAGTAATTAAATTTTGAGTTATATTAGTTTTGCAATTATTTTTTATACTTAAGTATTTTCGAGTAATTAAGTGCCAAAAAATACTTAAGTATCAAGAATTACACTATAATAAAAATTTTAAATAGAGAGATTCAATATTATATTGGTTTAAATTGAAATTTGTATGATTTTCAATTACAGTTGCATTGGACTTGAATAAATATAATTTAAAAGATAACAGCTTATTAGAAAATAAACAATATAAATTACAGTTACAAGATTGTATACAGTGTAGAATTGGTGACCTGAATTAAGGCCCTGCGAAATAAAGCCCCCCAAGATATTATTTCCCGTTTAATGAAAAATAACGCCCAGGGGTTTTATTTCTTATAGTAATTAAGAAATAAACCCCCGGGGTTTAACTTCTCTTTTGAATTGAACTACGACTTCTATGAGAAATAAAGCCCCGGGGTGTTTTTTTTTTTTTAATTTAATCTTCGACTGCTTGAGAAATAAAGTCCCAAGTTATTATTTCTAATTAAATATGTAATAAAATCCATTTTTGTAATATTCATCAAACCTGGAAAAAATATAAATATATATATATATAAATATATAAGTAAAATATTAGATGTAAAACAACATATGCGAGATTCTATATTAGGAAGCATATTTAAGTTGGTTAAAAAATCAAAGTTGACGCTTTTTCCAGAGTATTTATGAATTAATGTATGCAAGACTTTCGTTACAAAATCAGGTTTATATGTGTAGTTTGTAGTATAAATGTAGTTTATATGTCAAATTATTATTTGTTTTTAAATTTTGGAAAAAGAGAATACCGCTGATTTCGATTCGAACTCGAAAATGTGTGCTAACTATTTTTGGTATTATAGTTCAAAAACGTCTGTATACTCGTATGAAACCATTGTGTTCTTTTCATTTGCAGGTTCAATTGAAATTAGAAATTATGCCTCGGAGCTTTATTTCTCAGAGAAGTCGTAGTTCAACTTAAAAGAAAAATAAAACCCCGAGGTTCTATTACTCAATTACTATGAGAAAAAAAACTTCAGGGCGTTATTTCTCATTAAATGGGAATTAACACCTCGGGGGCTTTATATCGCAAGGCCTTAATATAAGTCACCGTAGAATTCTATTCATTCTAGGACACAGATTTGAAAAAGAAGGAATATATATTTTAAGATAAATTCTTAAAACAAATAAAAATATATTCTTAAAATATACGAAGTTCCATTTATTAACGTTTCACTGTTCCAAAAAAAAATAAATAAAATATCAAAATAATGTCTACTCAAAACCAATCTATAATATAGAATAATACACATACTCATATGTATAAAAAAATTTTAGTACTTATATTGTTCGACGTTTTTAAGGTATAATTAACATAATTTGTAATTTAATACAATATGGAGATGCCTTTTTATTTGAATTTTGTTTTTTTTTTTTATAATATCCAAATAATGGTTGAAATTGTATATGAGGTTTTTGGTCTTGAAATTAAATTTTGCGTTTTACTTATTTTTTTTTTTTTGGTAAAAATAATAAAAAAAAAATTTTATTTTTTTTTTTGATGGAAAAAAAGGATTTAATTGTCTTGAATATTAAAGAAGGATAAAATTTAATAATCAAGTTGTACTTTTATATTTTAATATAACATGTATCTACAAAATATTTTATAAATATTATAACTATATGTAGATATATATGAAATTTTAGAAGTTAAAAATTTTATTAGAAAAAATGGAAGATATAATGGAAGATATATAAAATAATAAAATCCTTGAAAAACTTAAAAAAAAAAAACTCTTATATTATTAATGTAAATATTTAGTCTTGCTTATTTTGTAAATCATCTTTTTATTATTAATTAATTTTGAAGCTATTTTTTTTTTTTTTTGTAATAATTTAAATAAATTTAATTTTTTTATTATTAAATCAATGTATAAAAAAATAAAACAATTGGTCTATTAAAATTTAAAATAACTTTAAGTTCAAGAGGCATTAATATAATTAATATATTTAATTATAAAGTTCAAAATCGATACTAGTTTTGTGGTGCAGGGTCGGTACTCTTAGGGACTTATAACTCACTTAGTGGGACGTAAATCCTTAAGGGACTTATGACCCACTTTAAAATATATACGTGGGACATAAGTCCCTTTACAAGTGGGTCATAAGTCCTTTTAGGGACTTACGTAATATATTAAAGTCAAAATTTTGAAATAAAATCTGAAAGTCTTTTCTGATCTTTATAATTTAAGGTATGATAATACAAAAATATATATAAGTAAAATATAAGATGTACAACAATATGTATTTTCATATTTATCTATGCTAAAGACTTTATGCCAAAGACTTTTTCCAGAGTAATTATGAATTCATGTTTGCGAGACTTTGGTTACAAAATCAGAATTACCCTTTTTGCAAAATAGCCTTTCAAAATGTAGTTTAAATGTAAAATTATGTTTGTTTTCTTAATTTTGGAAAAAGGGAATACTCTGATTTCGAATCTAACCCAAAAATGTGTACCGTCACTGATATTATATAATTAAAATTAATATTTTTTTTAATATTACTAATAATTTTTAAGCTGAGAACTGTATAAGGGAGTTATGACCCACTACGCTGAATCAAAACTCCCAGGGTCATAAGATCCTTAGGGAGTCATGGCTCACTGCTATCAGTCATAAATCCCTAACGGACTTATGACCCTGGGAGTTCTGACCCTGCACCAATTTGGTTATTATTGAGTACAAAGTCCGTTTTATAATAAAGTTGTGCATAAATTTTAAAATTTATCTTTACCTTTTAAGAGATTGAAATTATAATGACATTCACAAATAAAAATTAATATATCAGTAAAAAATAACTATCTTAGCACTTATCTTTAGTGTTAATTAATTTTCGAGGTTTTGAAGAGTAACTTACAAACCAAGTTAAGGTTTTTCAAAATGGAACTCACAATTTTCTAATTCTAGGGATCAACGTTGATTAGAAAATCAGTAGTACGATAGTCATCGAAATTAATAATAATAATTTAAGAAATAAAAATACTAAATATATATTTAGATAAGTACTGTGACTTTAGTACTAAACTAAAAACGTAAAGATACCATAGTTTAAAATTAAAAAAATTAAAAATATTCGGAAAGAATTTATAATTTAAGCCTTTAAACTAAATCCTTTTAAAAATTTTTAAAAATTGTTCTTTATAAATATTCTGTTTAAATTTAAAATTAACTGGTAACAATATAAAATTTTATTTAAAATTAATTAAACTTTTGATTTGAATTTAAATTATTAATTAGATATTGATTAAATCAAATGTCATTTATACTCTTATTTGATTAATAAATACTTTATATAAATTTTTACTTTTAAGTTGATTAGCACCTTTATTATCTTATGAAAATATACTTAATATACTTAATTCATATATAACTTCCTTTAAATAAAAGCAATATACGAATAAGTATAAATATTATGAATATTTAATAAAAAATGTAAAATCTTCTTTTATATAGCCTCACTATATTTTATACATATTTAATCAGTTATCAAACATCCTGTCTTTCAATTATATCATTTAAATTTTAATTGTGCATTAAAGTATAAAACGTTTAAAAGAAACTACCCGTATAAAATTGAAATAAAATGAACATCATAAATATCATACATATATTCAAAATGATATCAAAAAGGATCACTGTATATACATATATCTTAGGATATTAATATTTAAAATGTTTAATAAACCATTATATTTTCTTATAAATGACGTTTAAATATTAAAAAAAAAAAAAATTAATTAAATCCTTTTTTGAATGAGTTATTATGAAAATAAAGGTTACCTTAAAATACTTATATATTAAGTATTATTATTTTATATATGTATATTCATTTTAATTATATATATATGAATAAATTATTTTCAAATATTCAGTATTCATTATACATACAAGTATGCATATATGAATACTTGAAAAATTTTATTATATGTATTTTTTTTTTTTAAAGGATTAAAATTCTTTGTATAGAAGGAATCCTTAAAAATTAATTTAATGTTATTTAAATTGTTAACAACAAATGTGACATAGTGTTAAAAAGGTAAAAACTTTCAAATTAGTTTTATATTAATATTTTATATATTAAATTAAAGACATTTATAATTTTAAAATTTATTCATAAATTTTTAATTTATAAATGGATTATATTTATAAAATAAAATTTACTAGATGTCATTTGACATATTTCATGTCAACTAGAATAATATAATAAAATTTTAATAAATGAAAAAAAATTTATTGTGTTTTAATGGTTGAAATAGTTCTTTGCTATACATAAAAAATATCATAAAATATGTAAGAAAATGTATGACATTAAAAATGAAAGGAGTTTTAATTAAACAAGCCTGAAAGTATGCAATATGGAATTTTAAGTTTTCTTCACCAATCTTACAAATCAAAATAATTAAAAGAATATTAATATGAAGGATTCTTAGTATGCATATTTCAAAAGTTTTAACATAAATAATTTCAAAATTGTGATGAAGTACTTTCTAATCAAAATTTAAATTTTTTGGGTAATGAGAGAAATTTTTTCCTTAACTAAATAAAAAATTATACATTTTTATACCCGTATGACTATATGTCAAAAGGGTATACTAAATTTCCCATTACGTTTGTGACGCACGGATCGGATCAGAATCGAAAAATAAATCAATTTAGCTATGTATGTCTGCCCGCCCGTCCATCATCACGATAACTCGAAAATTAAAGGAGCTAGGAATTTAAAATTTTCAAAACTTAATTTTTATGCAATAGCCGTCAATTGAATTGATTTGAAATGCAGCCATTTTGACCCACGGGTTCGAGTACCTGCCAAACAATTTCTTATTTTATATGAGCATTACTCTATAGCTATTGAAGCTGGGTGTCTAAAAATTTGCCACAGGTTGTTTTTTTAATGGGCAAAGTTTCTGCAAAATTTAGTGGGTCTACTGCAGTGGATTCGAGTTGGTGCCATACAACTGCTCCTTTTATATGATCATTACTCTCCATCTATTTAACCGGGTGATATAATGTTTATATTACGGTCATACGGGTATCCCAAAGTTGACACAGTCTACTCTACCACTCTCTTCCTCGTTAAATATAAATTTATATCTCACCTCATCTATATAGAATAATATTCTTCATGAGTTTTCCAAAAACTTCAACAAATTTCAAGTATTAAAATTACATTAGTTTAAAATAAGATCCACCAAAATTGTATCACTCTTGTTTAAAATGAATCCAATATCAGGGAATATATTTTCTTCCAACACCCTAAAAGTTATTTTCATTCATCTTATAAAAAAAATCAAATAATTTAATTGGTTTTCATACCAATTACCGTTGTAAAAGCTTTTATCCTGCGAATATATTTCCAAAAACAAACTATTAATTGCCATCTTTAGTATTAATTAACACTAATTATTTAATTTATAATTTCAATGTTTTTGATTTTAATTTTAATTATGTAATTACATGATTGAGTGTTAAAATATTTTTTGTTTCCTTTTAATTTTTAATCAAAAGGGTTCCATTAAAATTTTGATTATTTAAGATGTATAACCTTTGCATTAACTTCTGAATTTTTCACATTAACTTCTTATGAATTAACTTCTTTTATAATATTTTAAATATGAAAAACATATACATATATTTATATATGTTACATGAATAGATATATATATATATATATATAAATATACATATATCTTTTATAAATGTAATATGACATTCAAATACATTTATCAAAATGTATAAAGGGAAAGTTTAATTTCAAATATACCTAATGGTAAAAAACTTTATTTATTTGTTATTTTTATATTATCATATTATTATGATTAAATATCATAGTGGTAATGATAATATTGATATATTGAGTAATAGTTGATTGAGATATAATCAACTATTACTGTCATGCAATAAAATGAAAATATAATTTAAGTCTATATGTAATGAATATTCATTTAAAATTCTGAATTTTCTGTTAATTTACAATATATATAAATTTTTAACTTTATATATATATATATATATTTTCTGTTTCAGTCAATACAGAGTGCACATCAATTTTATAGACGTATTGTGTTGTCGGAAAAAACATACAAAAGTTAAAGCAAATATTTTAAACAGCAAAGTTTTAAAAGGAGTGTTCCATAATCTCAGTTTAGTGAATCTTTTTATTTAAATATCGTTTTTAGAAAATTTCGTTCTAGAAAATCTTGTTTTTTTTTTAAATCTCGCTTTTTACGAAAATCTTTTTTTAATTGAAAAATCTAGTTTTTCAGGATTTTTGAGTTGGTTACAAAACCAAAAGGGTTGGGCCTGAAATCTCGATTTAGCAAATCCCATTTTAGAAAATCTCGTTTAGAAAATTTCGTTTTTAGAAAACTTCGTTTCAGAAAATCGTGTTTCTAGCATATCCCTTTTTTTTATATTTTGGAAAAAGCTGATAATTCTGGTTTTGTATCCAACTCAAAAATCTTTAAAAACCAGATTTTTCAATTAAAAAAGAGATTTTCTTAAAAAGGGAGATTTTTCAATAAAAAACAAGATTTTCTAAAACGAAATTTTCTTAAAACGAGATTTAAAAAAAAAAGATTTAGTAAAACGAGATTATGGAACGCTCCCAATTAGAATTGTCAGCTTTTTCCAGAATATCAAAAAAAGGATTTTCTAAAAACAAGATTTTCTAAAACGACATTTTCTAAAAACGAGATTTTCTAAAAACAAGATTTTCTACAACGAGATTTACGAAACCGAAATTTCAAACCCAATCCAGTTTTAAACTGTAACTTCATATAACACAATTCATAAAAGGTATCCAATGAGTTCATCTTTTTAAAATTATTTTTTTTATAATGCAAGAGTGCTTATGTACAAATGTTGTAAAAATAAGTATAAAATACAAACTAAAATGTTTAATAAAATAATAAAAAGAAAAATTTTCAAAAGTTTGAACACGCATCTCCTTGTTTGAGACGCAAATATTGTAAAACCGAAGCCCCATTAAAGCAATTAATTTAAAACTGCATAAATTTTTAAATTGCATACTTTTAGGAAAGATGACAAAATTAACCCAAGTTATTAAAAATAATCCCTTGAGATGTTTTGATGAACTAAAGTTTTTCAAAAAATATTCTTTTCCCACTAATTAATGTGTTTAGGTTCTACTGCGCAATACTTTTCTTCACTGGAAAATTTAACTAAATTTTCATTGAATTTTAAGTTAGCAATGTTTTTCACTTTCATAGTAATCTAAAATAAGTTGAAACAACTTTATCATACAATTTTGATATGACCTTCTTTAAATCTCAACCACTGATTGTATGTACAACGTCAATTCACAAATACCCATTAACATATTTTTCAAAATTTTTTAAATTCTCTTTTATGATACACCAAGCCTTTACAAGTGGGATACTTTGTACAGAGTGTACAGTATTTTATTTATATGATTTTAATAGATTATTTTTTCCACTCATATAATTTAAATAGATTTTACAGTGATGATATCAATAGTAAAATGTGGTACAATCAAAATTAAAACAAAAAAAAATAATTCAAAGGACTTCGATTCGTATTTCATTAAAAATTCTCTTTTAATATACATATATATGTGTATATATAACAAATTCATTTAAATTGTAAGTACCTGATATGTTTGTATAAATGTTTATAAGTTTCTATTATTGGTTTATAAATGTCAAATGAACAGAAAATTTTTTTAATGGTAGAATAAAATTTTTTTAATTTTGTGAGCTGTTTCATTGCTTAACAGTAATATGTTAATTAACCGTCTTAATAGTAAAAGTGTACTTGTATATAAGGAAATTTTCTAAAATAAGGAATTTTCTTTTACTGTAATATACTTGTATACAAAAAAGATTTACTACAAGTTTTTACTGTTAAATTAGTGATGCTCATTTTTGCTATTAGTATTGCGGCGTTGTTTAATATTTGATATAATTTTACTGTCATGACACAATATAACATTCAAATAATTTTCAGTATATATAAAATAATTTGAAATAAAAATTTGTTTTATTTTTGTTTTCCAATTATCACTTACAGTAAAATGTTTATAGACTTTTCATCAGATTGAGATAGCAATTAAACATAAATATAATAAAGAGAGATAGAGAGAGAGAATACAATGTTATAGAGGGAAAAAATAATAAGAATATTTTAATATTATATTTGTATATATGATGATGTTGGCAAGTGATTATATTGGATTCGTTTTAATCCTGATTAATTCATTTTTTGTATAATATTAAAATGAATGAATAATAAACTTTGCTTAATAAAGTGATATATAAAAGTACCGTTATTAATACTTATAATACTTATATAACTGTACATTGATATATAATTTTAACATATACAAACATAAAGTTATTTCTGATTTTTATAAATTTTTTAAATGAAATTGATCAACAAAAACAAAGTAATGAATAAAAATGGTGGGTGGAATAATATAAAATAACAATTAACAAAAAAAAAAAAAAAATAAAAACAACAAAATAAAAAAAAAAAAAAAAAATTTAATGAAAATTCTGAAATATAAAATTTTGTAAAAGAGACACAGAAAGAAAAACGATTTAAATGTTTTTCAATGGTAAAAAATTGATAAGTTGTTAATTAAATGTATACTTAAATATTTGAGTGTATGTGTATATTTTGAGTAGGCTTAATGTTTCACCACAATAAATCACTAAAAGATTTGTGGTAAAAGTTCAGTACTTATTAAGAAATAAAATGAATTTTTTTTTTATTTTTTATTTATATTTTTTTACACCAAAGCAAAAATGTCATTAACAATATCAACCGTTTTTCTGTAGTTTTTAGCACATTTTCAAAAGATTTTGTAAAAATTTTCCATTATAGATTCACTCTGTCTGTCAGTCCGTCATCCGAAGGTATACAAAAACTTTTACATCGCTTGAAATAAAAAAAAACAATTCTAACCACTGATAGGTATTGCAAAAAAAAATAATTTCATAGAAGAACTTTTTTCTGTAGCCTCACCCGTTAAGGAGCAATAGCCCCCCAAAATTTGAAAAAGCCCTTTATTTAAATTGTTATAACAACAGTTCTGTTTAGTATATATTCAATCTGACAGCTGGTTGTTTAACTCAATTTTTGCAAAATTTTTGGCCACACATGTCTTTTAAAATGTTCAAGCTAGATCCTTGGAAATTAGTAGGAGTTGCTTAGCAAAATTTTTTTGTTTGGCCCCCTGTTTAGGGACTATAAGGGCTCGAAAATTGAAATTTAGCTATTTTTAAACACTTGTACAAAGTTTAAAGGTCCAACATTATATTTTAACATGTGGTAAAGGTTTTTCTTAAATTTTAAAGGGGCTCTTTCAATTGAAGAAAGTGTATCTCAGTTTTAACCATTTTTGCTTAGATAATAAAATTCTAAGTAAAATTCCAAATTTTGATGGAATTCACAATTTAATTCCTAGAAATTAAAAAAAATGGGAGTGGAGGGGGAATTGAGGTTCATACCTAAATACTCGTTGCGAAACACTATATAATTTTGAAAATGTGCTTTTTTAAAAACCCTTGGTTTTTTCATCACTTATTTCTTTATGGGACATGTATTACGACTTTAAATTTTTTTTTTAATTACGTTCATTTAAAAGCTATTATTATATCAGTTTTAAATTTTTATTAAATAGCGAAATTAATTATAATATGTTTATAGTTGACAAAAAAAAAGAGAGAGAAAGAGATATTGATAAAGGAAGAAGGATAAATAAAAGTTCAATAAGATTTATGAATGTTAACTATTTTATTAAATAAATAAGTACTCGTACTTAGTTTCTTTTCATTCAAGTTAATGAATTAAAAAGATGATGATGACAACATATTAATCAATTAAAGTTCATATGTTTACAGATTTATTATGGTTAAATTGAAGCGATTTTAATAATTGGCAGAATTAACATTTCAGTTAAAAAAAAATTAATAATTATTTAATTGAATACATTCTCATTCAAACCTTTGAATGAATAGGAAGTGTCGCGGAAGATAAAAATTAAAATTAAAATAAAAATTAAAATTAAAATACTATAAATACAATCAAAATAAATAAATATTAAAAAGTGGTGAAAAACAGTAAAGAGAAAGTTTAAGTCAGAAAGTGGTTATAAACAAAGCCCTTTAGGGCTAAAATCAGTGCTAAGTGGTAACCAAAGCCACATGTAAAAAAAAAAAAAAAAAAAAACAAAAACAGAAGTTAAAAATTACACCTAGTAAACAATCACAGTAGCACAGTAAAAAACATAGACTTAAAAATTTTGCAAAAATTTTGCATAAGCTTAGGCGAAAAATTTATATGAATAGTGCTTTATAAAAAAAAAATAAAAAAAAAAAACTATATATATTAAAAATTTTCAAAAAAATTTACTTGCCAAGGAGCCATTTTCAAATTCAAAAATATTCCCAAAATTAAGTTTCAACAATTCTGAAACAAAATCCCTAAAGAAATAGACCGAAACAGTGACACGACAGATTTCGCTTTCTGTTATAGTTCAAACTATAACAAAAAAGCAAAACATCCTATTTTACGTACCCAGTTCTAGATAAAAGTATACGTGTATACATTTATTTTAGAGCAAACCGACCTAGAACAGAGACCCCTAAGGGGGCAAAAAATGGCTCCTTCAATGGGGACTAATCCTAAAACTGGAACGAAAAGGCCATCAAGAGACAACTTCCAAGCTCTCGACACGGACAGTAATGATTACGAAAAAAAATTCCTCATATGTGTAGCAACAACAGCAGGCAAAACCATGAAAAATTTTGGAATTTTCGGTATAAATAAGGCACTTGAAAAAGTGACCAAGAATTTCGGTTGCCGTTATAACAGAGACGGAAATTTAATAATTGAAGTAATCGGCAAAACAACTGCTGAAAAATTTATCAAAGTAAACGATCTCATGGGGGTAAGTGTGAAAATAGATTACATAAAGTCATTAAATTCTTCGAAGGGGGTGGTTTTTTCATTCCCTCTTGCAAATGAAGAAATTACCGATGCAGAGATATTAAAGGAATTAAAGGAAAATAATCCAAAAGCCGAGATCGAAGAGTTGTACAGGTTCCCGGTTAAAGACGCTTCAAAATTACATAAATACACAGGACTCATTAGCCTTACGTTCGGAGTTAGTAAACCTCCGGATCAGATAAAAGCTGGTTTCTTAATCTTAGACGTCAGAAGAAGCTACCCTATCCCTCAAAGGTGCAACAAATGCCAGTGCCTTGAGCACAGAGTAGCTCATTGCAAAGATGACACACCACATAGGTGCCCGAAATGCTCGCAAGAAGTTCTTGCAGCGTACATAGATAAACATTTGGAAAACTGCTCAAAACCTAATTGTATTAATTGCGAAAAGAACGGGTTTGATTCCAAACATCCCCCGAATGATAAAGATTGTCAAAGCTACACCAGGGAAAGAGAAATACTACGAATTAAAACCGAAAGAAGATGCACAAAAGCAGAAGCCTTTTTAACATATAAAGAAAAACATCAAAACGCTCAAAGCTACAAAGGTATTGCAGATAGTTTTAAGGTTCAAAACACAAACTCTCCCTCAACAACAGCATCCACCAAAAAAATCTCCATCCAACAAAACAACCTTTTAAGCAGTCAAAACATTGAAAAATATAACATAACACCTGCCGACCAAGCATTTATCGAAAAACTGATACAAAACTACTACATTAACAAAGATAAAACAATACAACAATACAACTTAGCCACCAACAATATTAATACAACCGAAACAAACAGCACCCACCCTCAAACCCTACAATCTAATAACGCACCAAAACTAAAGGACGTAGTTAGTGAAAATCAACTCGCCCTAGAAGAAAAAATGAATGCAGAGAAGAAAAAAACACAAGAACTACAAAAACAAAAACAAATGCAAATACATTTTGAAACAAGCTCTAATGAAGAAGAGAAAAACCAAAAGGTAGCACCTAGGTCAAAAAAGGTATCCAAACGTGCAAAAATCATCAAAAAAGAAGTAGGAAAAAATAAAACAACAACTACTGCCTCAGACAATCTCATGGAAACCTAAAGTAAGACAATACATACACACCATAAGAAACATTAATATAAAAAAGCAACTAATAACATTAAATAAACATATCCAGAATAAACAATAAAATGATAAATAACCCATTAAAAAATAATAACTTAAATACTACAAATAATATTTCAAATAATATTAATGTTAATATTAATATTAACAACAATGATAATAACCACAATAATAACAAAAATAATAATAATAACCAGTTTAATAATATAACTAACAACACTACTAATAACATTATGAACAATCGCAATAATAATAACAATAACAATAAAAATAACAAATCTGTAGCTATTATACAATGGAACATCCAGGGATACAGGACTAACAGACCGTATCTGGAGCTATTAATTGATAAATACAACCCCAAGATTATAGCTATCCAAGAAACAAACAATCATATGGATAATTACCCAGACTATTTTAGAGGATACAACTGCCTGCTACCAAGGACGGTTAACAGAATAGGCGGGGTTGGCCTTCTTATTAAAGCAGGAATTAAATACCAAGAACTTCAATTAATATCATCTCTCCAAAATATAGCTATTAAAGTTGGTATTCCTGGACTTACCAACGAGATAACGATTGTAAACTTATACATAGAAAATAACAGAACTATGGATGTGTGTGATTTGGAAGACCTGGTCAGACAGATCTGCCCTCCATTCCTTATACTAGGAGACATGAACGCAAGGCACGTCAACTGGGGAGATCACATCAATAATGCGAAGGGCTCAATCGTAAACACCTGGATTGATAACAACGACAATATATACCTCTTAAATGATGGCTCCCCTACACTTCTAAATACCAGAGGCACCCATACCTGCCCGGACCTCTCAATATCAAGCAATAACCTAACCAACTCAATTACTTGGATGGTAGGGCATAACCCTAAAGGGTACGACCATCATCCAATAATCATAGACACAGTTAGACATACTGCAAACAAGATAAAATTACAAAAAAGACTCAACGAAAAAAAAGCAAACTGGGATAAGTTTTACAGAATAGTTAACACCCTTCTGATGGAGAAACAAGCTTCTGATAACATCAACAAGGAAGCAGCCCAACTTTCCAAAATTATTAGAGAAGCGGCGGTCGCTGCAATGCCAACCACGGGAACAAAATATAAAAAAATTCCATGGCTAAATAAGGACATAAAAATATTACAAAGAGAAGCAAAAAATATTTTTAGGGCATATAAGAGGAGTCCAAACAATCATCTGCTCATCAATCTCAAGAGGAAAAACGCAATGATCAGAGGAAAAATAAGAAAAGCGAAACGTGAAAATTGGGAAAAATTCGCAAATGAAATTGATGGCAGGGACCAAAGCAATACCTGGAGTAAAGCAAGGAGAATACTAAATAGGAGAGCTCCAATGGGGGAACTCAATTTACTAATTAATGGTGAACTGGAGGACGACCCAGAAAAAATAGCAAACTTCATGGCACAAAAATGTGCTGACTATAGTAAGGAGATTAAACATCCCTCCCTAAACAACATAGAATATCCAAAATATAAAGAAAACAGGGCACTCAATGAGAAAATAACCAAATGGGAAGTTTTCAACACAATAAAAAATTTTAAAGGAACGACTCCGGGGATTGACAAAATATCTTATGATATGCTGTTAAAAGCCGGTGAAAACTTCCACCAAAGACTCTCAAAACTTTATAATGCCATACTACAAACATCGGTATACCCTCAAGCCTGGAAGTTGGCAAAACTAATACCCATTAGAAAAGCGGGAAAAGACCCTACGAAAGCCGAGTCATACAGATATATTTCTCTACTACCAACGATTAGTAAAACACTTGAAAAAATAATTGCTAAAAGACTGGCCTGGTGGCTGGAAAAGAAGATATCAAAAAACATACAAGGCTTTAGAGAGAGGTGCAGCACACAAACAATTCTATTAGAAGTGGATGAATATTTAGGCGGTACACTGGCAAACAAGTCTCATGCAGATCTTATCTCATGTGACTTGGAGAAGGCGTTTGACAGGGTACACTTTGCCACAATTCAAAAACAACTACAAAAATGGAACACAAATGTAAAATATATAAATTTCATACATAGCTATTTAACAAATAGAAAAATACTAGTAAACATAAAAGGGCACAATTCTACACAAAAAAACTTAATAAGTGGAATACCACAAGGTTCGCCGTTATCAGTTCAGCTATTTAACATCTACATAAGCTCGCTAGCGGACGAACTAAACAATATACCACGGTTAAAGACTTTTGTATATGCTGATAATGTCTTGCTCCTGGCCAGAGGGGATACGGCAATTAGAGAAGGTACTCTAAACTCAGCAATAAAGATAATGGACTCTTGGGCGGAGAAAGAAGGAGCCTCCTTCTCAGTGGAAAAAACTGAACTACTTCACTGCTGTAGGAAAAGAAAAAATTGTACCAAATCACTAATTGTTCACAAGGACAAAATCATAAGGAATAGCCAGAATATAAAGGTACTAGGAATGATCTTCAACAATAAGTTAAAATATAACGAACATATTAAAAATCTGAAAAAATCAGTGGAAAAATCAAATAACTTGTTGAAATTCATTTGTAGAAAGAAATATGGACCTCCGCCGGCAACAGCCCTAAAAATTGCCAAATCGATCATACTAGGTAAAATACAATATGGTATAGAAATTTATGGCTGTACCACTACAGGTAACATAACTAAAATACAAATCTCTATGAATAACGCGGTGAGAATAGCTCTAGGTGCTCTGCCTTCAACACAAATACCGGCACTCACTATGGAATCAGGACTTCCCACTTTCATGGAGCTAAGGTATGCAAGACTGATGAAAAACGTAGCAAGAGCTTATGTAAATAGTAATCATCCTATGCATGAGTTAATTAAACAAAAAATAGAAGAAAACAAGTACTCAAAATTCTCTGCACTGGACAAAGCATTAATAAAATTTAAAAAGTTGAATCTGGTTATAAAGCCGCCCACTCAAGTGAAGAATTACAGTCATAATTGGGGGAACTGGTATAAAAATATAGATATCAGTTTAGAAAATTACAAAAAAAATGAAACAGAGAACAACACCTATATAAGACTGTTCCTGGAAAAGAAACAAAAATGGAAAGATCACAAACTAATATACACAGATGCGTCAAAAACTGCGGAAGGGGTAGGATTTGCAGTTATAGAAAATAAAAAAACGCTTGTAACTGGCAGCTTACCCCACGATTGTCAAGTTTTTGTGGCAGAAGAACTTGCAATCTGGGAGGCTACAAAAATTGCTAACAAAAACAAAACTTACAAAACAGTGATACTCACAGACTGCCTTAGTGCTACAAAAAACATACTAAACATAAATAACAAAAACCAGATGGCAAAAGACATTCGGGATGCGATCATTAAAGCTAAAGGGAAAATCAAATTAGCTTGGATCCCAGGTCATGTGGGCATTGAGGGAAACACAGTAGCAGATGAAGCGGCTAAAATCGCTACCAGGAGCCCGATGCTACAATTCGCAGTTACATCAACCAACTATACACATAAGGTGATAAACCTAAAAATACAAAACAGAAGACAGTTTTTGTTCAATAGAGCTGACACATTCAGAAACATTCATCAACCGTCTGCAAACATAACCAACCTACTGAACATAAACAGGTGTATAGCAGTCAAAATCACAAGAATTAGGATGGGATGTACATTGGCAACACATGGTCATTATTATGATAGAAGTGATGCCCCGCTGTGTAGACACTGTCAACAAAACCTTACCATCAAACATATCTTCCTGGAATGCAGAGAAACGGCAAACTACTGGTCCAATAACGAGAGCACAATAGAAACCTTAAGGAAAAATGACAACAAAAGCCTCACCAAAATAAAGGACCTAATGGCCCATTTTGGTATCTGGCACAAAATATAAAATAACATGTAAAAAATAATAAAAAATTAAAACTAAACTAATCCAAAATAATAAATATTTATAAAAAACAATAAATAACCGAAAAACTAAAATAATGAACCTGAATATTAAAAAAAAAAAAAAAAATAAATTTTTTCAACATAGACAATAATAATTAAATTAAAACTAAACTAATCCAAAATAATAAATATTTTAATGATTTCCCCTCTTCTTGCAAGAAAAGGCGGTTAACCAACTACAAATAATAAAAAATCACAAGATGTTGCTTTGGTCAATATCAAAGCTAACAATCTTAAATCAATTAAATAAACCAACTCATAGAAAATAAAACCAAAAAAACCATAAATAAATTTCTAGAACAATAACCATTTAACTTAAAAAATTCATACCTAATTCTAATATAAATAAAAAAATCAATCTAATACAAATCAAAAAAAATTATTTAAACAAAAACCTAAATTAACCAAATACCACATACATAAATTCAAACTTGCAAACATCAACAAAACTGTGAAGCCTGGGTCACAACTTTTACGAATTCGTAAACACGAATTCAGGAAGTGGAGTCATGGTTGGACTTGACCCAGGCTTGTTACGGAAGGAAGACTCCATCTTCAAAAAAGGGCAAAATATCCAGTCAATTAAAAGCAGACATGTAGACACACACTCAATATATATCACAAAAAAAACACTCATAAAATATACCTAAGCAAACAAAAGTGCTAACTGAAGGCGAAAGAAGAAGAAGAAGAAGACGAAAGAAGATAAGAAGACAAAATTTTTTATCTTATTGTTCTTAATATTAATATGTTCTCTTTATGATTTATGAACTAAACATTTTAATTTTAACTTAACTTAAAAAAAAAAAAAAAAAAAAAAAAAAAAGAAAAGAAAAAATTTTTATTTTTGTTTACTAAAATTATAGATTAAGAATATTATACTGTAAATTAATATATAATAAGAACTCCAAATGCTTTATAGGCAAAAGGAGAAATTATCATGCAATATTTATATTGTATGGTATTGAATATAAATAAATAAAAATAAATAAATTAATTGAATAAAATGAAATGTTAAAAAGAATTATACTATGCAAATGTTAAATACTATATTTAAAATGTTGGTTTTATTGGATTATCATTAATAATTTAATTAAATTTTTTAAACAGGAAAGTATACTGATAAAAAATGTTAAAATATTTTCACAGGATAAATTAAATATTACATTATTTTGCAGAGTGATTCCTTACGTGTAAGGCCAAGGTATTAAGGTTGGGTACAAAATCTCGCGTTTCAAAATCTTGTGTTTCAAAATCTTGTCTTTCAAAATCTCATGTTTCAAAATCTCGTGTGTCAAAATCTCGCGCTTTTTATAATTTTGTAGTTAAAATACTTTATATATGTAGGAAATGGGTATACGAAACTTTATTGAAAAAAAAATTCCGAATTACGGAACCTTATTCAGGTTGGTTACAAAATTCAAAAAAAAAAACTCCACTTAAATATAAATACATATTTAGTAAGAGGTAAATATAAATACTCTGACAACAGCAACATCCCTGATTTTGAATCCCACTCTGAAATCCTTCCTAACTTTTTTCTATAAATATAAAGTTAACAACAAAGTATTTAAAATAGTCAAACCCCCACTAAACAAGTTATTGGAACCTTGATTTTGTATCCACCTCTGAAATCATTCCTAACTTTTTTTTATAAATAATAAATTAACCAAAAGATATACAAAAAGTATTTACTACCCCCGCTAAACAAGATATTGGACCCCTGGTTTTCGATCCACCTCTGAAATCCTTCCTTAACTTTTATTTATTATAAATAAAGAAAGACAACAAAGTATTTAAAATAATGGGGACTGCCGCCTAATTTTTTTTTAAAATTAAAAAGTTAAAAAATTCGGAATTTTTTACTAAATTAAAACTCGATATTTTTTTTTTTCGGGATTTTGTTTTTGGGGTTATGGAACATTCGAGATTTTTTTTACATCAGTTTATTAAAAAATCGTATTCTTCTAAGTAATTCTTTGTTAGTTGTAATATAAGATCGGCGACATGCCTTGGCCATTATGCCCTTGTGCAATATGTCCCACCAGAGAAGGGATATATTATCCAAATATTATGGTGGGAATACATCCCACAGTTGGTGAGCTACATTATCCTAAACGAAATTTACGATTTATTGGCTTAACTAAAATTGAAGGGCAATATATTCCACCAGCTATGGATTATTTAACCACAAAAATCTTTAGGATCTTATGACCCACCAAAAATTTTTTATTAATTTTTAATTAATGTTTAAAATTATTAGGACATTAAGACTCACTGTAAGTGAGGCAATACACCCTGTAGCATATTAATAATAATTTATTTTTCATTTTAAAAACCGAAATTTATTGTGATGTCACAAACAAAAAAATCCATGACAAATGCAAACATTAGAAGGGATGTTAGAATTGGATTCAAAATCAGGGTAGTCTCTTTTTCCAGAATGTGCATATATTATGTTTATTCCAGATTCTAAATTTGGAGGGCCTTTATAATTAATATTTATAATATTTAAATAGTATTGTACGTGAAATTCTGAATTGAGAGCGATTTTATAAACAGTTACAAAATCAAGGTTATGTAAATCTCCTGGGAAAGATTAAGTTTAGAGGCCTAAATTCCTAATTGTGTTAAAGAAGCTATACTAATAAAAAAAAATCTTGAAAAATAAAGGTTTTACAGAATGTCCTTCTTTCAATCCAATTAAAATTATAAAGTTATAAATTATAAAACTTTCTAAGTTTGTATTCAATGATTATGATCAAAATTTTTATTAAAGATTTTTTTATAGTTCTATTGATTAACTATTATAAAACTAATTTTAATTTAGGCTGAACTTTGGAATAGGTGGCCCCCACAGGCCATAACCAAATTTTCGGTGGTAAAACTATACTGAAATTCATGAAGTTTTTTGGGGGCCGCAATTGGCGCGTACGCCAAAAGGTAATTTCTCCATTTTTGCCACAAATTTCAAAATGTATAAATAATAACAAATATAAATTCTTAAACATGTTTTTTTATTTAATAAATTGCATTTTTATATGAAATATTAATTTTTTTCATATAAAAGACCACAATTTTTTTTGCCATAACTTAAAAACTATAAGGGCTAGAATAATATGTGAGGGCGTTTTAGAAAGAGAGAGAATGTTAACATTAAAAATTTTGGAAAAAAGGACAATTTTTAATTGCGACCCTCACGAAACTTCATGAATTTTATTCTAGTTTAGCTCCTGAAAATTTGGTTTCGGTCTGTGGGGGTCACCTATTCCAAAGTTCAGCCTTCAATTATAACTAAGTACATATATATGTATACAGTTAAATGAAAAAAATACAATATTAAGTGTTATACATCATTAATATTTAATGTTATACATGATTGGTTATTACTTATTACATTCTTATCGTAATCAATATGAATAAATATGAATATATAAAATATAATATATATATATATAATATAAATGCAAAAATAGTTATGAAATTTATATTTCAAAAAAAATCACCTATTATTTAAAAGTTGGTTAGAAAAATATACTATACTCGTATATGAATAGATTCAAATTTTTTTAACTCAGTTCAGTTTTTCCAAAAAAAAAATTTATTACTATCATGCATTCATTAAAAACCAAAAAATGAATTGACTTACAAAATATAGTCGAACTGATAAATTCATTTTCTTTTCTTTTTTTCGTTGAATTTTCTTCCTTAAGTTTTTCATTTTTATTAGTTGTTGTTAGTGTAATAATATTTTCCTTCATTTTTTTTTTTGCCAATTCTTAATCAAAAGAATAGAAAAATCAAAAGGTCATAAATGAAATTTATTGAAGATAATTTCCTGGCATTAAAATGGAAAAAAAATTGGTCATTTTCTTATTTATATAATATATTATATATAAATGTGGTATAAATGTATATATATACTTATATATCTAACTGATATTTTTTACATTTAATTCATTTTATTTTTTTTTTTTTTTTGTGTTCCATTTTTTAAGTTTTTCTTATCAAATAGCTATAAATATTCTTGTGATATTTTTTTTTTCGTCCTTTTTTCAAAGAAAGGATTTCTTTTCATTGCAAGAAAAAATGATTTTTATTATTTGATTTTTTTTTTTTTTTTTTTGTCATTTTAACTTCATTTTATTTTGTGTCTGTATATTTTCATTCAATAACACATTTGAAAAAAAAATAAGAAAAATACGAAAAAAAAGAAAAGTCAAGAAATGAAAATATAAGAAAAAGAAAATGTCCTTATCTTTTGTTTTTTTTTTTATTTGATTTTTATTTTGTTGAATTCTGCAGTGATGGTAAGTTTGGAATAAAATTTTATTTTTTAAATAGATTTTGGAATTTTAATTAATTTGATGGTGAATGAAGTTTTGTACTCATAGATCATTTATATTATGTTTGGGGCTTGTATTAATTCAAATTTTAATAATTTAGAAGACATGTTTATAATAAGGTCCTTTAAAAAAAATATTATTCCATAAGTTGATAAGTTTGACAATGTTTCCTACATTTAATAACAGTTTTGATCCTTTTTCTACAAAAGATGCAGTTATTACTCTCATAAAATTTTGAATCCGCAAAGTATGCAATTTAGTTTAGTAATTGTAGAATAGAACATAGACATATAGGGTTAATCAAATATTAAAAAAAAAAAAAAAAAAAAAAAAAAAAAAAAGCAGAAATTTGGTTTTAATACTCTGAATTTTCCAAAAAAGATTATTAAAAAAATTGTTAAATGGCAATACTACTTTGATATTTAGGAATAAAATAATTAATAAAATTAACAATAAAAACAATAGGTTAAGTTTAAATGTTAATCGAATTATATAAAATAAGCTATTTTTCTAAACTTTTATAAGCTAAGATAATTTAAGAATTTTAAAAAAAGAGTAAAATAAAGTTTAAATAAAAAAAAAAAAAAAAAAGTTAATCAAATATTTTACAAAAGAAACTGCGCTAATCCCACGTTATTGTAGTAGACAAAAAAAAACTTGTCTTGGGAAAATATTAAGCATTTGAACTTTTAGACCAGAGTATATTTTTAGATTGAGAGTTGAAAAAAGCAAATATAATTATTTAACTGAGGAATCGAAAAAAAGCAGAACCAGATAAAAAGCAAAGGTACTATACATTTAGCAACTGCACATTTTACAAAAGAGACACTTAACGGAAAGATGTTTAGCAAAAGGAACAGTAAGTCAAAGGACTTTTAGCAACACAACATTTAACATTTGGACCTTTGGCATCTCACATATACATGTACAATCAATATTTTGAAAAAAGCGGCAACCCCCATTTGGAATCAAACTATAAAATCACTTACAAGTAAAACAAAATCTGATATACATTTTGTAAAAGGCATATTACGCTGACTTCCAAATATCCCCTTGCAAAAAGAGTTGTTTAGTGTTCGAGTTGTAAAATACCCAGTGGTTAAATGTCCATATGCTAACTGTTCAGTTAACTACTAGTGGTTCGTAAAAAGCTAATTATAAGAATATAACTGCTCAGGCTTGTTTGATTAAAAGTTGAAAAAAAGCTATGCCTCCATATTAGAAATACTCCGACTTTTTCATTTTCGTTTCCATGGAAACCTGTGAGTTTTCTGCATTTTGCACAAATCCAACCATGTTTTACGGGATAATTAATTTTTCCTATACAGTTGTCTTTTATGAGAACTAAACGAATATAAGAACTAAATCTTGAAGATGACAAAGGACACTTAAGATATCATTGAATATCATTTCTATTTTAAAAATATTTGACAACACTTTTCATATTTGAAGGAAAATATTTTAAAAAAATAAGTTTTAGTTTTTTTTTGAAACATTCTGAAAGCAGATGTCTTCAATATTGTATATTTTTCCCTTTTCCTTTTTCCCATATTTTCTTAAAATTTTGGACCATAAGAAACATTAAATTGGCAATGAAAATCATTTTCTGTTACAATATCGTATGTTTTTTGCTCATTTTTTAGATTTTTTCCTTACAATCTGGTTTTAAAGTAATAATTAGTGAACTTTTATACTCTTGATTTTATTTTGGTTTTTGTGTAAATTGTCCTTTTAATTTTCATTTTAGGGATAATAAATTTATCAAAAAATTGAAGATATTAATTAACGTTATACTGATTTTATTATAGATTTTTTATTCCTGGATTTTTTTTATGCCATGTTTTTTGCTTGATTCGTTTTTAGCACATTTTCAAAAAATTTTGTAAAAATGTGCCTAACGTAAATGTACCTATTACCGCCCATGTACCTTATTCCGCCCAAACCGTTTTTATTTAAATTTAAAATTCCCGCGCTTTTTTTTTGAAATTCTGTTTTTTGCAATAAAAATAAACAATATTTTTTGTTGTAATACAAGCAAATAAATATTTATTTTCTAATAAGTGCACTAGTTATTGAAAGTAATTCAATCGATGAGCAGGTGCCTATGAAAATTTTACTAAAAAATTGAAGAACGTGTTAAACTTTGTTAAGAAAATATTTATTAAATATGTAAGTTTAGATTTTTAATTTTTTAACAAAACTCTTATAGTATTTATTAATAAATAGATTTTATGCAATTTTTTTTTAATTTGTAAATATAAAGTATTAAAAAATTGCAATTAGTTTTGGTCGGAAAATAGGTACATGTATTTTTTTTTTGTACGTATTTGCGATCGATTGGGCGGAAATAGGAAAATTATATATAAGAACCAATCTTTAAATTATTTAATTAATATTCATTTTATAAGGATTTCGCTTCATTATTTTAAATTCTAATTGAACATTCTTAGCTGGACCTAATTACGCCCTACATATATAACTCTACAAGAACAATTTTTATTAAATATAAATTTTGGATTTTTTGTTAAATTACTATGAAAAAACTAATCGGTGATAGGTACAAATTGAACCTAATTCCGACCATAATATATCTATAAGTATTTTGTAATTATTATATTTGGAATTAATAAATTGTTTTAAATTTTATAAAATTATTTTTTGTCTGTTGTTTGATTGAACAAAAATAATAAAAAACAATATGATCAATCTACATTAAATAGCGCGTTACACGCTATAAGTAATGGTATGAACTACCAAAAAGCGTCAGATGAATTTAAAATTCCCAAAACAACTTTAAGAGATAAAATAAATAACAAGTATACAAAATCGAAATCTGGGCCACCAACAATTTTAAGTTCGGTAGAAGAAGGGTATATTGTGAAATGGATATTATATTTAGGTAAAGCCGGCTTTCCAATAACAAAATTACAGCTAATAGAAAGTGTTACAGAACTGGTAAAAAAACTTAATCGTCCAAATTCCTTTAAAAATGGAATCCCAAATGGAAAATGGAAAAATGAAAAAATTAAATTAAATCTTTAAGATACTCTATGTTTTAAGCAAAAGTCAACATTATAAATATGTACAATCATTTTTTATAATTAATATTATATATATAAAATTATGTTAAGCTACTTACTTACTTAGTTAAGTATAAAGATTTTTTGAAGTTTTATAAATACTTAAGGTCCTATTTTGTATGAATTAATTTATTTCATTTTTAATGTTTTTGTTTTGCATTGGATTGTTTAATTTTATATTTTTGAAATACTTATATTTTTTTTTATTTATTATATTGTATTTATTTTGTTTTGAATCGGATTGTTTAATTTTATATTATCCAAAAACTTAATTGTTATAATTAATATTAATTTAAGAAAAAAGTGATATAAAATAAATTATTTAAAAATAAAAAAAACTAATCTAATTAATTCTTTTTTGTAAGAACGGGAATCTGTACAACTCGATCGCAATTAAGTTCACAAAACGGAATTACGTACATGGGTGAGCGGAATTAGGTCCTCTGAAAACTTTTGAGCGGAAATATGTACAATTTCAATTTTATGTCAATTAAAAAATATTATTAGTTATTTAATAACATTAAATTGTATTTTAATGTGGTTTGATATTATTTAGATTGGAAAAATACTTATCATATAAAAAAACAAAAAAAAATAAAAAATATGTGTTTAAATTTCTTATTATTCTAATTTGAACTTATTCTTTCCTTAAGGGGGCGGAAATAGGTACATTTACGTTATATAGCTTCACTCTGTCCGTCCGTCTGTCCGTCCGTCCGTCCGTCCCTTTTTACCTAAGGCTGACTAAAAAATATCAGAAATGGGTAGGTATTGCAATAAAAATAATTTAATGTTAAAACTTTTTTTTGTAGCCACCCCCGTTACAGAGCTACAGCCCCGCAAAGTCGAAAAAAGCCCTATATTTAAACAGTTATAATTAGAGTTCTATAAGAAATATTTCCAACCTGAAAACGGTAACAGACAGCTGTTCTTATAAGCTTTACAAATTTTTAAAAACCAATTATATAGGGTTACCATACGGTACTAAAATTTACCGTTATCCAAAACTAAGTTTTGCAAAATTTTTGGTCCCTCATAACTTCTGAACGGCTAAATCTAGAAACTTGAAATTTTGGGAGAAGTTAGATCCTTAGAAATAAGTAAGAGTCAGTTAACAAAATTTTTTTGTCACGCCCCCTCTTTAGGAGCTGTAAGGGGTCGAAAATTGAAATTTTGCTAAAAATTTAGCTTTTAAACACCTATAACTTGAATACCTGTCAAAATTTTTTTTTATTTGTGTACAAAATTGAAAGCTCCAAAACGAAAGTTTCAATAAGTGTCAAAGGTTTTTCTTAATTTTGACTTTGTCCGTCCGTCCGTCCGTCCGTATGTTTACAAAAACTTTTACACCGTTTGAAATAGAGTAAAGAAATTTTAACCACGGGTAGATATTACAAAAAAATTAATTTCGTAGAAGAATTTTTTTCTGTAGCCCCACCCGTTACGGAGCTACGGCCCCCCAAATTTGGAAAAAGCTCTATTTTTAAATTGTTATAACAAGAGTTCTGTTAAGTGTATGTTCAATCTGAAAACGGCAAAAGATAGCTAATTTTATAGGCTCCACAAAAATATAAGCCTAAAATGTATAGGGTTACCATACGGTACTAAAACGTACCATTAAGCTAAACTCAACTTTTGCAAAATTTTTGGCCCCATATATCTTCTATACGGTTCAACCTAGGATCTTGAAATTTTGGGAGAAGTTAGGTCTTCCGAAATTAATAGAAGTCGGTTAACAAAATTTTTTTGTCACGCCCCCTGTTTAGGAGCTATAAGGGATCGAAAATTGAAATTTTGCTATTTTCAACCACCTGTAACTTTAACACCTGTTCAAATTTTTTTTTATAAATATGCAAAATTTACAGCTGCAGCATTATATTTTAACATACGTTAAAGGTTTTTCTTAAATTTGAAAGGGTCTCTTTAAATTGAAGAAATTGTTTCTTAGTCTTAACCATTTCTAGGTAAAATTCCAAATTTTGTTGGAGTTCAAAAATGATTTCCTAGAACCGGAAAAAAATGGAAGGGTGAAGACAGAAGGGGGGTGAGCAGATCCATCATAAGTTTGCTAAGCAAAAATTTGGGAACCTTCCCCATTGATGGGCTACTAAGTCTTCAAAATTAAAACTTTTATGTTCTTATAAAATAGTAATTTATTCACCAGTATAAGTTTTTCCAAAATTAAACGTTAACATTGAAGCTCCAACATTATATTTTGCTTTTATTAACAGGTTTTCTTGAGGGCATTGGGGTTATATTCTAAGTATTTCACTATTAGTCATTTAATTAATTATTAATGAAATAACAAAATTATAAATTAAAAAAAAATAAATTATGAAATACTCAGTAAGAAACCGTATATAATTTTGAAAATGTGCTTTTTAAAAACCCTTGGTTTTTTTCCCTCACTTGTTTTAAAAGCAATTAAAAATAATTACTTGCAGATTTAATGGTTATTTTTTTTTTAAACTATTATATTGAATTAAATTAAAATTTTATTAATAAATATTATTGAAAAGAATTAGGATAATATAAAAAAAAGTAGCTGAGTTTAATAAAGGAAATTGAATACAAATTATTGGGGTTGCAATATTGTAAAAAGTATGAATTTAAGATTAATATTACTTAAAGTTATAAGTATGTTTTTAAAGTTTTTTTATTTTTTTGGTGCTAACTGTTGAATTGTTAGGCTAGAAAGGTCCTTTATATGATAGGAATAGGTTAAAATTGGAGGGTAGGTATTTAACATAATATTTCTTATTATGATTAGAATTAATCTTATGAAATTCCACGTACAATTGATACCTGTAAGGTACTAAGCTTTAAAAATTTGTTATATATTAATAATAACAATATAATATTAATAACTATTAATAATTTAATATTTGATAATATAAACTACTCATACTATAAAATTCTCTGGAGCTATGTGAGATATATTATTAAACTCAAACTATTTGTTTAAACATTTCTTATTAATTATTGATTATGCCATTAATTACAACCTAATGGCGAATTGTAATTAAATAAATCGTAAACTAAAGTATGTTGAAATAATTAGGTGTGTAAATTCTCCTAAATACACATATTTTATAGTGTAAAGACTCCCGCGCAGGGCCAATGAGTATAGTTCAAAGATAGTTCGTGTTGCCAGTTTTCCAAAACTATATTTGTATATCCCTAATACCGCATATTATCCTTTAAGGACGAAAAGGAAATTTGAACGGTTTGGGTCTGAAATCTTAATTTAGAAAATCTCGTTTTTTGAAAATCTTGTTTTTTGAAAATCTTTTTTTTTATATTCTGGAGAAAGCTGATAACTCTGGTTTCATTTATAAAAGAGATTTTCTTAAAAAGCGAGATTTTTCAATAAAAAACAGGATTTTCTACAACGAAATTTTCTAAAACGAAATTTACTAAAAACGAGATTTAAAAAAAAAAATTTACTAAACCGAGATTATGGAACGCTCACAATTTTAACGTATCCTTAATTGTTTTAATTTTTCTGAATATCTGTTGAATTTTTAAAAAATTTATGTATACATATTCGATTATTTCATCTAGTAAGATAAGGGTCAGCAGAATATTTTAATGATGATGACGGGTCATGAAGAAAGTGTTCATTAAAATTCAAACTTCTCACTTCCTTATAACAAACCTTTATTCAAACAAAACTTACTTATCGAACTCTTGAACCATTAAATTACTAAAACGGTTCTTTTCTTCGAAATACTTTGCAAGGAGTAAAGGTAAGTTTGGTGTGAATTCTAATATACAAGTTAGAATACTTAAACTTAAAGTATTTAACAGGTTTATCTAAATTAAAAGGAAGGAATTATTAAAAAAAAGGAAACTTTTATCACATTTAAATTTTTGATTAAAACTAAGCATCCTGGAATTTATTAAAAGATTATCAATACACTTAATTATTGATTTTTAAAAAATAATAAGCTTGTATTTAAATATATAAGTATGTACATACATATTTAGAAATTCCAATAAAATTTAATTAGATTATAAAAAAGTATCTTAAATAAACTGACTTACTTACTTACTTACTCACTTATTTAAAAAACATACATAAGTAAATAATAATTAGTATTCATACTACAATTGATATTCATTACGTACTTCCTTTTAATTTTATAATATCATTCATATCAAATACATATTATAATTGTATATAATATACTTATATATAGTCTATTTAAATTAATTTTCATTTCCTAATTTTAAATTATACAATGTTTGATACCTTCTTCATTTTTTCACTTAAAACAAAAAATAGGTCCTGAAATTTCTAACAATAGTATACGCGAAGAATCAATCAATAATCTTTATCAAATATAGGTAGATATATATATAATATACATAAGTACATATATAGCTGCTTATATGTTTATAAAAGTACGTATATATATATATATATTTTATATTAATCGTGTTTCCCATTTTTATTTTTTTACTGGTAACATAAAACATATGTACATGTCAGAATTAAAAAAAAAATAAAAATAAATGAAAAGGATATACTATAAAAAGGATAATTTATATTACGTTGTACTATGTTTAACGTTTGATGATAATGATTTTGATGACGATGACGACGTCGACCAAATTTTTTTTTTTTTTTTTTACTGTCTTTTTTTGTTTCCCGCCCACAATTCTTTCAATTTTATATGCGAGAGAATATGGAACTTGTATATAAAGCTTGGTTAAAAACCAGAAAGGATCATAATGTATATATATATGTATATATGTTAAGGTTTTGTATTTTTACAAAAAAAAAAAAATAAAAAACAATTTTTTTTTTGGTCCTTTGACAAAAAGGAAAGTAAAAAAAAAAACACAGTACACATTAACATGATTTTGTCATTAACAAAAGATCGAATTATACAGAATTAGGAGGTTAAAAGGGAGATTTTGTTTTTTGGTTTTTTTAGAAATACAGTAGTATTGATGAAATGTAGAATATAGACCTTGCTTTTATTTTCATTCAAGTTATACTCGTAGAAATGTCAATGTTAAATACATACACTCTGGTGTTTTTCGATTTTGGTTATTGACGGTCGTTTTTTGAAAATTTAATTTAGTAAAAAGACAATTTTTTAATGCAATTTTAAATTTAATTGTTTAAATTTTTAAAATTTCAAAAGCAAGCGTTTATATTTGTAAAAATTTGAAAAATATTTTATAATTTAAAGGGAAAATAGTTTTTTATCTGTACTTATATAAGGATTAATAAAATTTGTTGAATTTTTACATTTTAGTAAGTTGTGCTTCATAGGTACTAAGGATTCTTAGGGTTTGAAAGTTTTTTCAGAATTTTTAAATTTCAGAAATCAATACTATAATACAAAATAAGGTAAGGCTACTTGATATATCTCAAATATCTTAACAATAACTCTTGTTAAAAACCAAGCAATGTCAAACTGGTTGGGATCAATATCTCGATTTTGTAAATCACGTTTCAGAAAATCGCGTTTTAGAAAATATCTAAAATAAAAATTTTTTGTATATTCTAATAAAGACTGAGAATAATGATTTTGAATCCAACTCTAAAAGCCTTAAAAGTGAGAGTTTTTAAAGAGGCGAGATATTTCAATAAAAAATGTGATTTTCTAAAAATGAGATTTTCTGAAACGAGATTATTGTTTTTAAATGAAAATCGAGATTATGTGACGGTACCATGTGAACCATGTGTAACAAACTTAAAGCTTTAATTTAGGGTTCAGAATGTTTCTAAATATTGGAAACATTTCTAAGCATTGTTCTGACATCAATATTTCTCTTTTTTCTACCTTAAATTAAAGCTCCTCTGTTAAATAAGCACTATCTTTTGCTTTATGATTATCAGTTTCTTTCAATTATTAAGGGTTTACTAAATTAACAGAACTAGATCCTTTATTCTGAATAACAGGAAAACAACTTAACAAGTTTTTAAGAGAGTCTACTGATTTTAAGAGAATCTACTTAATGTTTCTATAGATTTTACAGTTGAATATTTTTATAACCATTTAATTTCACCTTTTTTAAAGAATTTTAAAACCTCAACATTATTTGTCCTTGGGTCAGTGTTAGTGAACCCTTCCATTTATATGAATTTTAATTTAAATAAAAAAATTCCAAAAAATAAATCAAATTTAATACAAGTTTTGAAATTTTCACTACAAGTATTAAAATATTATTATTAACTTATTTTGATTAAACTCAATTGAAATTTTAAGATTTAATTTATTTTTCAGAAAAAAAATTGTCGAAATAAACTTATTTTTACAGTACTTAAAAATAATTATGACATGGAATTGATTGCTCCTAAATTAAAATATTGAAATATATAAAAAAATTGGTTTAAGATTTTAAAATTTCTTTTAAGTATTTATACTTTTCGATTTTTTTTAAGATTTTTCAAAAATTACTTATATTATTTATCACAGTTTTTCTTTTAATAAAATTTAAGAAAAAAAAATCTAGCTATTTTGACATTTATTTCAGTAAATTATAATTTACTGTCAAAGTTTATCACATTTTACTTATATATAATTGAATAAAAAACATTGTATCGTACATAACCTAGATTTTATTTTATTGAAAAATAAAAACAAAAAAGAAATAAAAAAAATTTTCTATTGCACTTGAAATTTGAAATTTTAAATATAATTTGAATTTTTAAAAATCTATTTTGCAATACATTTCAATAATTTAATATACTTATCATGTATCATTTGTCAATCTGTCATTTCAAATATTATTTCTAAGACAATTTCCGAATTTGAATATCTAATCTGAATAAAGTCTACTCCATGTTCTTTTAATGGGGATTTCCTTTTAAATGTTGACATATTTTATGTGCTAATGTCTAATATTCAATGTTTTAACCTAATATTTTTAGATGTTATTAGCATCAGATCAGAATTTCCATAGATGGTTAGCATCAGTTAGCTCTTTCTAATTCCGGGATCTCTAAAGATATTTCAGGTTTCCAAGTTGTCAAAAATTTCTTTATTTGTGGTTCGGTTAGCGGTGGATGGAATTATTTTAAACAAGTAAAAACTATTCTTAGGAACTATTTGGATAATTTGAAATATAAATTTACAGGAAGTAGACATTAAGAAAATGAAAATAAAATCACTGTTATCTTAAAATCGATTTAAATTTTATTTTTATTTTTGATTCAAGAAAAAAATGTCACTATATCAAATTTTTGAACAATCTTATTTATAAATAAATAACAGAATAATTTAGTGTTTTTCATTTTTTTTTTTTTTGTAAACTTAAATCTAGAGTTCAATAGGTCATTAAAAATGTTTCAGTTTTCTTAATTTTCTTTCAAGAACATTTTCAACAACAAAATAATAAAAAAAAATAAATTAAGAACAAAATATTAAAAAACAAAATAAATATGAATAATGAATGAATAGAATTTATACAAAAAAATAAAAAATATATTAAAAAATTAATAATAAGAAATATATTATAATAAAAAATTCAGTACAACCCTAATAATTCTTATTTTCACTTCGATGCCATTTCAAAAAAAAAAAAAATTGAAATTGAAAAATCCAATTGAATTTTAATATAGATGCTTATTATATATAGGTATATAAACATTTATATATATATATTTATTTACAAATTTATATTTTGTTTCTCTTTCTATTATATTCACTTTACCGACAGATATGACAATAATCCCGAAGTCAAAAGTCCTCCAGGGAGTTATGACTTCAAAAATAAGATAAAAATCCCTGGTAGATTATAATTAAAAAGACTGCATCAAAAGTTACTTACCGAGGAATTCATAAATTTATATATTTATCAGTTAAATCAATAAACTAAGTATTTAACAAATTTTAAATCCCGAACAAAAACCAAAATGAAAAAATCCTGAAAAAAAAACCCAAATAATTGCAAAATCCTAAACAATATAAAATTTTGAAAAAAAAACCATCCCGAAAAAAAATCTTAAATTTAAAATATTAGACCAATTCTAAAATCTCACATGTATGCTCGTAAACCCTCACTAAATAAATTATTGAAACCCTAATTTTCAATCCAAATCTAAAATTTCAATAAAACTTTACTTTAGAAAACGCATATACTTAATCTGATTTTGTGTACAACTCTAAGATTTTTTTTTATAATTTTTTTCTATATGGAACAGAAATTCCTTAAATTCTGTATTTTCGGTTCTCAGAATTTTATTTTCAGGATTTTTTTTCAGTAAAGTATCATACACCCATTTTAATATCCTTCCTAATGCGAAATCTCGCATAGAATTTCAGAAATTTTTTGAAATAAAACTAAAATTCTACTTTGACTGCTTTGCAATTTCGGCCTCAAGTCTTGAGCTCAGAACTTAATCACATGTTTGAAAATATAATATGAAATTACGTCTCATTTGTTTAGGAAACTTTTAACTCCCACATTGAAGTTATACTCTCTTTGGGACTTTTTGCTTATTTTTTGAGTTCTAAGTCCTCGAGGAACTTTTATCATATCCCCATTCCTGAATTATTTTCTTTGATGTATTTTCAATTTGTTTTTCTCTTATATTTTTGAATATTTTTTTTGAGCTCAAATGACACTTTTTTCTTTTTAACCTTATTTCTTAAGAAAATTTTCTTAAAAAAATTTTTCGTGCGCAACACAAGTGATTCTTTTCTTTCGAAAGTTGTATAACGATTTGTGAGCTTAAAGTCACCCCAAAAAAATATTGATACGAATATAAAATAAGTTATTTTATTTTAAATAAAAAAACAAACAAACAAACATAAAACAATTTCATTTGGTTCGTGTCTTGACTTAAATCATAAATTAAATTCAAATTTTTTTTAAAAGGAAAAAATGTATATACTGGGTGTTTTCCGACTCGATGGTCTTCCTTGAAATTGGTGATCGGGCATGTCGAGATGAACAAAAAATTGTATTGAAGGAGGGGGTCTATTTTCACTCCTTTAGAAGTTATGAGGCCTTAACTGTTTTTTAATCATAATTTAGTTTTATTTCGATCAAATTGGGACCAAATAAGATGGGAACAAACCAGGTATGCCAATTTAAAGTTTATTAAAGTAGCTTTCTCATTCAATTATCATCAAACATTACTGTAGAGTGCCCCAGTCTGAAGTCGGAAATCGGAAACACCCTATATATATATATATAGTAAGGGGAAATGAAAAACGCCTAATTTTCTTTTATATACTTTCTTTCTCAATCATTTTTTTTTTTTTTTTGAAGGATAACTTTAGATTCATGATTAAGAGCAAATTATAAAAAAAATAAAATAAAAATACGAAAATTTTTAAAATTCCTTTAAGGTATAGTTTTTCAGGGACATTTTTTCTCTTTAGCACGTTCCTATTTTAAATTATTCAAAATGATGCTTCAAAAAAAACTTTGAGCAAACAAATAAATAAGAAAAAATAAAAAATAAAATAAAAAATTTAAAAAAAAAGATATTGAAAAATTCGGCTTAATATTTGCTTTCATTACCATGATAATGTTATCTTCAGAAACCTTCAAGCAATATCATATTGTATTATGACAAGCCAGCTAATTTTCATGGCCAACTTTTATATGGAAAATCATAATTCAAAAAAAAAAAAAAAAAAAAAAAAAAAGGAAGCAAATATAGGATAATAGTTATAGTTTCCTGATATTATCATTCAGGAAGCTTTAACTATTATTCATTCATTGTTCTTTCAAAAAAAAAAGGAGAAACTGCTAGCAATTTTAATAGATTAAAAAAGAAAAGTCTTATTATTTGCACAAAAGTTACTCTTTGCTATTATTCAAAAAAAAAAAAATTATTTTTGAAAACTTTGAAAATTCAATGAAAATTAATACGTATTTTTTCTTTAAGGAAAGAAAGAGATAGTTATATTGAAAATAAATATTAAAGATGTCAGATGTTCACAAAAAAACAACCATATGGAGGCGATATTTTTTCCTTGCAATAATTGGCGATAATCCAAAGAGATAAATAATGAAAATATGTACTGGTGCACTGGTTATTGTTTGAACAAAAAAAAAGTTACCCTTGAAAATGATATTTAAAAAAAAACTTAGTGGTTACTGAGTGGATTTTTTTGACAGTTTTTAATAAGTTTCTTTTTGATTAAACTTAAAGTTTGTTTTTATATAATGTGGTGAATATGATACAATGTTTTTAAAAAAAAAAATTTACAAAATAACGGTTTTAGGGTTTTAATAATTTGTTTAGTGGGGGCTTGGGGCGGAAGCCCTCACCATTTTAAAAGTTTTGTAGTTGAAATATATAAACAGGAAATATAACTAGAAAGGATTTTAGAGTTGGTTTCAAAATCAGGGTTTTAGTAATTTGTTTAGGGGGACTTGGGGGCGGCAGCCCTTGCTATTTTAAAGGTTTTGTAGTTGAAATATTAATTTAGGAAATATAATTTGAAGTGATTTTAAAGTTGGTCTTAAAATAAGGATTTCAAATAATTTCTTAAGTGCAGCCTCCGCTATTTTAAAATGTTTTTTAATGTTTTAATATTGAAATAGGTATAAAAACAAAATTCAGAGGGAAGAAGCTGCATCCTCCACTATTTTAAAATGTTTTTTAATGTCTGAATATTGTAATTTGTATGCAAAAACATAAATAGGAGGGATAGGTACAAAATCAGGACCGTACACCTTTTACAGAATATATATATATATATATATATGTATATGCTTTGATTCATAACTTAACGGATTTCAAGATTTTCCCCAGAATATTTATATATATGGATGTGTGAGGTTCTAAATTAAGAGGGAATTTAGAGTTGTATTCAAAATCAGGGTTTAAAACGGGAGATTTTGACACTCGAGATTTTGAAACACGAGATTTTGAAACGCGATATTTTGAAACACGAAATTTCGTAACACGAAATTTTGAAATGCGTGATTTTGAAACTCGAAATTTTGTACCTAACCCACTTATTACCATACTAAATTTTTTATTACAAAAAATATTGAAATTTAATTTTAGCATCAATGTAACTAATTAATTTGTTGGCAAATCATCAAGACTGTGTTGTTGTTCAAAATATGACGTTCTTGGATTTTAAATCCTAACTAGACTGCTTTAACTTAAAAAACTTTAATCAATATATTTTACAGATATCAAAATGAGAAAACTTGAATGATTTTATTTTATAAATCAAATTAAATTTACAACAATTTACATTTTGGAAATATCAAGACGAGAGCTTATCTTCAATATTAAGCACTGAAATATTTTTCTAAAACGTCAAAAACATGACAATGATCAAAATTACAAACTTATAAACTTTTTTTTTTGACGTGCGAATTAAAAATTCGAAAACTGTTTAGTTGTCAAAATTTTGTGTCAACGGAATTCCGCTATTTTTTCCGCTACTGCAAAAATTATCAAAATAATGAAATTTAAACAATTGCGCTCGTGGAATACTTGCAAATATCATATTACTCTAATACAAACAATATTGAATTTTTGAATCCAAAACTGATCTGCATCCCTGCTACTAAGAATATAAGAATTAAAAACTGGAAAATCCCATAAAAGTAAGAAAAGAGGAATACTACAATTTCTAATGATGAACATATTTGCATAGACATTGGGTTCTCAAGCCACGTACCTACGTACTTTACTAAAAGTCTGGATCAGAATCACTCATTTCAGTACATTTCAAACGGAAGCTCAGAACAAGATTAAACAAAAAAAGGTGTTAGTGTGACAGTTTCTCAAAGAAACTTCAATATTATTAAACAAATCACTAGGAATTATTTTACCAGTTCTTGGGCAATCTACAGTAAAATATGATACATGACTTTGTAATACTTATATCTTAAAATACAAAATATTACTCTTGGAGTTTTAATTTAAAATTACGTATTTTAGGACAATTTTCAAATAAATTATTAAACTTATTTGTATGTTAGACATTAAATTAAGCTTTTCTTTTCTTATCGTACAAATACAGGTATATAAATTAATTTAAGTTTAAAAATTTTTAAATCTCTTCTTTTAAAAAATATTAAAGTTAAAAATAAAATTTATTAAAGTACTTATATATAAAGTACATAAATCTTAATTGTTTTGATTTTGCTTTTCTTTTTTTCTTTAATTTTTGTTTTAAATTCTTGTTAAACAATGATTTTTAAACAGCCTCCCCGCCTCCAATTAAAATGGTTTTTTTTAATTATCTTTTTTTAAACACCTGTTAACACACTGTCGTAATAAATTGTTTTAAATAAATTTTTTTAAAACTTGTTATAATAAAATATTTTTACATATGTACATACATTTATTAAATTATAACTTTCTTTTCTCCAAAATTAAAACAATACCACTTGCATATATATTATATATATATATTATGTATATAAATTCTGCACTTTTTTTTTTAAAAAAATGTCTTAAATTATTTTCTTCCATTTTTGCCCCCCTTTGTTATTCTTAAGTCTCAATGTCTCTCGTATATTTTATATCAAGAAAACATTTCTTTTGTCCTTTGCATTTTTATTTAAAAAAAAAAAAAGAAAAATTAAAATAAAAAATTCAGGTAATTGTCATTTAATCCTTAGGTGTTGATTTTTAATGTATTATATATAGGTAAAACCATTCCCTTCTTAAAGTTTATTTTAATATATTTGTATATATGTATGGATATAAGGTATACCTTATTACCTGTTATTACAAAATTAAAACAAAAATAAGAATAAGAAAATCACTTAACTGACTTCTTGTCTTACATTTTGTTAAACAACACTTTTTATTCTTTCTTCCTTGTGTTTTTATAAAGAAATACAGTTGTGGCCAAAATGATTTTAACATTGGTTTTAATATTAATTTTCTATTTAATTAGAATTTTGATTTTTAAGACACACTTTTTTTCATAATGCCTGGGATTTTACAGTTACTCAAGCATTGTAAAATGTAGTCATAGACAAAAACCAAGTCACTCATACAAACTGAAAGTAACTAAAAAAAATTAAGAAACTATAAAAGTTAAAAAAAAAAAAAGTTTTCTCTAATAATGATCAAAAAACTAAGAAGGGTTGTGTAGGACATTTTCAATATATAAAAGACCAATTAAACAGTACAAAAATCACTCTTAATGTTAGTATAAAAATTAAGTATTTACTTAATAATTTCTAAAAAGTAATTCAATTTTAATTTCAATTATTTTTGTAAATATTTTTGAAATTTAATTACTTTTATAATTATTTTTGAAATTTAATTACTTTTATAATTAATTTTGATACTTTAATTACTTTTGTTATTATTTTTGATAATTAATTACTTTAAAATATGTCAAATACCAAAATATACTTACTAGACTATTATAAGAATTACAAGTACTTGTGAAAAATCAAGCAATTCAAAATAATACTAAATAGATCATTCATTCAAAATAAACATATAATTGATTGATTTGTACTTGTAGTTGTAGTTCTTTTAATAATTTAGTGGATTTTGGTATTTAATTATTATAAAGTAATTAACTATCAAAAATTATTACAAAAGTAATTTAAGTATCAATAAAATAAAAACAAAATGAATTAAATATCAAAAATTATTAAAAAAGTAATTGAAATCCAAATTTAATTACTTTCTAGGAATTATCAAGTAAAAACTACTTAAGTTTTTTTACTGCTAATTAAACTTTTAAAGTTCCATTACACAATTTTTTAAATACTAATTAACAAGTAATGGTTATCAAGTAATGGTAATGATAAATGTACTGGTGCTTGAATTTTATTTTTACAGGACTGAAAAAAGTAGTTACTGAAAGAAGAACTAAGACAAGTGGCGGCGGATAATTAACATTAATTTTATTAAATATTATATTAATCAAAATTTATATTGTACTTAGTATTTAAAATTATCTACTTTTAATATTAATAATTATAGCTAAATTTTAGATACCAATTTAAAAATACAAAATTTTGGAATTCATAATCAAAAAGTTTGAAAAATTACAATAAAATAAAGTACTCATATCATTTCTTTTTATTAAGTACTCTAGAATACTTCATATTAATAACCTTAACTGTACTTTTAAAATAATATACACTTAACTATATGTACTTTCATACAAACTCAAATACATTTGTAAGTGCATATATATGTATGTATATAATGTAGATTTGGCACTTGTTTAAGAACTTTTATTATGAGGTAAATTATCACTCGAGAACATAAGAAGAAAAAAACAGAAATGACAAAAAACAAAAATTCTGAAATTTGATAGCAATTATGAACTTTTAACATAGAAATTAAGTCATTTGTTGAATATAATATTGTTGTCTAATTTTGTTTTCTTCTTCTTCAGGCTACACAAAAAAAAAAAGGGATTGTACTTATTCAGAAAAATAAAATAATAAAAACAAACAAAATACTTAATCCTGTTTTTCAATTAAAAAAATATTGTAAAATTTAATAAGAAAATGAAAAAATATTAAATTTAATAAACTGGTAATAAAATTACGATTAAAAGAAAAGTTTTACCATCAATTTTTGGATTGCTTCCAGCTCGAGATTTTTTAAAAAAAAAAGAAATTTTAAAAAAAGGGAAAACCCCAAGAATAAACGATTTTTTATATGAAATTTTAAATTAATTCGAAATAAATTCATTCCTAATCATAATTTTTGAATAAAATTTGTTAATTTTGTATAATTAGGTAATTTTGTAGAAGTAATAAATTAATAATAGATTGGCCTGTACGCGTAATCGCGTAATCAACTGTGTAATCATTGCGCAAACAGGAATTACTCCTTGCTTTAAAATGTAAAAAATCATTAACATAAAACTTCACGATAAACTATATTTTTGGTATAACATCCCACGTGCAGTTCGAACTGATCTTGTAAATTGGTTTGGCCAATTTGAACTCTAACATTTTTTGCAGATTTTGCTCTACTAAATGCTACGTATAGTTTTCCATCCAATTTTTATATAAAATTTTGTTATATTTTCTAAAATTTAAAGGAAAATACTTAGAAAAACGGTGTATAAAACTCGATTTAAGAAAAATTTCAGTTTAAAAATCTATACCATGGCGTTTTCAGAAGTTAAAAATGTCTTGGGTCTGAAATTTCGGTTTTGTAAATCTCGTTTTAGAAAATCTCGTTTTTAGAAAATCTCGTTTTAGATAATCTTGTTTTTAGAAAAATCCTTTTTTTATATTCTGGAAAAAGCTGATAATTCTGGTTTTGTATCCAACTCAAAAATTTTCAATTAAAAAAGAGTTTTTCTTAAAAAGCGAGATTTCTTAATAAAAAACGAGATTTTCTAAAACGAAATTTTCTAAAAACGAAATTTAAAAAAAAATATTAACTAAACCGAGATTATTGAACGCTCTGTTAAAAATACCTCTGATCGATAGAGAGTTTGTAATTTTGGTAATATATATATATGTATGTTTCTATTAATTATATAAGATTTGCATATTAATGTATCTCTTAAGCAACAGATTATTTTAATATTGTTCTATATTTAAAATTTAAGCTTATATTGATTTGTTAAATTTGTGTATAAATATTTATTAAATTTTATTGTAAAAAACTATTGATCCTATAGACACGGTTATAATTTTCCCAACCCCGCACTATTTCAACCTTAAAATCAAATTATTACTTACATATTTTCGGCGCTATCTACAAAATAATATATATAGATAGATGTTCTAATTGTCCTTTCTAGTGTTTAACTAAATGTTAATACCCGAAATGCATCATTTATAAATAACTACTTAATTTTTTAATAAAATGTTTTGTTATCCAAGGATGATTAATTTAATTTATATCGGTGTGAATTGCAAAAGTCCTTCTATTTAAAACGCATATCAAAGAAATAAAACATATTCTAAATTATTTAGAAAATTTTTCTTTGAATTATACTTTATAAAAATTAAAGGAAAAGTTTTTATCTCACAACATTCATACTTTATAAAGAAATATGAATTTGGTACTGAATTCACATATCAATTTTAAAGAACTACAAAGTAGTTATTTCAAAAACACATACAAAACTAAAAATCCTTAAAAAAATATTTATTTAATAAAACTAAAATTAAAATGATATTTTTAGTAACTTAAACAAAAATAATTTAAAAGTATCTCCCATGTGTTAAACATTAAATTCCAACACAAAAAAAACAAAAAAAACGAAATATTATTCCAAATATGTTTCTAATTACGCTAATTAGAGCATAAAAATGCATATACAAGTATTTAATTTGTATTTTTTTACTTTTTAAATTAGGTTAAACTTATAAATACAAACATTTGCTAAACTTTCTAAGAAAATCTTTTTAATATACTTTTAAAAAAACACAAACAGGATATCCTTTAAATTTCACTTAGGAAAAAAACAAGGACTTTAATACGAACTTAAATGTATATTTTAAAGTTAATGAGTATACAAATTAGTATTAGGTAGGTGCAAGTTTTTACAGCCGTTGCCCCCAATTTTTTTTTTTTATTTTATAAAAGTTTGTTTCTTATATTAACTCACTTGTACACAGTAATACACCTTTAAAATAAATAATTACAAAGTACATATGTACTGAAAACTATAAAAATGTCCTTTTACAACTTTATTTTTTTAATTTTTTTTATTTTGTTTTGTTTTATTTCTTTTTTGTGTGTATGTTATAACACTAATAGAAAAATAACAGTTTAAAAAAAAAATAATCGTTAAAAATCTCAACTTTCCTATTCGAATGCAAAGTGACATAAATTCTTTTTAACATCCTTTTTAACATGTTAACAAATAGTTTTTTTTTTTTCTTTGTGTTTGTATGAATTATAAAAAAAAAAAAAGGAAGATAAAACTTGTGAACGACATATTTAGCAAAAGGGTTAAAAGAAAAATAGAATAATAGTTATATTTATTTTTTTACATTTTTATTAAATTTAAGTTTTTTTTTAAAAAAGCATTTCAAAATTGACTTTTCGTTTACTAGCCTAATGTAAATAAAATGTGATAGGTTTTAGAATTCGGAAATGTAAACATTGGTTTTAATAGAAATGTCGATTCATGTAGACTAATTTTAAAAAATTTACTTAATACCTGTTTTTATTGCGAGCCCTAAACTATTCTAAAAGTATTTAGGACTATAGATAGTTTGCACTAACATGTTCTTAAAAATACACAACACCCTTTCTCCAAAGAAAACTCATTATTTTTAAGCAAATAAACGTTGTAATCAAATTCTTACTGATATTTCAAAGGATTCCATCGACTTGACCTAAAAGTATGCAATAAAATCTATGAAAAAATATTCGACTCTGAATAACTTACAAAACAAAAGTATTTTTTTTTTAATTAAAAAAAACAAACGTTAATTAAATTTAAGTATATTATTTTTTTTTTAAATTAAACTTTATTTATTCCAATTTCTCAAATTTACCTTAACCTAAAAAAGTTTACAAAAATGTTTCTTATCTGGATTTTATTTTTTTTAACATCTAAAAATATAATTATTTTTTTATGTTAAGTTATGTCAATATTAATTTAGCTTACTCTAATTTTTAATATACATATATTTATATAACTTCATATCTTTCAAATTTCATTGTAAAAAATGTTGTAAAAAACAATGTTTATTCTTTTAATTTTTCTAAAAAACCTAAACTATCTTAACCTAATTTAAAAACTTAGCCTACCTTACACTAGTATACATACTAAAAAATATGTTTCTATATATTTCATGATGTACCTAACCACCAGCAGTTTTGCCTAATTAATGTATCCTTATGAGGAATACTCATGTCATACTTAAGGAGATCTCTATTAATGTTACCAGGATCATATTCAATAGTTTTACATGTAGCCCGTCTACTATAGTGATATAGTATAGGGACATGATTCAGGTTTTGAATATAACCATTTTTATCTAGATATATAAAATGCTCTGGTGCTATAAAACCCGAGAGCAGAGTTTTTTTAATGTACTCCTCATTGTGGTAATATATATGAGATATAAGACCATTTTCTGGAGTATTTGTTGCTCTAACATAATGATTTCGAATTAATTTTATCATAAAATTATCGATTCTACTTATGTTTGCTTCTTTGTACAAATATTTATTTGAATAAAAACATTTGTATTCAGATTCTGGTTTGTGTGATTTACTTATACATACTCTTATGCACTTTCTTTCAAATTTTCTGATTTTTTCCATGAGACTGCCGCTTATATTATACCATACTGGTATATTTAAGTATATTTTTTTTTTTTTTTTATTCCTTTTCCACTCCTTTAAGGAGTATAGGGCATTCACCAAGTTTAAATTTTAAACTAGGCTTCAGTTTCTTTAATCATAATATTCACTAAGCCGTTGATTACTCGGCTGTAGCTATTGTATAAGGGGTTATGAAATATGAATGCACAAATTGTCAACTTTGTGCGCCATCTATATAAATCTTACACAAGAATTATTTATATATTTTTATTAAATGTTATTTTATATTACGATATAAACTTTTACGATATAATTAAACAATTTTACGATATTTTTTTATTGGATATGATCTGACCGGGGTTTGAACCCGAGACCTTCCACATGAAAGACGGCGTCTTTACCACTACGCCATTGGTCAGATTTAAGTATATTTTTTTTTTTTTTTTTATTACTTTTTATTTATTTCTTCAGTTTCTCTTTACATCCATAAAAAAGTTTACAAAATTAGATTAAATTTATTGTTTTAGTTGATTTACATGTAAAAATATAATATTTTTATTTTGTAAATTTTGGTTCTTTTTCTTAGTTTATTTTTTTATATTTACAAATGATATATATTTTTTTTTATATATTTTTTTCTATTATATAATTGTAAAAAATTACTTAAAAAACCAATTCATTTTCATTATTATTTAAAATAAAAACCTTAAAACTAACTTAACCACTATTCTAAGACTATATCTAAAAATAAAACTTTAATACAAAAAAAAATTTTGTTAAGCTCAATTTAAATTTTTTAACCACCAATAATCTCTATAGACAGACATATCCTTATTTGGGATATGGGTGTCGTATTTCAGGCAACCAATGTCAATATTATTTGGATTAAATTCTATTTTAGTACATGTAGCCCTTCTACTATAATGAAATAGTAGAGGGACATGGTTTTGGCTTTGTATAAAACCTTCTTTATCTAAATAAATGAAATGTTCGGGTGCTATGAAGCCCGATTTTAATGTTTTTTTAATATACTCATTATTATGGTAAAATATATGGGATATTAAACCATTTTCGGGAGTGTTAATTGCTCTATCAAAATGTTGGCGAATCAATTTAATTATGAAATTATCAATTCTTGTTAATTTTGATTTTTTATATATATATTTGTTTGAAAGATAATGTAGAAAATTAGTTTCGGGTTTTCTGCACTCGTTTAAACACACTCTTATGCACTTTCTCTCGAATTTTCTGATTTTTTCCATCAAACTGGCACTTATGTTGTACCAGATTGGTGAAGCATAGGTTAATGTGGGTCTGACAAAAGCTTGATAACTAATAATTTTAACTCTTGTGCTTATTGATTTGTTGAAAAACAGATTTTTGCATGCCATAAATGCTTTATTCGCTTTCAATATGATCTCTTTGATATGATTAGTGTAGTTAATATTAAATTGAAGGTTAGTACCTAGATACTTAACTGATTTTTTTTTCGGTAATATATCATTTGTAGGACTTTTTATCTCAAATTTTCTCCATTTTTTTTTTAAATTATAGTTTAAGTTTTTATACGTATTGCGGAATAGAATAGTTTCACATTTATTATAATTAATTTTTAGCTGCCAGACCTTACAATAATCAATTACAAAATTAATTATTTAAGATATTACAGATTTAAGTATATTACACAAACTTTAATATAACAATATTTTTTCATAGATTTTATTGCATACTTTTAGGTTCAACAATAATTTTTTCGATTTTAACCCTTAGTAATTTGTCTTCAATCTTCTTAAACGCAAACTTTTAGTTGTTTTATTAAAGATAAAAAATTTTAAATGCTTTGTAAATACTTTTTGGTCTTTATAATGGAGACATGTTTAGAGTATATAAGCAAATAAGGAAGAAAAGGACTGTACCAAATTTCGTTTTTTTCATTTCACATTTTGAACTTTACCTATCTTAGTTTCAATCGAAGAAAAAAAAAAGCTAGTGTTTCTTTTTGTTTATTCTGTTTTGTTCTTTTTTGCTCTTATGTTAGAAATGAAGTGGCCCTGGTTTTGGCTTTGAAGTAGAAAAAAAAAACTTTAAAAGAACTTTCCACACTTACATGAAAATAGGTTCCACTTTAATATGGTTAAATGGTTATATGTATTTTTTTTTTAACTTTGTTTATTTTATACATTATGTGTATGTTTATGTGATGGTGGTTTGTTCATTTAATTTTTAACTAGTTTTATTAAATATTACACAATCATTTTGTTTTGTTGAGGTTTGAATATTTTTTTTTCACAAGAAAATTTTAAAGTAGACTAAAAATGAATAAACAAAGAATAGATTAAATAGGGAAGATGGGAACCTTAAATATTAACGAATAATGCAATGTTGAATAGGTTGTTAGAGTAAATTTTTGTATCTTTCTTTTGTAGTTGTGCCATGTACATATTTTTTTTTTTAAGTTTAATATTGTTTGAAGGGAAGTACCTATATTATACCAACTTTAATATAAGAATATTTTTTCATAGATTTTATTGCATACTTTTAGGTTCAATAATACTTGTTTGGTTTTAAGCCTTAGTGTTAACATGTTCTTTCAGATTTTGAAAACTATCAGAAAAAAAAGGACATTTAGTTTTAAAACAAATTAATTATTATTTATTTCTATCTATTAATTTGGAATTTATTAATTATATTCAATATTTATTTTATTTAAACATAAGAAATCGTAAAATAATTTAAGGTAAATAACTATTTTACTATTAAATCTAGAGTAAATATAATTAATTGAATTTTAAATATTAAGTAAATTACTAAATTACTTAATTGTTTGTTGGCTTCATAAACCCTAATTAAGGTGAACAAATAAAGTTATACTAAAACAATTCTAGAATTATTCCAAAACGCTTGTCTTGTTCTTATATTGTTACTTTCTGGACTATTTTTACCTATACCTGTATTTAAGGTACTAACATTCTTTTATTTTTAAACCTAGATAAGGCAATTAATTAAGAAGGTAAATAAGAAGGTCTCGCAGATCTAAAACAAAGGATTCACTCATTGATAGTACAAAAACTAAATATTTTTAATTAAGGCACGCATTATTTATTAAGGATAACTTTAGAATTGTGAATTAACATTATTAAATTTACTACGTTTTAGTTTTGCAAAGGAATAGCAAACTATTGTATAGCATAACTCTTTTAAAACAAATCTCTGCAATTTAAAGGTGAGATTTAGAACATATGTATCTTATATGCTCATTATGTTTGATGTAAATTTAAATAAATTTAATTAAATAATATAATTCCAAAAGGAATAGCCAACTATTGTATAGCGTAACTCTTTTAATACAAATCTCTGTAATTTAAGTAAATTTTTATTGTAACAGTATTATTTTTAAAATTTAACTTCAATTTTATTGTTTGTATCTATCTACAAATCGATTGTAGTTAACTAGTTATTTTTATTACATACTTAAGTACAATTTTTTTTCTAATCTATTCTATATTTATAAAATTCAAATAATACCTTTAAAATAAACTCTCTTGTTCATACCTTTGAAATAAACAACTCTCAATGTCTTGAACTTTGTTTATTCTTATATCAACATTTAACACTTGAATTAAATTTTTTATTTTAATTTGATGTTTTTTTTTAATTGTATTATATATCATTCTTTGGGAATTATATTACTTAATTAAATTTATTTAAATTTACATCAAACATAAGGAGCATTTAAGATACATATGTTCTAAATATCACCTTTAATTTATACAATAGATTCAATCACTAAATAATATGTATAAAACGTTCAAATTCGAAATAAAATCAAAAATAAGAACATATATATATATATACATATTATAATGTATCTATCTATCTATATATATAAAAGCGAAAGATTGTTTGTTTGTATGCATCGAATAGACCCCCAAAATACTCAGCAGATTCTCATGAAAATTTGTATATAGAGGTTTCTGGGTACGGAAAGAAATCGTAGGTTCAAAATTTAGCTCTAACGGACCGCCAAGGTTGGGCTGTGGTGCAAGTACTTAAACTTTTTTGTTCTAAAATGAAAACGATTTGACCAATTGACTTCAAATTTTGTATATGTGATGCTCCTTGAGATTTAAGTTGACACTTTTAATAGTTTTAAAAATTTGTTAACCCATGCCGGTCCGACGATTGGTCAAAAAAAATTTTGGGTCCAAATTTTGTGCGATTTTACAAAATACTGGCTTGGTGTTTGGAAACAAGTGTCGGTCCTACGATTGGTCAAAAAAAAAATTTTTGGAAGTAAATTACGTCCAATTTTGGAAAGTAGTTAGTACTGTTTTGATTACATAAAGTTTGAAAAATTACTAGAATAATCCTAGAAAAATAGTTTTAAAAAAAATTGCTTCCATACATTTTAAAATTAACATTTACACCATTTGTTATTTTTGTGTTACCTTTTTTCAGTAACAACTACTTCAATTGAACCTCCATTGAGAGGCGCAGCAACGCGCACTGGGTATTAGCTAGTGCACTGGGCATTAGCTATATAAAAATTTAAATTTAGTAAACAAATTTTTTTTTGAATACCAGCAGGATTTTGATTATACATATATAACAAATCCCAAATTACAAACAAACATATGTATATATATATATTTATGTTGTATTTAACTAAATAAATAAAAACAAAAAATAACGATTTATTTGATTTTCTTGTGAAACAAATTTCTTAAGATTTTGTTATTGTTGTTGGTGTTTTTGTTAAATGTGTCACACCGGAGAGATTTTCAATTCAATTTCTTGTTACCATCTTATATATAGACTTCCTTCCTTTAAGTTTTTTTCCCTCCGCGCCCCTTCTTCTATCAATTTTCCGAATAACTTTAATCCTGACGTATTAGATAAACAAATGTTTATTTATATATATATATAATAAATGTTAAATGTGTACGCAAAGAAAAAACATTTTGAATACAAAAAAATCGAAAGTTAAAAAATGGTGTTAAATCCTTTAAATAAATTGAAGATTTGATAAAATTATACAATAACTTGAAAATAAAAAAAAAAAAAAAAGAAAACAATAAAATAAAAGATATTAGAAAGAAATTTAAAAGGAATGGTACCAAAAACAATTTAGAAAATACTCCAAGACGTATGCAATAAGAATAACAATTTTTTTTTAAACATTTTGAAAATTAAAAAACAAAAAATGAAAAAATAAAAAACAATGTATGAATTGAATTTATTTTCTATATATAGTACCGTCATTAAATGTTGCAATTGGAGCTCATATGGTGGTAATGGGTAGCAGTTTGTTTTTTTTTTTTTATTTTAACTTTTAAGATTTAGTTTTCCCTTAAGATTGACACCCTCTCTATTACTTTTTATTTTATTTTTTAAGATAATTTTTTTTTTGTACCAATTTTTAATAAAGTTAAATATGGGACAAAAATAAATCCCTATATTAAATTCATCCCTAATGGTTAATATGAAAGGGAAAAGGTTTTTTTAAAAGTAATAACAAAGAAATTTATGTAAGAAATTGAGAAGAGAATATCTGATTTTGAAATTTTTCGAAAAAATATATTACAATTGATTGGTTAGAATGTCTTTAACAAATTGTAATATGACTGCATACTAGATTTTTTAATACTGGATATTAAGTTTTTATTGATTTGCAGAAAAGTTTTATTTTTTAGAAGATTCTTAATTTTTGTAACACTAAAAAGAATATCAATTAAAAATCACAAAAGAATTCACATCAATTAAAAAATTAAAAATAATTACTTTATTACAGAAAAATACTCTTAAATCCAGGATGCCTTCGTAAAGTGTCCTCAGTACTTAATAAATAATACTTAAAAACAGGATCATATTGAAATTTTTTTATTTTTAATCTTATTTGGCAAAATCTTATTTTAAAAAATATTATATTTTAAAAATCTTATATTTTTAAAATCTTTTATTTTTAAAATCTTTTATTTTCAAAATCATATTTTTTTTTACTAATAATTATGCGTTTTTTACAGAATTGAAAATAAAGCTTAAAGTTAAATTGAACTTTGGAAAAAAGGATTTTGGAAAATAAGATTTTGTAAAATAGAATTAGAAACGATACCGTTAAAAATAAAAAGATTTCGGTACAGATGGCTCTAAAACAATTAATTTTATTTTAAATTATGCGTATATAATGGAAATTTTTCAGTGGTTGCGATTAAATCTCAAAACCACTGAACGTCGATTATAACAAAGTTAATTTTTGTCTTTCAAACACATCGAGTTTTTGACACACCAATGCCCATAAATTTAAAATTCTATTTGACAAAGTTGGAACTAATATTGAAATATAAACTAAACTAATATTGATGGCTAATCTACAAGTTTAGATTAAATAAGTTCTACTTTCTATTTTTATACTCTTTGTGGTGCACTAGTACTTAATGTACTCTTTTTACTAATCAAAATTTTTTATATAAGATTCTTAATAAAGTCAAAGGTTCTTATATTTTTTATTAAATCTTGATTTATTCAGCTATTCATTAACTTAAACTTTAATTTGAGTCTTTTATATAAAATTCCTTAAACCAAAGATTCTTATAATTTTTAATCTTAATTTGTTCAGTTAAAAATCTAAATTTTAAATAAAATTTTAAATTAATAAATTACTTAATTCCCATTTTTAGAAGAATCACTATCTAAACTAAATAATCGTATATTAGATTAAATTAACTTTTAAACATTATATTTACCAACGGAATTTCGAAAGAAATTAACACATTACCATTTATTATAATCTCTAAAATGATTTTAGCGCATATTAAAACGCCTGTAATACTTCATTTAATCCCTTAAGAAGGGTGGTTAGTTTCAAAAACTATTTTTGTGTATATATATATAAAAAAAGTTTGTTTTTTTCAAAAGAATAAACCTAATAAAATTATGATATGAAATCATTATATTTAACATTATATACTTATGACTAACAGAATTAAAACGTATACCATTTCAAAGTTTAAAAATCCACCAAAGATAAATAAAAATCTTTAAAATATTTTTTTACACTTCCCAAAAGAATTATCAGCATTTTATTTCACTTTTTTATTAAATAGCTACCATATTATATTTTATACCCTAAAACTATAAATTTTTCATTTTCATTTTAAAAATTTCCAAAAAATATCTTAAAGGATATTTACTCAAAGTATACATATATATATATATATATATATATATATAATATATATATTTTTCAAAAACTTAACAAAACTTTATTTCTTATTATTTGTTTTATCTCATTATTATTTTTAAAACAAAGACAGAAAATGAGAGTTTTATTTTTGATTGTATCCTTTTTTTCTTTTATTATCAATAAGGAATATTGTCCTTTAAAGAACAATATTTGTCCATTGAAAAACTTTTTGTTCATAATATGTGATTTTTAATTTTTAATCTTAATTTGTTCAGTTAAAAATCTAAATTTTAAATAAAATTTTAAATTAATAAATTACTTAATTCCCATTTTTAGAAGAATCACTATCTAAACTAAATAATCGTATATTAGATTAAATTAACTTTTAAACATTATATTTACCAACGGAATTTCGAAAGAAATTAACACATTACCATTTATTATAATCTCTAAAATGATTTTAGCGCATATTAAAACGCCTGTAATACTTCATTTAATCCCTTAAGAAGGGTGGTTAGTTTCAAAAACTATTTTTGTGTATATATATATAAAAAAAGTTTGTTTTTTTCAAAAGAATAAACCTAATAAAATTATGATATGAAATCATTATATTTAACATTATATACTTATGACTAACAGAATTAAAACGTATACCATTTCAAAGTTTAAAAATCCACCAAAGATAAATAAAAATCTTTAAAATATTTTTTTACACTTCCCAAAAGAATTATCAGCATTTTATTTCACTTTTTTATTAAATAGCTACCATATTATATTTTATACCCTAAAACTATAAATTTTTCATTTTCATTTTAAAAATTTCCAAAAAATATCTTAAAGGATATTTACTCAAAGTATACATATATATATATATATATATATATAATATATATATTTTTCAAAAACTTAACAAAACTTTATTTCTTATTATTTGTTTTATCTCATTATTATTTTTAAAACAAAGATATCAAGTATAATTGACTGCAAATGAACAGTGAACAAATTTCAGAAAATCATCAAAATTTTTTCGGAAAATATTTAATTTTTCAATTCTCTATATTTTTCTTTCTTTTTATTTTTTTTTTCGACCACATTAATGCAATATACGTATTAAATAGTAATAATAATAATAAAAAGATATCCTTACAATTACAGAAGGACCCAAAAAATACCAAAAAAAAAAAAAAAAAAAAAAAATTAAAGGAAAGAAAAACAAGAAAAGTTATCGAGAGGAAAATTATACTCGTATAAGGACTTAAATAATAAAACAAAAATTTGGAAAATAGAAAATGTAAGAGGGAGCTAAAAATTAAATAAAAACTGAAAATGTGAGAATGAATTGAAGAATTTAAAAACTAATGGAAAAAAAAAGAAAATTTATTTTTGTAGTTTTTCCACAATTTATTTTTCTTTTGAGATTTATTTGAGTTTTATGAGACATTTTTTTTTTTATTTTTCCTCAGTAGAAAAAAAAAATAAAAAACAAAGCTAGTGTTTGAAAATGTGTGAAAAAGACAGAAAATGAGAGTTTTATTTTTGATTGTATCCTTTTTTTCTTTTATTATCAATAAGGAATATTGTCCTTTAAAGAACAATATTTGTCCATTGAAAAACTTTTTGTTCATAATATGTGATTTTTAATTTTTTTGTTTTGTTTTTTTTTTTTTGTATGTTTTCCAGTCGAAAAAAGTTTAATAAAACATAAAACAAAACAAGTGATGAAAAAAAACCCAGGGTTTTTAAAAAAGCACATTTTCAAAAAAATATAGGGTTTCATACTAAGTATTTTATTGGAATATAATGTTGAAGATTCAATATTAACGTTTAATTTAGAAAATCTATACGTTGGTGATTAAGTTACTACTTACTTATAAAAAGAGTAAATTTTTAATTTTTAAGTCCTAGTAGCTCCTCTATGGGGAAGGTTGTCAATTTTTCATGGATCTAATCCGCACTATTCCCCTTCCCCAAACTTTTTTAGGTTCTAGGAATTAAATTGTGAATTCCACCAAAATTTGGAATTTTACTTAGAATTTTACTATTGTTTAAAATGGTTAAAACTGAGAGACACTGTCTTCAATTTAAAGAACCGCTTTTAAATTTAAGAAAATCTTTTAACATATGTTAAAATATAATGTTGGAACTTTAAATTTTGTATATTAACCAAAAAAATATTTAAACAGCTATTCAAGTTGCAGGTGTTTAAAAATAGCAAAATTTCAGTTTTCGAGCCCTTATAGTACCTAAATAGGAGGCTTGACAAAAAAATTTTGTCAACCGACTCCTACTAAATTCTGAGTATCTAACTTCTCTCAAAATTTCAAGACCCTAACTTGAACCGTTCAGAAGATATGTGTGACCAAATATTTTGCAAAAATTGAGTTTTGCGTAATGTTAAATTTTAGTACCGTATGGCAACCCTTAACATTTGACTTTTAAAATTTTAAAAAGTTTATAAAACCATCAATCGTTTGCCGTTTTCAGATTGAAAATATATGTAACACAACTCTGGTTATAACAATTTAAATATAGGGCTTTTTTCAACTTTGGGGGCTGTAGCCCCGTAACAGGTGGTGCTACAGAAAAAAATTCTTCTACGAAATTATGTTTTTTACAATACCTACCCATGGTTAAATTTTTTTTACTCTATTTCAAACGGTGTAAAAGTTTTTGTAAACATACGGACGGACGGGCAAAGTGAAGCTGTATAGGCACATTTTTACAAAAAATTTTGAAAATGTGCTAAAAAAAACAACAATAAAATAATATAATAAAAAAAAAAAATTTTTTTAAATTGCATTGAAATAAACTTTTCTAATAGTTGTCCTTCGTTGGGGGAATATTGAATGGAACAAGTGAAATAAAAAACTTATATTATAGTTCTTGTATAAATAATGGGAGAATAATATTAAAAGTACTTTAGATAAAGACACGCTTTTTTTTTATTGATTTAAAAAAAAAAAAAAACAAAAAAAAAAGGAAATAAAAAGAAATTTAAGTTTTGAATTTCGTTTTTTAGTTTTTTTTTATTAAATAAATCAAGAAATAGTACTACAATTGTTCTGTTTTTGTTTTTTTTTTTTTTTATAGTTGTTTCAGAGAAACTTTTTTATGTGTTTGATTTTTTTTGTTGAATTTTTTTGTTTTGGTTTTTTTTTTGAATTGTGACGTGAAAGTTTTAAATTGAATTTAAAACAAAAACAAAAAAAAACAAAAAGAAAATAGTGGAATATCAGTTAAAGTATAAGAATCAAATTAATGTTATTTATATAATTGAGTGTTTCAAGTATGCAGATTAATTGAAAGTGAAATTGAGATTCTAAGATTTAAGTTAAAATTTTACTGCATTTAAAGTTTTCCAACAACAAACAAGGAGCGCGACAATTGCCCACCCCTTTATTTTTTACTGTATTAGCCCACTCCTTTTTGAGATGATAGAACTCGGTTTATGTAATGTTAACTAAATTTGTTTCGTAAAATTGGTAATGCGTATGTATACGACTTGGTTATATTTAAGCAAAATAAGTATTAAAACCTTGTCCTTAATATCCTTAAAAATTTTTCCTATATATTCTACATGATCTATTAAGTATTATCCCCAAATTCAATTCTTAATTTTTGCTTTCCCAATTCCTATTCTCAAAATCTAACTGTACTTTTGGATCAAAAACCTCATCCTAAAACTTGCTTTCAAAGGGTTTGTAACTCATAACAGTTTTAATAGGTGGCTTTTAATCCAACAGCCCCAAGTTAAAAAATGCGGAGAGTAAAAACAAAATAAAGGTCCAGTTTGTTTAAAATTTTTAGTACTTTATAAAAGTGGTTTGCTTGATATCATAACTAGATGTATGATTAAGAAGTAGCTTAAATTTTATAAATTCGTAGACTATATAATAGGATTTTGTGAAAATATTAGTTAAATTAGTTCTTGTTATTATTCTGTGCTTAATCAATGGCTTCGAAACTGTTGTAAATAGGTATAAACTATCAATCAGAAAGGAAATTAAGATTATCAACCATTATTTAATAACCGCTAAAAAATGCTTACATTTTATTGACTAATCTACAAAAAGTACCAATTTATAGGTTTAGAAGACAAAGCTACCAATTATTAGAATTATAGTATACTGAGTTGTTGGGCAATTAAATAGTCAATAATTTTGTCTTTTACAAACAAAAGTATATAACAAAAGTTTTAAGTGCTAAATATTCAACTGTTAGGCTAATTGTCTGTCTGTACCATAGGTACATGTTGAAACAAAGGTGACATATTATATTTTTAGTATTAGAGTTAGTTTAAATGGATCCCACATAAAATGGGGAGCGTTCCATAATCTCGGTTTAGTAAATCTTTTTTTTCAAATCTTGTTTTTGGAAAAATTCGTTTTAGAAAATCTCGTTTTTTATTGAAAATCGTTTTTTGGTTTTAAGGATTTTTGAGTTAGATACAAAAACAAGAATTATCTGCATTTTCCAGAATTGAAAAAACGGGATTTTCTAAAAATAAGATTTTCTAAAACGAGATTTTCTAAAAACGAGATTTTTTAAACGAGATTTTCTAAAACGAGATTTACTATGCCGAGATTTCAGACCCAATCCATACTTTTTATTAAAGATATATAATTATTAATTATCTGTTATGCAATTATTTTGATTTCAATAGGGAATGGTATCTGACTGGGTTTCAAAAATCAGAAAAAAGAGTTTTTTCACTTTCACCGGGAATCATAGGTCGATACTCTAACGACTGTACCAACCAGCCGATTGAAGATAGAAAATTTATCAAGTAACAAAGACATTAACTTTAGTAAGTCAAAATATCTCCTTATTAATTTTATTTTATCCATTCTCTAATCAATTATTAATTTTTATTTTATCCTTCGAAAAAAATAAACAGCATCTTATTTCTACTAACTACTCATACTAAATGCTAACCTATATTAGGCTTCATTTCTACAAATTATTATTTATTAATTTCTCAACAATGATGGCCCTTTCCTATATGTACATAAATTTTAAAATTTTTTTTATTATGTTTATTTTTTCGTCCTTAAGATCCAATAAAAATATTTTCACTTTATATATATTTATGTTTTTCCAAAAATCATAATGATCATCATTATGATCATCATCATCATCATCAAAAGCAAAGTGTTTATCCTTTTTAAATGGGTCCATTAGCCCCACTTGTGCTAAACAATTATTATTCGTTTGTTTTTTTTTTTTAAATTTTATTTTTGTTTATAGTAAAAAGGAGACCAATTAAACTATTTTTGTAGCATTCTTTACTACCATATGTTTATTTTTCTTTTCTTGTACTCTGTCTTAGCCTCAGCTATCCTTCATTTTCTCACACCATTCATTTTTTTATCCCTTTTTTTTACACTTGACCCTTTTCGATAAAAAAAAAAAACCAAAAAAAAATATATAAGAAAATAAAACTAAATATCACATATGTAATATATTCTTATATCTTAAAGTGTAATCATATGTCCTTATGTTATCCTTAAAAAAAATAAAAGTATTTATATATTAATGTTTAAAAGTATATATACATATCTATATACTAGTTATAAACATATATAATATAATAAAAATAAATAATTTTTTTTAGAAAATTGGTTATTTCTCTTTTTAATATTTTTTTTTTAGAAAAAAAAACAACAACAAAAAAATAATAAAAAATAATAATATTTATGTGTTCTAAAAATTATTGACATTTAACAGAAAATATTGAAGAATACTTATATTATTGTATACAAATATATATATGTAAACACTTTAGTTATATTTAAGTATACAATATGGAAAAATACACATTCACACACATACAATTAAGTATATTTGAAATTATTAAATTGTCAGTTTATTGGATAGCAAATAATAACGAAGCACAACAACAACAACATTTGCTAAAAAAACAAAAAAAAAATAAATAAAAATGGAATCCATGATAACAGTTATAAAAAAAGGATCAAAAAATTGATGAAATACTTCAATGTGAATTGGATTCCGATTATATAAATTTATAAGGGAAATATGTAAAAATGTACACGTATTAGGTAGTTTTCCTGTCTAAAAATTTTATTAGTAATCCTTATGCCAGGACTTACTACTTACAAAATATATATCCTTAATTAAATATTGACTGCGAAAAGGATACGAATTTTACAATTAATAGGACTCCAAATGAAAATGAAACTTCTGCTTTTACTATTATATCCAAAGGAATTTTTAGCACTACTTATGAGACTACGTATTCTCTTAGTCATTTTTCAAATGTCCTTTCATATCCAAGTGTTGCTTTTTAAAGTTTTAGATACTATAATAAAAAGGGCTGTACCAAATAGTCATTAAATATTGATTAAAATAACACAATTGTTGTAAGAGTTTATAATAGCAAATCTAGTTTTGAATATTTATTCAATCAATTCTTAATAACTTTCGGCACTGGTTGGTAAATTAATTTTTTAAACCAACGTTTTAAGTAATTTTTAATATTAATATTCCTTTATTCTAATAGTTATATTACAGTTTTAATTATTAAGATTCATAAAACTACAATTAAAAGTTACATTGCCAAAAATTGATTAAGTTACCCTACATACATTTCAAATAATAACAAAACAAAATATTATACTTTATTACTATTATAAGGTGATCAATTAGAGAGAAATTATATGTTAGATAATATATATTCACATATAATATAATATATAAATAATAAATATTATACAAGTACATATACATATATATTTATAAACATTATTATATTATATGACTTTATTTACAGCCAATTTGCTATCCCAAATCGATCATAACCATCATTCTATATTATTTTTATTTTATAATATTTTTTTTTTTATAATTTTCAACTTCTAGACCGTATCCCTCCTTAAATACTCCTCCCGTATTTCCTCCCCCTCCTTTTTTATTTGTAAAAAACGAATTTATAATATTTTGTTAATATGGGGGAAAACAGTTTCCGAGATAAATAAAACGGTGAAGCCGGCAAATTGACCGACCTTTAAAATGAAAAAAAAAAACAAATACTCCACAGATTTTGAAGAAGGAGGAAATGCGTGGGTAAGTTTTTTTTTTTATTATTTTTTGTTGTTTTTATAAAATTTAAAGAAAAAAAAATATATATATTTTTAAAAGTCTTCGAGTTTTCCTTCATTTAAAAAAAAAATATATTTTTTGAGTTTATTGATTTGAACTGAGCCTTTCTTTAGAATGGTAACATTTTGTATAAAATTCTTATTTCTTTTTTTCCTTTAGTGAGAAAAACAGAAAACTTATAAATGATGAAAAATATTGGTCCTTCTGGATAAAACCCCTAAAAATTCTACGATGTTTTTTTTTTTTTTGAATTTTCAATTCTATAGAAATTATAACCAATTTGATAATCTTGAAGAAAATTAATAAAAAATTGAAAAAAAATAGAAATAAATATAAATAAAACCCTTTATATTATAAACCAATTTACGATAAACGTGGGTTATATTTTTTTTTTTTTTTTTACTTCGGAAATTCAAAAAATAATATTTCAAAATGAAATATTTCAATAATATTATATACACATTCTGGTAGAAAAATAAATATGTGTTTGTGTAGGTAAAACAGGGTTTCACTTGCAATTAAAATGGGAGATTTTGTGATCAAAATGTAAAAATTTGAAAATTCTTAAATTAATTTCATCTCACTAGGTCATTATTAGTGGATTTTAAAGTAAATAAGTAACTTAGCCTTTCCCTTAATATATCTATTTATTTATATACATATATACAATCCCCTATATCTATAACATACATTATGATAAGCAAGTTGGTCAAGCCTTTCCATTTCGTATGTCACAGATATATTTAAAATTCCTATTTTAGAAAATCTCGCGTTAAATTAGAAAACTCGGGTCTATACGAGTAATGTAACCTTTTTAGGCTAAAGCCTACTTTTTTAAAATTCTAATAGACAAAATCCTATTTTTCCTAGATCCTTATTTCCAAAATCCTATTTTTTCAAAATCGTACTTTCCAAAATACTATTTTCCAAAATCCTTTTATTTTTATTTTAAATTTTTATATTTAAATTTATTTGGAGCCGCCCCAACCATAGCACCATATTTATATGCGTTTATATGTATGTGTGCAAAATATCAAGCTAGTCCGACTTAGTCCCTGAAGGAAACTATAGTCGATTTTAATTAAAAAAAAAAAAAAAGATTTTTTAGGATTTTTAAAAAAAACAGGATTTTGGCAAAATTAGGATTTTGAAAAATAAGTATTACGGAAAAGAGGAGATCACGTTTAGAAAATCTAGATTTTGGAAATTTTTGTTTTTTATTAAAAAATCTCGGTTTTTTACAAAAGACTCATTTTTAAGGATTGTAGAGTTGGTTACAGTATCAGAAATTTTTGCCAGAATATATAAAAAAAGATTTTTTAAAAACGAGATTTTCAAAAAGGAGATTTTCGAAAACGAGATATTGTGCAGGATTTACTAAACCGAGATTTTAACTCCAACCCTATTATATATTAAAAACTACTATGATATAAATTAAAAAACTATATTTATTTTATTAGATATAAACTGACCAGGAATTGAAGCTGAGAAGCTTTGATTGAAAGCCCAAAGTCCTAGCCACTGCGCCATCGGTTAAATGCTATTCAATTATAATTTCGTTCTGCTAAAATATGTTGAAAAGTCGATTTTTAATTATTTTAATGGATGCTTAAACTCTAAGAATATTTGTAAGTTAGAATTCCTTAGTTTTGAAGCAACACTTCATCTTCGAAAAACTTTTTTTCTGTTCTATGCTTTTGTTTTAAAATCTAATGTGTTCTTACTTTGCATTACATCGTTTCTAAAAATTTTCAATATGACAAAACTAAGGAAGATTAATAATTTGGTTTGATTTCTTAGTCTACATACTAATTTTACTTGACTAAAATATTTCGGTAATTTTAATCAGTTCATTTGATTCTGCTACACATTCATAACTCGCACTAATATTTCATCAACGAATTTGAGAATAAAAAGATTTACCTACTTATCCACCCATTCGCAGGCTCTCTCCTGTGAAACTCCAAGAAGAGCAATCTTCCCAATACAGGAATGTTAAATAGTTTCGATTATAAACTTACTAAAAGTTAAATTTCAAGTATAAACCCTGTAATACTTATTTAATATATAAAATATAGATTTGAATTGAATCCTTTAATATAAATATTATTTTATTTCATTTCATTTATTTTTAATTCGTTTTTTTTTTTTTATACTAAATTATAGAAAACGGTTTTTTTTTTTTTTTTTAATTTTTTTTTATAATTCTATTTCATTTCTGCCACATATTTTTCTCATTCCGAACACATTAATGTGTGCCAAAAAAAAAAACAGAATAAAAAATAAAATTTAAACACGTTTTGGTATCACCACTAAAAAACAAGATACACCAGAATGATTTAGAGAGGACAACCATTAAAAATGTACGATAAAACTGTAAATTTTCTTAGAACAAAAAAAAAAAATAGGAAAAATAAAATAACACTAAAATTAAGGACATTCGTGTCCTTTTATGTGTTTTTGTATAGTAAGGGTGGTATAAATATAAATATATAAGTTGTGGTATAAATAATATATATATATATATATAATTATATATTGAGATGAAAAAAAAATAAAAACTGGAAATAAAAATATACATAATAATGATATAATTTTTACCTATACACTTACATATGTTAAAACTAACGTTCCTGAAGAGATGAAAATTTGTGTAAATGTAAATATAAGAAAAAAAAAAAAAAGCATAACACCAACACACATTTCAAATTAAAAATTTAAGAAAAAAATACGATAAAAAATAACTAGATACATATATATTTTATTTTCTCTTATTTTTTCCATTTTAAATTGGTTTCGAAATTATCTATTATTTATTACTACCTATTTAGAGAGTGGCAAAAAAAAAAAATTGTCCTCGATAATAAACGATAAAATGTATATTTTTTTGTGCTAATTTATTAAAAAAAAAAAAATAAATTAAAATTTGCTCACAAATTTTTTTTTTTTAATTCGTTTTCGCTCAATTTGATTAAATAAATATAGCGATAATCTACGCTAATGGATTGTAAACTTTTAATTTGATTTTAAAAATTAAAATGATATCTGTTTTAAGTGGAAAACCCTTTAAAATTTTATTTTTTTTTTAATTCGTTATTTATCAATTTTTGAAATTATTTTTACTATAAATTTTGAAATAAATCAGTTACAACATTGGAATCTAATTATAGTTAAGTATTGTCAATTAATTAGATTAAATTAAAATAGCAAAAGCTAAGAAAGGGTTACTATATAAAGCCTGTGTTTCTTTTGACTTTATTTCATTTGCCTGTATTTTCATTTACCTGTATTTAATTTTCCTGGATTGTGCAGAATTATTTCACTTCCTAATTCAGAATCTTACAAATACATACATATTATGTATTATATATTTTAGATATTCTGGAAAAAGCGTATAATCCAGATTTTGTAACCCTACTCCTACATATTTTCTATAAAGAACTTCCAAAAGTGGGGGCTGCCGCCCGAAACCCCCGCTAAACAAATTACTGAAATACTGATTTTGTAACCAACTCTAAAATCTCTCCTAACTCAGAATCTCACATATAGATATAAGTACATAAATATTCTGGAAAAAGCATATTAACCCTGATTTTCAACCCAACTCTAAAATTTCTCCTAAGTATCCATAAAATTATGAAAAGATTTATTTAGGCAATATTTATCATATATAGGTGTAGTGCATTGAATTATCAAAATTAATTTGGCCTAATGAAATTCAAACAATTCTGCAAAATTCTCTTTAATTCTGCAAAATACAGTCAAATGACCAAGAAATACAGGCATATGACACGCTCTCGTATCCGGCTAAGAAAATATAAGCGCGTCATATTGAATCAACACCGAGTATATTTTAAACCGCAGATCTTAATTTAACTTGTTTTAAAGCATTTTCATTAATTTTCAAATGCTGTTATTTCTGATGGATTGTTGAAATTAAATTAATTTAAATTATTATCTAAACATATTTTTTCAGTTAGTTACGATTTATTTATATTTTATATAGGAAACAATCTCTACCTAAAAGAGCATTTATTTTGGAGCTTTTATATATGTGATTATAATATTAATACAATCCATATATAAAAGCTTATGATTATGCATAAAATTTTCTAAGCTTATTAAAATACTTAGATGTTTCTCTTATCGATGTACTCATCCACTCCCTTTTCACTTATCAATGCATCAGTATAAACGTACCCCAAGAAAACTAACAATTAAGGTAAATGGCTATAATTTCGTCCTATGGCGGTATTATCGTCCTAATACAGTTTTTATACCCGTATGACTATATAGTCCAAGGGTATAATAAATTTGCCATTACGTTTGTGACGCAAAGAAAGAGGGGGGGTAGATATAGACTCAAGTGTATGGATCGGATCAGAATCGAAAAATAAATCGATTTAGCTATGTATGTCCGTTCGTCCGTCCGTCCGTCATCACGATAACTCAAAAAGTAAAGGAGCTAGGATTATGAAATTTTCACAAATTCGTTTTTATGCAAAAAACGGAATCGAGTTTAAAATTCAGCCATTTTGGTCCACGGGTTCGAGTACCTGCCATACAACTTCTAATTTTATATGAGCATTACTCTATACCTATGGAAGCTGCGTGTCTGAAATTTTGCCAAAAGTAGTTTAGTATAATGGTCAAAGTTACTGCAAAATTTGGTTGGTCTATTGCAGAGGGTTCGAGTAGCTGCCATACAACTCCTTCTTTTATATGAGCTTTACACTACACCTGATGAAGCTGGGTGTCTGAAATTTTGCAAAAAATAGTTTAGTGTAATGGCCAAAGTTACTGCAAAATTTAGTTGGTCTACTACTGAGGGTTCGAGTAGCTGCCATACAACTCCTTCTTTTATATGAGGATTACACTACACCAAATGAAGCTGGGTGTCTGAAATTTTGCCAAAAGTAGTTTAGTATAATGGCCAAAGTTACTGCAAAATTTGGTTGGTCTACTGCAGAGGGTTCGAGTAGCTGCCATACAACTCCTTCTTTTATATGAGCTTTATACTACACCTGATGAAGCTGGGTGTCTGAAATTTTGCAAAAAATAGTTTAGTGTAATGGCCAAAGTTACTGCAAAATTTAGTTGGTCTACTGCTGAGGGTTCGAGTAGCTGCCATACAACTCCTTCTTTTATATGAGGATTACACTACACCAAATGAAGCTGGGTGTCTGAAATTTTGCCAAAAATAGGAAAGTGTAATGGCCAAAGTTACTGCAAAATTTGGTTGGTCTACTGCAAAGGGTTCGAGTAGCTGCCATACAACTCCTTCTTTTATATGAGCATTACTCTACACCTAATAAAGCTGAATGTTTGAAATTTTGCCAAAAGTAATTAACCGAATGATATTATGTATATGTTACGGTCATACGGGTATCCCAGAGTTGACACAGTCTACTCTACTACACTCTTCCTCGTTTTAGTATAAGTTTGTTAAAAATTTAAATAAAATCAAATTAGACTGTGCAAAATATTTTTTTTTTGTCATTTATTAAAATTTCGTTTCTGTTTTAAAATTAATTTTGAAATGGAAAGTGTCTAATGCAGCTCTGTTTTGATTAATTTTTATTAAAAAGTTCTAAATTTAAGGGAAAAACAAAATTCGTGTTTGTGAGAGAAATAAAAATTGGAAATTAAAATTTTTAATTACATTCAATAAATGTAAGTTTAAACTATCAATTTTTTTTCATTAATTTTAAATTTGGTTACTAGTTGTGGTTATTATAGTTAAAATAAATTAGGCCGAAATTATGGACATTTTTTTTTAAAAAAATGTACATTATATTGTCCTATAGGACGAAAATAGGTTTGCGAATAGCTTTTAATTAATTAATATTTTATTATTTTAAATAATTTTGTTGTTTAATTTATTAACAGCATTTGATAGGTAATTTAATGTATAATATAAAAACCTGTTATCTTCCTATACTTCCTATATCTTCCTATTGCAGAAATCCCCATCTTGGTAAATAGTTAAATAATATATGAAAAGCCCCGGTTTCATGTCTATTTAAAGATAGGACGAAATTAGGTACAGGAATAGGACGATAATAGGAACACGAAATTTTCAAACGGACGAAATTATGTACAACCAACCCAAATTTTTTAGTATATTTTATTAAAATTATAGACATAAAAACGTAATAAAAAGAAATAAAGCCTAAATTTTCATAAAATAGTATAACATTATAAAGTTTACTTTGAAAACATGTCAAATAAATTAGTTTTGTGCTATAACCAAAAATTATAGGACGATAATATAGCCGTTTACCATTACTAATATATATAAATACATTTTCGAAAACTACAAATAAAAATACACATAATTTCTACCGAAAGATTGCTAGACATGAGATTTCCAAGTTTTTTGGAATTGCTATGATTCAAGTACCTACAATACTAAAAGTAACTATTGAAATTCTTACTTAAGTAATTACTTAATGTATTTATATCCGTTACTACTTTAATTTCTTTAATGATTACTACGTTCAGTCTTTGTATGAATTGAAAATTGGGACATTTTTGACACCGAAGAATTACTTTGATCAGTCTTTATATGAATTGTCAGATAAATTTCGACAATAGGCGAGAAAATGATATTATGTATATTGTAAACATTTTCAAAAATAATTTAAGTTTAGATTTTACAAATTTTATTTCTACAATTGGCATCTAGGACCTATACCTGCATAATATAAATATTAAAATAATTAAACATTTAAGGATCGGGTCCTTTTATACAAACAGAACTTTAATAGTAACTTTACAATAATATTTTCCAATAAATTTACAATTAATTTACAATAATAACACAGTATGTATATGTATATATATGTATTTAATTACAACAAATCCAAGAGACCAAATAAATGTTCTTATATGCATATATTTTCTTTTATATATTATATTGAATAATAGTTTTAAGTAAAAGTTAATAAATAAATGAAACAAAATATAAAATCACGTACTTACCTTAAGATATGCTTTCCAAAAACTATGTATTATATTGAACTCCTAATCAGAAAGCTGTTGTAATATCATATATGTAGGTATAGGTATACCATTTTATATAAGATTTAAACTTAAATTAGAACTGATTAAAACTTAAATAACTAGAATTGAATTAAATTGATATATATATATATTTTTTTAAAAATGCTTTAATTTTTTTTATTTTAAATAATTTCACATTTACTTTAATTTCAATAACATATTTTTTCAAATTTAACTATACATAACTACTTTGTTACACACATACACACAAATATTATATTATTTTTTTTCTCAAATTTATTTTTAAAGAAAGGCCATATTTTATAACTATTGATTTGAGAAAACAAAACAAACATTTTTATAATTTAATTTTATCACTTTTAAACACTTGATTTATTTAAACAATTAGGAACTTCTTAAATATATAAAATTACAACACAAATAAACTTTAAGTAGATATTTAAATTTTGAATAGATTCATAATATTTGACATTTGAATATTGAATAGATTTTGGCGGGTTATTATGAATTCAATGTAAAAATTGGCGGGTTAAGATTTCAATTGAAACTTTAATTTGATGAATACTAAATTGTATACAAGTACATACATGTATGATAATTTTTTATTGAAACACTTTTTTTTTATATTATATGTATGTATAGGTATGTACGAGTATATCATTTGTATGAAATAAAATCAAAAATAAATATCACCAATACCCCAATAAAAATTTTATAAAAGCACAGAAATTAACAAACCGAAACAAAGTCGAACGAGTTCAAACAAAAAATACTAGCAATTCGCAAACACAATAATCCATATTGTTTTCAATATATCCATCCATACATATAAAAAATACATTTCTCCATTTACAAACGCACTATACTATGTCATATCATCTATTAAAGCTTTCAAATACACTTTTCAATTGCATACAAACAAATACATACATGTTTTTTAGATCAGAAAATTTTTTTGCGTCTTATTTTAAAAATTTTTGAATTTTTATTTTTTGAATTTATCCATAAATATTTTGTTTTCATTCAAAATAAGTGCATTTTATGATAATTTAATTATTAAAAAATGTTTAATTGAAAAAATTAGACCGCAAAAGATGTTTTTTAAAACATAAATTAAGCTTAAAAAAATTTAACAATACTTTCATTAATTTCACAACTTAAACGTATTTAACATAACGACTATACTGAAATAATGCGTATACGCATTTACGCATTTGACACAATTGACATGTTCGAATCGAACATATAGAGGCTCAGCAACAAAATTCAGCAACAATTTTATTTTATAGTTTTATATTAATGTAGTAATAAAAGCTTTAGTGTTTTAGATTAATTTAGAACTATATTATATAATTAGAGAATTAGACGTATAAGTAAGTGTTAAATAGGAATTGTTATTAAACTTATATATATTTTAGATTAAAATAAATTTTTTAAATAAATAATTAAGGTTGAGAAATAATTTGCATATGTATTTCATTTTATTTATAGTAAATTAATACCTTTACAACCGTTTTTAGACACTGTTAAACTGCTTCATAAAAATGACTAAAACATAAGACCCTGATATATTATAAAACTTTCGAATTAATGTTCGAATATTTAGTTTATTTAAAAAATTTTTCGAACAAAAGTAACCAAACTTTAAGTATCCCCATCTACAAAAAATTTTCGAATTCAATCGCAATTAAAAATTAAAATTAATACAAAATACATGCTTTATTATATTCAATTTTATTTCAAATATAAATTACGAAGACCAAATATAAAATAATAATATAAAAAATAAATATTAATGAAAAATTTGTACATATGTACATCAAATACCTCATTTTGCGTAGTGGTTACGTTCTAAAAAACATGACGCAAAGTGAATTATAATTTTCTATAGCAAACCATGTAAAGATCGAAGATAGGTTCCAGGATTACGAAAATACAACTTTTTAGAAAGAAAATTGAACAAAGTGAACATTTAAAAAACAAAAATAATATAAAATATTATTAATACATACAAAAAAACAAATTCAATTAATTTATAAAAACAAAATAAAAATGAATCACTGTCTGATGAGTCCATAGTGGCTGTTGTCGTAAGTCAGCTTTCTTTCTCAAAAAAATGGTCCAATGTTTGCTGAACAATTTTTTTTCAAACTTAAATTAATTTCCTTTTAGCAATTGATATTCGTAGCTAAAGTCGTGCTATCTTTTAGAAAAAAAAAAGAATATTTAAAAAAAAAAAACATTAAAGACTCGAACCCAAAACAACGGAATTTCGAAAATCGAACGACACGCAGTGAAAAAGAGTACTAATTCAGCAGGGACGCAACTTTTTTTTAAAAATTATAATATTTAACATAATTATTTTTCCTTTAATATTAGAAAAAACCATTCAATTAAACAAATAAATAAAAAAATAATAAAACAACAACAAAAAAAAATTATATAATTGGTATAATTCAAAATTTAATTAAAATGTTGCTAAACATTGTTGCTGCTTATAATATTTCTCTATCTAAATTCAGTTTATATTCGGTTTTAATACGATACGGCTGTGCAAGGGATTTGAAATTTTCTTTTAATCTAGGTTCTTAGCACATATTTTTTACATAAATATGTATTTTAATATTTAAATTATAAAAATATGATATTTTTTCAATAGAAAATGAACGAATTTATGAAGGAATTCAAAATTTAAAAAATGTAAAAAAAATTTCATTTCATAGAAAAAATGGCGCGAAATATTTTTCTAATTTTTTAATTGTATGTGTGTCTAATATTCAAATTAAAAAGTTACCGTGTTTTAAAAAAAGAAAGGCAACAACAATTCATTTGAAAAGAGTTGAAATAAAGAGGCTAAATTTTTTAAATTTTTACAAACGCTCATGCCATCTTTGAGCAAGGAATAGAAACTTTATATGAGTAAAGTACGCCTAGTAGATATGTTACGTTTTTCGAAGCTCGTTGATTTGTCGATACTCGCTTGTTAAATAATTTGTTTTAAATGATCGGTGATTTTTGTATACATATATTATTTTGTTATATGTATGTACTATTTAGTTATATTATTATGTATATATATATTAAATTTTCTCAATAGTCAACAAATAAAGAATTTGAAGAATTTAAATGATAAAAAAATTAAAAAAAAACATTAATATTTAGATTAGAAATAAAGTAGCTAAATTTTTTAAATTTTTGTGAGCGTTAATGCCATCTATGAGCAAGTAGTAGAAACTTTTAATGAGTAAAGTACGCCTTGTAGATATGTAATTTTTTTACGACGTTCGTTTATTTTTCGTCATTCGTTAGTTAAATAATTGGTTTTAAATGATCGGTGATTTTTATATGTATTCTTTTGTAACATGAAACTTGTAAAGTACTATGATTTTATATAATTATGTACAAATGTATATACATATATGTAATCAAAAAAACTTAAATTTTTTCAAATAAAAAATCTAAAAAATTTAAATGATAAAAACATTAAAAAAAAACTAATAAAATATTATGTATATTTTTATTGCATCTTACGAGTAAGTGATTTATGAACTCTAAAGCATTTTTAAATACATACTGTTAAATCGTTTTCTAACAATTACTATAAATGAAATAATTGTACTTAAACTTTTGTGTGAAAATTTGTTTCATTAAAATAATAGCGAACATATCAGAATTTTAAGTGAAATTTTCAAATACAAAATATAAGATGTTTAAATATAAAATTCTATTAGTACAACTGTTCTAATTTATAACCAAATACATACAATATTGGTCATTAATCATTATGATCTCCAAAAAGAATTTTAACAAGTAGTAAGCAATTAGTTGATAGCACCTGATTAAGCATTTTTTAGAACAATAAACGTTTAAAAACTTCATCTTTAACAAATTACAAATTATTGAATAAACAATTTAATTAAAACACCCTATTTAAAAATAATAAATATATTTTTATAGATTGTTTAAAAATTAAAATTTTATTTAAACATACATACATTTAAAAAATATCCAAAATATTTATTATTATATTTAAAAAAAATTTCAATGTATCTTTTAAAATTATTTTGCGTACTTATATAATGTCTTTAAAAAATTTATAAATAATTTAAATACAACAGTCTGAAGTAAAATTATGTTATGTTTATACCCGTATGACTATATAGTCATTATACCCGTATGACTATATAGTGTATGGATCGGATCAGAATCGAAAAATAAATCGATTTAGCTATGTATGTCCGTCCGTCTATCCGTCTGTCCTTCCGTCTGTCCGTCCGTCCGCACAATAACTCAAAAACTAAAGGAGCTAGGATCTTTGAATTTTCGTAAATTCTTTTATTTGCAATAGCCGTCATCGCTATTTAAATCCAGCCATTTTGGTCCATGGGTTCGGGTAGCTGCCATACAAATTCTTTTTTTATATGAGTATTACTCTACACCTATTGAAGTTGGGTGTTTGAAATTTTGCCAAAAGTAGTTAACCGGATTATATAATGTTTATATTACGGTCATACCGGTTATCCCAGAGTTAACACAGTCTACTCTACTACACTCTTCCTTGTTTTTTTTGGTGTTCAATTAAAATTAATCGAACAATACTTACAGGTAGCTTTGGGTATTTAAATTTTTGGGAATAATTTTGGAAACTAATAACACATTGCAAGAGGTTGCAAATTAAAACAAGTTAATTATGTAATAGTAGGATAAAGACTAAATAGTCTAGCAAAATGTATTAAAATTATTTTGCGTACTTACATATTCTATTTAAAAAATTTTTAAATTATTTAAATGTAACAGTCAGTAAAAAAAAATGTTATAAAAAAAAAAATATCCACTGCTCTTATTCCCTTACCAACAAGTTGCATTTTTGTATTGAGAAAACTTGTATAATATAATAACTACCAAATGTATCTATACTTTTGATTCTTTAGCAACATGCTCGCAAAGCTTAAACATCATGTTAATTATTTAATAAATTTTTTAAATTATATAATTTTATTGCTTAATATTATCTAAATATTGTTGCTAAACATTGTTGCTGTATTAAGATTTTGCTACATATCACAACTCTTATTCAGTGTATATTGAGTTCTATTACGGTACGGCTGTGCAAGAGATTTGAAATTTTATTTTAATCTATTATTTCTTATAAAAATGGGTTCTTAGCCTTTATTTTTTGCATAAATATCTATTTTAATATTTAAATTATCAAAATATGACATTTTTTTCAATAGAAAATGAACGAATTTATGAAGGAATTCAAAATTTAAAAAAATTTAATTTCAAAGAAAAAATGGCGCGAAATACTTTTCTAATCTTTTAATTGTATGTGTGCCTAATATTCAAATTAATAAGTTACCGTGTTTTAAAAAAAGAAAGGCAACAACAATTTCTATTTGAAAAGAGTAGAAAAGAGGCCGAATTTTTTAATTTTTTGCGAACGTTAATGCCATCTTTGAGCAAGTAATTGAAACTTTATATACTTTACTCATATGCGTAGTAGACGTTTTTCGACGTTCGTTGATTTGTCGTTACTCGTTTGTTAAATAATATGTTTTAAATTATCGGTGATTTTTATATATTGACTTGTGTTATTATATGTATGTACTATGTAGTTATATTATTATGTACAAATTTATATACATATATAAACTTAAACTCTTGTGTGAAAATTTGTTTCATTAAAACAATAGGAAACATTGCAGAATTTTAAATTAAATTTTCAAATGCAAATGTAAGATGTTTAAATATAAAATTATATTAGTACAACCGTTCTAATTTATAACCAAATACGTATAAAATGGTTCATTAATCAATAAGACACCAAATAAGAATCTGAACAAGTAATATGCAATTAGCTGATAATAGGTACCTAATATAATAAAAAATATATTTTTAAAGATTGTTAAAAAAATTAAAATTTTATTCAAACATACAAACGTTTAAAAAAAGTTTAAAAATATCTACTAAAATTATTATGCGTGCTAACATAATCTATTTAAAAAATTTAAAAATAATTTAAATATAACAGTCAGAAATAAAAGTATGTTAAAAAAAATGTATCTTGTATGGAAAAACTTGTATATAATAAATACCAAATGTATCTATACTTTTGATTCTTTAGCAACATGCTCGCAAAGCTTAAACATCATGTTAGTTATTTAATAAATTTTTTAAATTATATAATTTGTTGCTTAATATAATCACATTGTTGCTAAACATTGTTGCTGAATTAATACTTTGCTACATATCTCGACTCTCATTCAGAGTATAATGAATTCTATTACGGTACGGCTGTGCAAGAGATTTGAAATTTTATTTTAATCAATTATTTCTTATAAAAATGCGTTTTTATTCTTAATTTTTTATATTAAAATCTTTTTTAATATTTAAATTATAAAAATATGACATTTTTTCAATAGAAAATTGACGAACTTATGAATAATTTTAAAATTTAAAAAAAATTCTAAAAGAATTTTTCTTCCATAGAAAAAAGCGCCAAAAGTTTTTAAATTTTATAAGTGTATTGTGTAGAAAAATGTTTAACGCGCGAAAAGTTTTTTTTAAATTTTATAATTGTGTGTGTTAAATAAGTGACCGTGTGTTAGAAAGAGAAAAGTAATTTGGAATTTTTTTTTAATTTATTTTTTGTGAATATTAATGCCACCGCTCGGTAAAAAATAGAAACGGTAGTATAAATTGCTAAGTTGTTATTATTTATATTGGACTGGATTGGAAGTGATACAAAAATTTGACGTTTATTTGTTATTGTTTTTAGTTTAATAATATTTTTTGAATAATTTACCGTGCTTTTTAAGTTTCTTTTGTATAATTATAAAATTTTAAAGAGTTTTATTAAATTTTTAGCCTGATTAAAACAGATTTATTATTAGTGATTTGATTAAAGCCATTGTAAATGTCATTTGATAGTGAAAATATAATTAATTAAAAGTAAAAAGGTATAGTTTTTATATGTATGTATATGAATGTACATATATTGTACGGTGTTTATCTAAATTAATTATTCGGTTGTTTTATAAATTTTAATCGCTCTGCGTAATAATGTTGGTGTTCTGATGATTATTTAAGTCAAATATTAAAGGCTTAATAATTTTTTAAATTGATTTTAATTCAATTGAGTCCGCAGAAAAATTTTGGAATATGTTTAAGGTAAGTGAATATGTTTTATCAATTTATACTACATATATATAAAAAATATTTAAATTAAATACATACATAAGTGCATTTTAAATCAATACAATAATCAATACAACTTTCTTCTGTTTGCATATTCAAGTGAATTTAAAATTTTAAAGATTAAAAGTTAAATTTGGAGTCCCCATTTCGAGTTATAATACCTACTCGGACTAAAATATTTGTGTTATGCAATTTAAATACCTTTTTGTGTAGGAACTCATTGGAAAAAATCTGTTTTAGGTTTAGAGATTATAGAAAGTCGATTACAGCTTATTAATTTTGTATAGAATTTTTTTTAAATAAACTATAATTTTATACAAAAAAGGTTATAGAGGAAGGAATTCTTCATATATACATACTTCTTCATATATGTATGTATAAAGAAAATTAATATTCTATATCTCAATATATTTTATAATGATTTTACAATTTCACTGAAATTTATGAAGTATTCTCTAAAACATCAACTCAAACGACTTGCGTTACAATGTATTAATTGGTACATTTTTTTTATTAAGCAAATTATTTTTTTGATATGTGGAATAAATTATTCAAAGTTGGATAATTTGATAAAAGTAGTTGATATTTAAGACTAAAAACATAAATTTAAGAATCTAGACCGTTTAGTCTAGAAATTTATTAAAAGTTACTTTAATGCAAAAGAAATATTATTTCCAGTGTAACTACGTAAACATGCCTTATTATAACCAGTATAAGTGCTGAATGAATTTATTTTTAAAAGTTTCATTTAAATAACTAATTCGAACACTGAATCTAAATAATAACCATTACAATTTTAAATTAATTCTTAACCTTATTTAAAGAAAAACGCTGAAAAACTTTAATTGAACTCTTTTGAATGTTAAAGTAAAAAATATTTATCTATTTTATTTTATTTAACACTTATTTTCCGACTCTTTTCATAATTTTTTTTTTTTTCAAAATATATTTTTATAAAGTTTATAACATTTTATTGAAGAACATGTCTGCAAATATCATTGAATTTACAAAATTTTATATTAAAATAATAACTTTTTAATAAATTCTACAGTAAATTCCATTTATTTTCTCACTCTCATTTTAAAAATGAGGCCATTCAACTTTTAACTCAAAATACTATAAAATTTAAGAACTTACTTGTGATAAGATTTTTAAACAACTGTAGTTAATAATATATTTTGTATATATATATATATATATATTAGATAGAAATTGTATATTATATATATATATATAAAAGAGTTTTCACGATATTAAAACAATATTATTCAAGTTAAGGATTTTACGAATCACAAAAACAAAAGTATATTTTAATTTTGCAAAAAAAAATATGGAATTGAAATTTACTTTGTCTAAATATTTTGTTTTTTTTTATTTTATGAATCCTATTTTTTATTTTTTTTATTTATTTTTAAATATTTTTGTAAATTATTTTATTTAAATATAACTAATAAGGCAATTCCAGTATAAGTATCGTAGCACTAGCACTAGTTAAGTTTATACAGTAAAATAAAGGATCAGGATAATAAAGTATAAAAAATTTCAAAAAATATAAATTATTACTTTTATACTTGTTCGCTTTTTTTTTTTTATTTTATTTTTCAGTTCCAAATTTTGTTTTTTTTTTTTTATAAATTATTTTAATGGTATCAAAACCATCTGGTGTATTTTTTGTAAAATTTAACTATTTAATCTATAGATACAACTAAAGATATAAATTTATTTTTGTTAAAATTGTTAGCCAAAACTAAGTAGTTAAGTAGTTAATATGAGTGTTTGGGTACTATTTTTTTGCAAATTATAAAATTGAAAAAAAAAACTAGGATGAGGAAAATACATCTACTTTATATAAATAATAACTTTTAAATATAACTGAAATTTTATATAAAAAATAAGAAAGTAAAAATATTATTTACGTCTATTAAGGCAAGGCCAAGGCATAATAATTTTTAAATATATACATGTTAAATTTTTTGAATTCATTTAATACAGTAAGAGACATAAAAAAAAATGTTTCACTAAATTTGTTGGTTTTTCATTTGGATGTAAGTTAGATTATTATTAAATCTAATATTTTCTAACGTTGAAATCAGGTGTTAAAGAAGTGGTCCGTAAATTTTTGTATACTTAGTAGTTTTAAAAGATTTAATATTCCCTCTGAAACATCATCTACGAAACCATCCGATTTTTATCTTTAAGTTTTTAATGAACTCTATAACTACTCCAACAATTTTAATTCAATTAATCAAACATAGTGTAAAACCTTCAGTAACTTAAGAAAATATTTTTTTATCTTAATTTTAGAGTCTTTTTAATTTAAATTGGGTTTCAAAAGTTACGATTTGAACCGTTTTTAAAGTTATTCTAGATCTTGTTATTCTAACCCTGGCTAAATTAATCATAATTATACAGAATGTCTGAAAAGGGCAATCAAATAACTTTAGTATTTCTATATACTTACAAACTTTCTGTAGTTAACTCTGTAGTTATTTCCAGTTCTATACTAGACTTTCTAGATCTATTTCCATGTTGAATTCTAGACATTCTAAAGTTTTCTAAATGTTATTTTAGGTCAAAAATTGAATAATGAGGTCGTTGTGAAGATAGATGTGTTATAAGTTACAATTTCTTAAAAGCAGATTCTCTTTCAAGTTTAACGAAAAATTTTACAAAATTTCTAGAATATTTTTAACTATTCTGTACGTATATAATCTGACCGATAGCTCAGTGGTTAAGTGGCGACTTTTCAATCGGAAAGTCTCGGGTTTAAACCCTGGTCGGAGCATATCTAATAAATAATATAGTGTATATTAAAATAATTTAATAATAAGTCCAAATGTCAAATCGGCAAATGATTAATATTATCAGACAATATTTACTATTGTCTGATACCACAATTAAATAAACTGTACGTATTATTTTGCTTATTGCAACAATATCCTTATAATATCCTTTGATATTTACTGTATATTTTAATTTATAGCTGTATTTTCATTCATATATATAAGTCAAACTATATAGTTAGTTATTACTTATAAGTATTTATGATGTATAGTACGTACTGTAAAGGCAGACATTTAAATTAAATAAAAAAAATAACAATATGCAACACTTTCATCATCATCACAACTTCATCATCAAAAAATAAGTTTTTCTAAAAGATGAAAAAAAAATTATTAAATTATATATAACTCTTATATAAATAAAAAAAATTTTGCATAAATAAAATAAAAATACTATGTAAAATTTTTTTCACATAATATTCATATAAATTAATATTCGTAAAAAAATTGTATAGTGTTGCATAAATATTGCGAATGAGTAGTTAAAGAATAAAAAAAAAAAAATTGTGATGGATCAGTATAAAAGTTAAACTTTCTAAAGTAAGTCACAAAAAAACCAAAATAGAAAAAACATTAAACAGAGTATAAATTTTCAAAATCAGTTTTTAAGGTTGTGGTTTTGTTATAAATATATTGCTCCCTTAATAATAAGATATTTTATAGCTTTACTGCTAGATGATGTTTCATTTTGCTTCATATGTTCTCATCTATTAAAGTTAAGTTGCTTCATATGCTTCCATATGCTTCATTTTTCACTCTATTAAAGTATCACTTATAACTTTTAAGCTTAAGTTTTGTTTTTAACCTGGCGTTTACAAACTGTCACTATCAATTGTCGCTAAAAATCTAAAGTAGCGCTGTCTGAACAAAGAAACTTCAAATACATATTTTAAATGTCAAAAAAATCAAAAAATAAATAAAAGCAGAAGTTTTGTTTTTAAGAAAAGCGTTTTTTTCTGTTAAAAATTAGTTTTGGTATTAAAAGTACTTCTTCGGAACTTCTTCGGACTATAAATGAATTGATCCAAAATCTTATCTTATTTTTTTTTTGAAATCTTATTTTTATTATTATATTTATACATAATTATTTTCGATAATAAAGTAGCGCTAACAAATTTCCCTAATCTCATTAATTTTTTTAAAATGAACTGTCAAGATAATATTCGAACCCCATTTCAGTCTCAGACACTAAATAGACATTTAAATTGTGATAGCGACAGTATTTAAACGTCAGGACTTCTTCGGGTTATAAATGAGTTAATTTAAATTCTTCTCTTAACTTTTGTTTATTTTAATATCTTATTTTTATAATTATATTTTTAAATAATTATTTTCATTAATAAAGTAGCGCGAAGCATTTCCTTCTTATTCCGTTTAATTTTTTTTAAATGGACTGTTAATACAATATTCGAATTCTATTTCAGTCTCAGACACTAAATTGACATTTAAAATTAGTATCGCTATCTACTATAGTATGTAAATGCCAGCACAAGTAAAGCGTTTTAATCAATTAAATGATTTCGTGGATCCTATTGTACTAAGTTCAACTTAAAAAAAAATTTTAAAAAGCATTTTATTCCTTAAGTTGCATTCATTTAGTGAAAAATGAAATATGTGAAAATATTTCTAGTTTTTCACTCATAATTATCTATTTTTATTTTATATTCTTTTCTTTTTATAATTTATTAATTTTAACTTTTTCCCCGAGTTTTCCTAAATAATAAACTTAGTCTTCATCTCTTTATTTTGGCGATAATATTTTATGCCCAAAATATTATTAACACTAGTGTATTCAACAATTTTTAATTTGCTTAAGAAATATAAGAAATTATGTATGTGATGACTCTCATGTCTCCAATAATATAATATTATAATAGTATATTTTAAAAAAAAATCACATATAATGGAATAGAATAGGTTCAGCCACTTCAATCTGATGTATTACACTTTCAGTGCCCTTAGTATATTTAAAAAAAAAATTACATATGATGGAATAGAACAGGATCAGCCACTTCTATATGATTAACTTAAAGTGCCTTTCTTATTTTTTCATTCGATTAAGGTCAAATACCTTTATAAATAAATACAATATTTGAATCCTTTAGATAAATCAGATTTGGAAAATCTACAATGAACTAATATTAGAGGGCCTATGATTACCCAAGCGTAGTACTTCTACGTGCTTATGATTTTGAAGTCCAAGCAAGGGTAAAGAAACGATAAATAGCTATATGAGTCTATTACCCAGTACTTGGTATAACAAAGTTGCTGTGTAATTAACTGTGTCTTTCAATTCCTTAGTCTCAACGAACACTTAGTAAGAAAATATTATTAGATAACTTAGAAAATATTTTTAAAACAAAATTTCAGTTTTACTTGACCACATCTCTGACATGTGAGAATCTTAATTTTAATATTCATATATGTCTTGTTGATAATCAGTATCCAGTAATCACATTTATAGAAAGTATTACTATAATATATTTAAGAAAAAAATTTTTAATGAGTATTTAAATTTTTTTTTTTTAAACTCCATATTTTAGTATGCATTAATTTTTTTTAATTACTCAGCGACATCAGTGAATGTTATAGTTCTTTATCATCTTTGTATATATATGTACCTATAAAATTTAAATACCAGTAGATAAACTATATTATATATATATATAATTGAAGAGTAAATATATAAAAATTCCATTCTACTTTTAATTGTTTCTAGGTTATGTTTTGATTAATAGTACCATTCAAAGAAACTTTTTCTAACAACTCTGTAGTTTATAATCATCGTAAAAAAGTGAAGTTATTTTGTAAAGATGTTAAAGTAGAGTATTTATTTAAAGAACTATTTCTTTCAAATTTATTCAATATTTTTGTCAATATATTTAAAAGGTAAAAAGGCTTAGATAGGCGAAACAATTTTTAGTTACAAATTGTAGAATTATAATTTTAAGCTTGGATTACGAAACTTAAGGTTGGATTTTAAATTATGGATATAATAAGAATCTTATAATTTTAAGTTAGGATTACGAAACTTAAGGTTGGATTTTAAATTATGGATATAATAAGTAGGTCTCAATTTTTTAGTCATCCTAATTATTTTTGTAATAAAAAAATTCAAGGCTTGATCTCTCTGTTTTTAAATAATTTCTATGACAGCTACACCTATAGTTGAGATATCTGAATTTTTTATTTAAAAAAATACCTGTTTTTCATTTTCACTTAAAATCTTGTATTCAAATCTGGAAAAAACTTTTCCCTATTAAGTACAGATTGTATGAGATTTAAAACTCTACCAAGAGGTGTTAATAAAAGGTGTTAATAAAAAACTGTAAAAGGGAATATTAAGATTTATATTTTAAGTGAATTTATCACAAGTAATTTTCTTACAGAAGAGGAATCGGTGGGTGTAGTGGGTTAGCATTTGTCTAATTTACCGAAGGAATGAGGATTCCATTTCCGTACAGGTCATGCAATATTTAAATGAAAATAAATATTTTTTCAACACAAATTCGACCAAATATATGTATATATACAGGTAAAATATAAAATATATGATATAACTAAAATATATAATACTTACCTATTATAATAAAATGCTAGATAGTGGGGCTTGTTCGCGTGTCCTAATGATCCTACCTATTAATTATATTAATTTTTAGGTTGTATTTTCGGATGTAAGGCTCAATTCAATTTATAAGATTTTAATTTATTTTTATTTTGAGATTTTTTGGTTCCATTTCTATTAATTTTAATGAACATTTTGATTATTATATGTAACAAGTATATAATTTGTAATTTACTTTTGATCATATAATAAAATCATAAGTCATACATAAGTCATCATTATATAATTAAAATTGATAAAAAAAATTTATCTTTTAACGCATCCTTCGTCTGTTGTACAACAGGCTTCCTCCCTAGTTACCTTTAACTTAATAAAAAGTATATGTCTCCCACAATTAAAAAGGAGAGGGAAACATCTCTCTTATCACATTGTTTGAGGTAAGGGACTGTTATTAAATAAATAAATAAATAATTTTCTTAAAAAAAATTAAAACCAAGATATAGGATATCTTCAACAAACCAATATTCGAATCTTAAATATAATACAAAATATTACTACACACTTTTTGTATAAAAAAAAACTTGATTCTACTGTATTTTTTCTAAAAAAATATTTCAATTTATCATTTTTTAATGTCTCATTCTAACACATTGTTTTAATTAGAACATTTAATTGAAAAAGCAGAGTTCTAAAAAAAAAGTGTTTTGATATAAATTAAAACTATTCACGTTTTTTTTTCCTTTGGTTTTTGTTTTTATTTTGCTTTTGATTTTGATGTTGAAAAATGAAGTTGTTAGTAGTTCAAAATGAAGTTGAGTAAAAAATTATGATGAAATGAATATTAAAATATTTTTATAATCATGAACTTATGATTAAATTAAGTATAATAAAAACTTTTATCAAAAGTTTATAAAAAAATTACAAAAAAACAAAAAACTCACAATAGAAAACTTTTAGTATAATGTCAGTCATTCATTAAAAATGTCAGTCATTAAGAGTAAATATTTTTTAAAAAAAAAGAGAAAAACATCTAAATGGTGTTAAAAAATTTCTTAATATGATTTATTTTTTAATAAAAAATTCTTTTAGTAATGGTTTTATTTAAATATTTCAAATGGTGTCTTAATGTATGCAGATATTTTGTTGGAAATCAATAAAGAATTCCAGACTCTAAATAATTTGTAGTTTATAGATTCTAGATATAAGTAAGTAGGATGTTTATAGATTTTAGGTTAGGTTGTCTAATTAGGATTTCAAATTTTAATTCAACTTCAACTTTAAATAAACCGTATGTACAGTACAGTAATAATAAATGGAATTTTATAAATAATTTTAATTAACAGGGTGCCCCGAGTTAATTTGAAAATAAAGCAGGAGATGATGGGGAGCATCACAACGAAAAAAAAATTATATGGGAAAAAATGGAAAATTATATGGGAAAAAATTATAATTGTTTTTTTTGTGTACAGAAATTGCATTTTCCTTTTTATAACACACTTTTCTATTCTTTGTATCCGAAAAACGGTTAGAGATAGAGATAAAGTTATTAAATACTAATTATAGGGCTTAAAAAGTTGTTTCAAAATATGCCATAAAAAGTTTTTCAAAAGAAAATTGAGTTTGAAACTTAATTTTTTCTTTTTAAATTATTTTGAACCTCCATATCTTTGTAACTGTTGGGTATATGGGGATAATTTGTACATAAATCTCGAAAGAGTCGAGAATAGATCCCCCCTTCCATTCAAATTTTTGTTTATTGCGATGCTCCCCATCACCTCCTGCTCTATGTGCAAGTTAACTGGCGACAACCTGTATCGCTAATTAAAATTCTCAAAGGACCAGGAAATATAAGTTTTGTAAATTATTTTTGAAACAACTTAGTATACAGGGTATACAATTTAGTATACAGGGTAAATACAGATTTACTATATTGGCTAACTGAATACCTACATATACAAAAAAAAAGGCTTATTTTGAGGTTCTAATTAAACAAGAATATCTTTTAATTGTGGGACCGATTCATATCCGTTTGAAGGATATTTGTTTTTGATGTGACTTTTTTTCATTAAAATAATTGTGAACATAGCTGAATTTTAAGTGCTACTTAAGTTTAGAAAATTTTCAAATCCAAACATAAAATGTTTAAGTATAAAAATTATTGAATAAACGATTTAATTTAAACATCCTATTTGAAAATAATAAATAAATTTTAAAGATTGTTAAAAAAATTAAAAATAAAACATTATACATACATACGTTTAAAAAAAGTTAAATATATCTATTAAAATTATTTTATGTACTTACATTATCTATTTAAAATAAATTAAAAATAATTTAAATATAACTATCAAAAATAAAAAAAATGCTATAAAAAAGTCTACTGATTTTATTGCCGTACCTCCAAATTGCATTTTTGTATGGAGAAAACTTATATATAATAACTACCAAATGTATCTATACTTTTGATTCTTTAGCAACATTCTCACAAAGTTTAAACATCATGTTCGTTATTTAATAAATTTTTTAAATTATATAATTTCGTTGCTTAATACTATCTAAATTTTTTTGCTAAACATTGTTGCTGAATTAATACTTTGCTACATATCTTAACTCTTACTCAGTGCATATTGAATTTTATTACGGTACGGCTGTGCAAGAGATTTGAAATTTTTTTTTAAATCAATTATTTCTTATAAAAATGCGTTTTTATTCTTAATTTTTTATATTAATATGTTTTTTAATATCCAAATTATCAAAATATTACATTTTTTCAATCGAAAATCGACGAACTTATGAATAATTTTAGAATTTAAAAAAAATTCTAAAAGAATTTTTCTTCCATAGAAAAAAGCGCCAAAAGTTTTTAAATTTTATAAGTGTATTGTGTAGAAAAATGATTAACGCGCCAAAAGTTTTTTTTAAATTTTATTGTATGTGTTAAAAAAGTGGCCGTGTGCTAGAAAGAGAAAAGTAATTACGAAATTTTTTTAATTTATTTTTTGTGAATATTAATGCCACCGCTTGGTAAAAAATAGAAACAGTATAAATTGCTAAATTGGTATTGCGTATATTAGAAATGATACTAAAATTTGACGTTTATTTGTTATTGTTTTTAGTTAAGTAATATTTTTTGAATAATTTACGGTGTTTTTGTGTTTCTTTTGTAATATTTTAAAATTTTAAAGAGTTTTATTAAATTTTTAGCCTGATTAAAAAAGATTTATTATTAGTGATTTGATTAAAGCCATTATAAATGTCATTTAATAGTGAAATATAATTAATTAAAAGAAAATAAATTTAAGTAATAATGTTGGTGTTCTGAAGATTATTTAAGTCAAGTATTAAGAGCTTAATAATTTTTCAAATTGCTTTTAATTAAATTGAGTTCAGGGAATTTTTGGAATATGTTTAAGGTAAGTGAATATGATTTTATCAAATTATACTATATACAAAAAATACTTAAACTAAATACATACATACTAAGTGCATTTGAAATCAATACAATAATCAATACAACTTTCTTCTGTTTGCATATTCAAGTGAATTTGAAATCTTTTAATTGTGGGACCGATTCATATCCGTTTGAAGGATATTTGTTTTTGATGTGTTTTTTTTTAGCTTTTTGTCTATAATAATTTGGAACTAAAAGAAGATAAGTATATTTTTGAGAAATTTTAAGAAATTAAAAAATATTCAATAAAAGCTAAAATATCTTCAGTTAAAGCTCAAAATTCTTTAAATAAAGAAAAAAATTACATATATTATGGTTCCTTGAAATAAAGTCAAATTAAACTTTTTTGGCTTTATTTCAATTTAACATTTGAAATAAAACCAAAAAACTAATTTTTAAATTTCGACAATTTTTTAAAAACGAAATAATGCCAAAATTAAAATGAAATAAAATCAAAAAAATTTTTTAATCAAATTAAGTTATTATTTAAATGAAATAGGTATTCCGAATTCTCATACCGTTCAATTGATTTTAGTGTTGGATGCAAAATCAACTTTTAAAATTTAGAATCAGTTTTTTAGCTTTATTTCAAATTTGGTAATGAAATATAGTCAATTCGATTATTTCAGGGAACCATAGTATATTATAAAGCTTTAAATTTCACCTTCAACATTCATTCTCTTAATATTTATATATCTTTTATTTAATCCTAATTAGTTTTTCATTTAGAATCTTTAAAAATACAAATGTTCGAAATAAATTCGATCATATCGAAACCCTAATTTTGGTTCTAATATCACGTGATCCTATATATTTCTTATCTTGTACTCAAAATTTTCAATATACTTATACACATAAATATATATTATACTCTTTTCACAAAAAGTAAGGCTCAAAATAAGTAAATTTTCCATAAGTTCTTCCTGCCTTTCATTTTAATATTTTTTTTCAAATAAATTGAAAAATCTTATATTTCCCCTCCTTAATTTCATATGTTATTTTCCAATTTATAAGGAAAATTTCAATGCATTGCCAAAAGATTGATTGAATAATTTTCCTTGATGAAAACAATGAAAAATTATACACAAACGCAGGGAAAATATAAAAATAAAATAATAAAAAACTACATTCATACCTTGCATACATACATGTTATACCTGAAATCACATTCATATATTCACAATATATTCAAATACTAAAAAAAAAAAAACTAAATTGACAAGATTTGTAGCTCACGTTTTCATTCTTACTCTAAATCTTAAAGGAAAAATTAAAATAAAAAAAAAATGGAGTGAATATTAAAAGAAATTTAAATTACTTTCTTTCTTCCTTTTTATATTGGAAATTGAAATCTAACTAAATTGAATCGTACTGAATTAAAGGAATTTTCTGAAATGAATATTTCTGAAAGCGAAACGATTTGATTTTTACAATGCTATACAAATGCTATAAATAAAATTTTCAATTTTCAGTACATTTTTAAATTCAAGGTAATTTTTTTATTGCATTCATTGAATTCCTTCAATTTTTTTTTTGATTTTTTGTGGCAGAAAAACTACTTTTAATTTAAAAATGAATTTCACAAATAAAACTTATAAAAACAATTGCAATACTTGCCTAAAGTTATGCAATCTCTTAAAACAAAATTTTAGGAGTCTCGGTGTAATTAGGAAACCAAATGGTTTATTAACCGGAGGAATATGGGTTCAAATACTTATAGCAGTCGAATTAAAATTAAATGTAAATCTAGGTGCAGGGTCATAACTCCCAGGTTCAAAATTCCGATAAGGACTTTTATGACTAATTTAACAGTACTTAACTTAAGACTCATATCAATGAGTCATAACTCCGAAGAGGACTAATGACTCTCGGAATTTTAACTCAGATAGTTGGATCATAACTCCCTTATAGAGTTCTCAGCTGAAAAGTTATAAGTAATATTGAAACAGATATTAATTTTAATTATATAACATTATTAACGGGAACGAAAGTATAACTATAATATGAAAAATAATTTGGACACAGATTAGAGTTAATCGGCACTCCTTTTTTCCAAAATTAAAAAACAAATAATAATTTTACATAAAAACTACATTTATACTAAATACAAACTAAACATATAAACTTGATTTTGTAATTAAGTCTCGCATACATGAATTCATTAATACTCTGGAAAAAGGATCAACTTTGGTTTTTTAACCAACTTAAATATGATTTCTAATACAGAATCTCGCATACACATATATATATAAATACATATTGTTTTACATTTAATAATTTACTAATATATTTTTATATAATCATACTTAAATCATAAAGATCCGAAAAGGCTTTTAGAAATTATTTCAAAATAAATTTCGAATTAAATATATTTGTATATGTATACAATTTTAGTTATGTGATGTCATAACTACCATTAAAAATTAGTAAAGGGAGTTATAACTTACTTAATTGGTCATAACTTCCAAAAGGAACTTATGTCTCACTTGTCAAGGGACTTATGTCCAACGTAAATATTTAAAAGTGAGTTAAAGTGCCTTTAGACAAAGGGACTTATGTCCCATTAAATTAGTCACTAGTCCTCAAAGGACTTATTTCTCTTGGTAGTTATAACCCTGTACCGTTAATCGACAAACAAATTGACAAACGATTTAATCTTCTGTGTTTTTTTTTTATATTTTTATTTGTAGGATTCTATTTTGCGTTTTTTTTAAGGTTTTCCTACTAAAAAGGATTTTCCCATTTAAAATTTTAAGACATCGAAATTTTTCAAGTAAATTTTTAAAATCTCGAAACTTAGTATTAAAATTGTATTTAAAACAAAATTTCTTTAAAAAGTGTTTTATCAAACTATATTTATTTGGGTATCTTTGGGTCTATTTTTTGTTACCGTACTTTAAAGTGTTTTCAAATATTTTCCTTTATTAATAACTTTCAAAATTAAAACAAAAAAAAATTTTTTTTTTTAATAATTTTTCTTAGAATTTTGAATCATTCATTTAATCTATAAAAAAAATTTTAAATAAATTAATTTTTAATTTTATTTTAATAATTTTTTACATAAATTAAATCTTTTTTTTCAAAAAAACAAATATCTAAAAATTTATTTTTTATAATTTATATCATTCCCGATATAAAATTCATTGTTAATATAAAAATGTCAAAATTGGAAAACGTACCACCAGGTTTTAATTTACAACGATTACAACAGTTTTTTAGTAATTTGACAACAGATGTAAAACCAAAATCAAATAAAATCGAAAGTGCATATGATCAAAAAGTTAAAATTTGTGAACGTTTATTTTTAACAACGCTAAGACGTTATCTAAATGAAAAAAGGGTAATTAATAAGAGTAAAAGTACTACATTACACAAACCAAAATCAAAAAGTTTTGATAAATTATCAAAAAAAAACAGTGATAATGAAATAAAACGTTGTATAAGTTCATTACAAACAAAATATGAAAATTTACAAATGCAATGTAATATATTAGGTGAACAAAATGAAAAATTATTAGAATTAATTAAAAGAAGTATTAAATATGAAACAATACCAGATAATATGGACCTGAATTATGCAACAGCACAAGCATATGAAAAATCTAATGATGATCGTAATTGTAAAATTTCCAGAAGCCGGAAATATAAAAGGAATCCAATACAAAATAATAATAAGCAAATATCAATGAATGAATCTGAAATGTTAAGTCAATATCGTGATAGTACACCCGTTACACAGATATTTAAAATGAAAAAAGAACGAGAAATAAAACAGGCTAATACAAAATTAAAACGTAAAGTAGCTGATATAAATCATATAAAAAATATGGGAGGAGGAGGAGGAGGAGGAGGAGGAGGAAATAAATTACCACCAAATACTAAAATAATAATAAATACAAGAAAAAAATTAACAAAATCAAAAATTAAACCAAATACTGTTTTAAGTAAAAATCATATAATTGATGCTCAAAAAGTATAAAAAAAAAAAAAAATAGAAAAAAATTATGAACAAATTACATACATATATGTAAATTAAAAAGTAAAAGCCAGTTTTTCTTTTAAATTTTTCATGATTTAAAAATCGTGCCGTGTTTACAAACATAATACATAAAAAAGTTTTAAATCATGGAAAATCGTAATTTGAGTAAAATAAAAATTTATGGTTTAAATTTTGAAATTTTGTTTTTTTTTATTTTTTTTCATTTTTTATTTCAAAAATTTTTCATTATAAATTTTATAGATCCGGTAAATACTTGAGAAAATAATTAAATGTATTTAGAATTTATTACAACGAAGTTTATTATTTTATTAATTAATTAATATTACTGATTAATTAAATATTTAATTAATATTTTATTGAAATCCAAAAAATAAGTGATACTTAATTGATGAAATGAAAAATAATCTTCATTGTTTTTAATTCGTTTCTAGTGGCAAATTGAATTTTTAGCTTGTATTCTTTTAACTTTGGAATTAAGTAATATATAAATGTTTAATAGTTTAAGTTTTGGTAACTTAATTCAAATCAACTTCTTTATTTGAATCAATAAATTTGATTTGAAGGATTTATGATTAAAGCTGTCGCCGTTGAATAGAGCAAAATTAATGTAATTTGATAATTTGATTCGAATTGACCATTTTTTGAGATGTTTAGAAAATTTATTGAACTATTTTTCCTGTGATTAAGGATGCTAATGCAATTTTTTCTAATGTTTTACATAAATAATTTTTTAGATGTGAAAAAAAGTGTAGACAACAATTATACAACAAACTGTCATATTTCCTAATTCACGTTGTACATTACAAGTAATGCATCTTTAAACAAGTTTTATTAGATTTTTATAAAACAAAACGTTGATTATAAATAATTTTGATATATCATATCTGACATTTGTACTTGTAAAGGCTGTATTTCCAAAAGTATCTTTGACGGAAACGGCAATAAAATCGAAGGGTCTCCTATATTTACTATTTTTTTTTTTTTATATTCTTTTTCCACTCCTTTAAGGGAGTATAGGACATTCACCAAGTTTATTTTAAACTTTGCTTCAGTTTCTTTAATCATAATATTCACTAAGCAGTTGATTACTCTGTGGTTGCTATTGTATCAGATTATGAATACAAAATATTAATTTTGCGCGTCTTCTCTTCTAATCTTACACAAGGGTTATTTACATATTTTTATCAAATCTTATGTTATGATATACTCGTAATTATACGATTTTATGAACTCTTTTTTATAAGATATGATCTGACCGGGGCTTGAATCCGAGACCTACCGCATGAAAGGCGGCATGCTTACCACTACATCATTGGACAAATAACACATTATATATGGTAGGGGATTTTTTATAAATAAATAAATTATACTAGGATATTGCTAGCCATTATATAAAAATTTGAATAAACGTTTTTTGTTATAAGTGCAAGTACAAGTTAAGAAATAATAATTAACAGATTCAAATAATATGTATCAAACATTGCCATAATTAGATAATACTAAAATGAAATATATTTTTGACATTGTCGAAATAAATTTGACACACAAATGCTATAAAAACATGAAGTAATAACTGTCATAATTTTTTGCGATAAACTAGGAAAAGCAGTTCGCAGTACGATTCGGAAACCTAATGGAAATAGCCTAAATAATTAAACGCTTTATTACTTTGTTAAAAATCGGACAATCTATTCGATATATCGATACCTCTACTTGGAAGTAAAAAGTTAATTTTTTAAAAATTGTTGAAATTTCAACATTGAAATAAATTGTTCATTTTGATAATGTTTTTGATATTTTGTTCATTTTGAATATTTGAAGGTTTTTTTTAAAAATTATTTTTTATATTAATTTTGGAAAAATTTTTACGTAAATAAATTCTTTTTTTGAAAAATATACTGAAAATTTTTCATATAAAATTCATTTCTATTACTATAAGTGTATGGAACAAGTTTTTAAAGTACTATAATTGATGCTGGATCAAGATGTCAAAATATCGAGATATACCACAAGATCTAAGTTTAACAGCTTTAGATTTACATCGGTTGGCACAATTTTTTAGTAATTTAATGGGTGAGAAACCACCATCAAATAAAATGGATTATTTATTATATGAAAAAAAAGCTAAAGTTTGTGAACGCCTATTTTTGAACACATTTAAGCATTTAAGCTTAAATTTAAAAAATACTTTAAATGAAAACTATTCAAGAACTTCAGAATTAAGATCAAAACCAAAAAATTTTGAAAAATTGAAAAAGAAAAACAGTGTAGCTGATATAAAAAGAAGTATGAATAATTTGAAACAAAAATATAAAAATTTAAAGAAACAATGCGACAGATTGGGTCTACAAAATGAAAGATTGTTTCAATTTCTAAAAAATAGTATAAATAGTGAACTATTAACAGATATGAAATTAGATAATGGTAATCAGCCATCAATTACACCATCATTAAAAATCTCATCAACACATTCTGAACCAAATCATTGTAATAATCATCACAAAGATGGGGACAGAAGCAGAAGTAGAAGCAGAAAAATTAAAAATAATTTAATAACAAATAAACAAATCTCATTAGATCAATTTGCTAGATTAAAACGTAGTCGTGATACAACACCTGAAACACAAATATTGAAAATGAAACAAGAACGAAAAATGCATAAAAAAATTCCAAATTAAAACGTAAATTTACTTATTTATGGAACCAATAAAATCAAGAACAAGCAGCAAAACAAATTCTCGGAAAACAACATCAAAATCTAAAATTAAACCAAAACCCTAACCCAATAATGGGATAAAAAAAATGTATAATTAATGCTCATCAATTATTAAGAGGTTGAACAAAATCCGTACCATTAATTGCACAACTTAGTTGTTGTATAAACTAGATTATAAAACTAAATATTAAAAAAAAAAATTAATATAAAAAAAATTTTTCAAGTTTTTCATGAATTAAAATCATGCGATACAACATATTGGTTTTAAGTCATGAAAAATCAGAATTGAATTATTTAAAATATTGATTGTTTTAATTTAAAGATTTGTAAGGTGGGCTGTTAATAGTTCCTATATATTTTGTAAATTATTACCTTATTTAAATTTTTGTTGAATTTTGTATAAATTTATGTTATTGTTCGTATAAAATATATTTTTATAATTTGGTTTTTTTAACTTTATTATAATAATTTTTATTTTATCTTAAATTTTTAACTAGAGATTTATCACAATAAATAAAATTAAATAAAATAAAAATTAAATAAATTTTTTGTAAATAGTTGTACTAAATATTTTAAAAGTTTTGAGTTTTAATTTTTCTACTTATATTCACAAAGATCCAAAGTACAATTCTGTATACTGTTTCCTTGGCAATTGGTAAGTATTAAAGTAAAGCAGTATTTTTACTTTATAGGTTAAGAAATCTAAGAAATCTATAATAACTGTACATATTTTTTACACCGTTTATAATAATTATTTACTATTGACTATGTAATTCAAAAAAAATTCTGAAAAAAATCTTTTCAAAATCTTGCATAATGTGATAATTATGAATTGCCTAAATTAATTACATTTTAAATAATATAACACTATTACTCAGTTTATAATTTATATTACGAGTTGTATTAAAATTTTTCGAAAAAATTTAGTTTTTACAATTGTAATTATTTCATATAATTACAATTGTTAATAGTAAATTATATTTATTTTTATTAAATACAATTAAATTAAAATTTTGCCGAAATTCAGGGGTAAGTCATACTTAGAAGGGAAATAATTAAAAAGCTAAGCAATTGGTTGATCATCATATCAAAATTTTTAAAAAATATTTAAAATTAAATATAAATAAGTACAAATATATTAAATTATTTTAATTTAAATAAAATTTTATTTTAAATAGAAAAATATAACTTACCTTGAACGAATCCAAATTCAATTTTTATTTATTTTTTAGTTAATAACAAAAAATTATAAATTTATAATATTTAAAATTATATTGGAATTATATTGAAAAATTATATAATTTTAATTTAATTTAAATTAGTAAAATATAATTTAACGAAAAATATAACTAACCTTGTACGAATCCAATGACAATGATATATTTTTATATTAAAACGTTGTTTATAATTTGATATGACTTCATCTTTTGGATGTAATTGATAATCAATTATAAATTTTTATTCACTTTAAAAAAAATCGTATCAAATTATATTTTCACTAATTCAATTAAGAATTTATAATAATTATTTATTTTGATTTATTATATTTTAATAAATAAAAAGCAAAATAAAAAAGCATATATATATTTAAAACCACTTAATACTCGACACACACCGCACCGGTTGAAAATCAAATCAAGACTGATGACTCTTTTTTTTCTTTTCAAACATGACTTAATATATTAAATGTCACATAATTCCATTCTCTTCTCTCAGAATAAATTTACTGTAAATAACATTAAAATTAAAATGTCAATGAAGTGTAACCTAATGTAATTAATATGAGTTTGAGTCTCACATTGGAAATGACATCTGTTGTAGCTTTTCCCAGAGAAAAAATTTACTGTCAAAAGTGTAGTAACTAGTTAGGTTAATGTAATGTTTGATTGTACTGTACTGTAATGTAAATATTAATTAATCTGTTAAATTATCTGATTTCTGTAATTGATTATATAATATCATAGTGCGCATATTTAAAAGGATTAAATATTTATGTAACTCAGTGATATTAATTATTTTACTTAATTTATTTTAAATTATAATAAAATTAAAGAAAATAAATTCTCAGATAATAAATTCAGACTTCAAATAAGTAATAAGTTATTAAGTATTTGTATTATTATTATTTTAAATTTTAAAGGGTTTCAATATTTATGAACCTATTGAAAGATATTTGTAATGATCTAAGTAATCTAAAAATATGTTTAAATAATTTATTTTCGTATTAAAGTCAAATATATTTAGAAAATATCAATTTCAGAAAATATATTACAGATTACGAGAAATATGGTAATGAAATATAGAAAAGATATGAAATGGAAAGGTATTAGCAAAAAATTTTGAGTAGAAACATTAGAAAAAATAATATGCCATAAATCTTATAGAAAAGATCAAAAGAACAACCAATTTATAACATATATTCACTCTCAGAATTCAAAGTTTGCGCTCTATATGGTTTTTTTTTTTAAGTTTTTTCTCATTTCTTTTATTTTTTGTTATTTTTTTGACATTTTCTCACCATAATTTTTTTGAACTATAGGTCTAAAAATTAGAACAAATTAAGTTTAAAAATACTTAAGTAAATAGTATTTAACAATATATATACTTACTATGCATATCTTCTTAATATTCTGACCAACTGATTTTAATTGTTAACAAATAGATTCCCATAAATTCACAATTTTTTCTATTAATTATTATTTTTCAGCCCATACCAATTTATAATACCATTTATTTAAAAAAATTCGTTTCCAAATGTTTTTAAACTTAAGAACTCGTAGTTAACAACATATTATAAAACAGAAACCTAAAAGTATGCAATATGACAAATTTCAAATTTAGTTAAATAGTTGGCGTATCAAACGAGGAAGTGCCGATTCGATCTTTGCACAGATCCCAGGTTTTTTCACTTACAGTTTTCCACTTACGATTGAATATAAAAAAAGTATAATTAAATATATAATTAGTACTGAAACAATCTAATAAGAGTATTTAAAGCCTGTTAAAGGTGTCAGTAACCTATTGTTTTAAAATATTACATTAACAATTGTGAAACACTTGAACTAATAAATAGGTACTATTAAAGCATAAAATTTTTATATTAAATACAGAAAATAAAAAAAAGTTTATATTATCGCTTACTTTAATAAATAAATGGTTAATGGTGACAAAGTAAAAAGATTAAAATTATTTAATTTTAATGAGCGAACATTTTTTGCGGTTACTCGAGTTCTTTTAAAATATAATCTGCCATCATTAAAAAAAATAAAATTACACGTTAAACGTTATTATATCCCACTAAATGAGTATATATATCATGTAATAAGTATGTCATAGTATATATAATATATAACAGTCAGAAGGGTTATTTTTATACAAATTTTTTCAATAAAAATTCAATCATCGTTCATCCATACATAGATATTTGTATATATATTAATATTAATAATAATATATATATATTAACATTTATGTATGGTAATCGAATAATAATATATGTGTATATATTAATAAATTTATATTATCAGTAATTTTTTATTTCCACGAATAGATTTAACAAGAAACTTATTTATTTTTTGGTTTAATATGTGGTTTTCTATTAAAGAGGTCAAATAACTTTATTATCCTTATTGATCCTTATTGAAAAAATGTATTTTACCAAATTTTAATATTGATTTCAGATAAAACATTAAAAGGTTTTCTTGTTTTTTTTTTTTTTTTTTATAGGGAAATTTTAAATTTGTTTTTATTATAATAAAGTGAAAGCCTTCAGTTTTTTAGCCTTATTTTAACTATAACTTAACTTAGTTCAAAAATGCTGTCAGAATTTTCAATATTCATTAATAACTATATTAAATATCAAGTAATTAGCATATGTTATTTACCTGACCATTATACTGCCGTGTTAAGGTAAAAAGTCGTAAGCACCAAAAGCGAATTTTCGGGATAATGGAATATTTGATATCAGAAAGAAAAAATGTCACATATCTCGTTGCAAATTCATTTAAAACTAATAACAAAAGTTAAATTACCTAAATCCAAGAAAATGAAGAAATTACTTCCTTTCTTAGGACAGTAGTATAAGACCATTTTCAAAATTCAGTAAATTATTTGAAAAACATGTTTCTAATAATAAACTTTTAAAAATACTTCCTAATATTATTTTCTATTAATTGATTCGTCATGATTTTTCCTTTCTTAAATTATTTTAACAGTGAAAACTCTAAAAGTTATTTTAAAACAGCTTATAGAAATGGAAATTCGTTTGTTATGCGCATATCGAGATTATGGAACCATATTCCGTCCAATGTGTTTCCTAAAGTTGGTAACCCGTATTTCTACGACTTAATTAAATTTAAGAAGAGTATTAACATCTTTCTCCTCCTGATTACCCTCCAAATTTCCCCCACCCCCATAATCCCCAATCCCCCATATAAATTCCCAAATTACCTCCTTACAATCCCAAGATCCTTCCATATTGCCATACCTGTAAACAAACTGTACAATTGAAGTACTTTTAAAGTTTGGTTCAAAAAGGATGTGGTTTTTGTGTTTAAAAGTCGCACACCATACCAAAAGAAAACGCACAGTTGCAATGTGTGGTTTTCGAGCATTCCATTCCTTCGTAAAAAAAAATATATTACTGACTTATGTGTAATACCGTATGTCGTTAATTTTAAACTTTTACATATCACACTATTGAAATTCAATAACTCAGGGACCTTGGTAAGCTTTGATACGCAATTTACATACTCCTTTTTATATACTTTTTAAGTTAGTGTATAATTTAAATAAACATAACACTAAACATTTTTTGTACAATATTATAATTATCATTTTATATAAGGACTAAAATAATCTTTTTTATAAGGACTAAAATTAATTCAGTTATTCTTAATGTACACAAACATTTAAAATAATTTATCTTACACATTTGTAAAAACTTAATTTTTTCTAAGATACAAGATAGTAATAAATTTGATTATTAATCAACATTTTTATTTAAAAAACAATTAAATAGAGAAATAACCTTAATATTAATATGTTTATATTACAATCGAATAAAATCATTATTATATACACATATGTATATTTTACTTTCTTTAAAAACCAGTTTGTATAGTAGAAAAAAATTAATATAATATATATATATATATAATATGTAAATACATATTTTTAATAACTTATCCATACAAAGTTCAAAAAACTAATCATAATTATTTCGAAATTAAAAAAATATATTTTTGCTCTTGTTTTTGTGAATATAATAAAATTACAAAAAAAAAAAAATAAAAAAATGACTATGTAAGGATTTAAGTATAGTCGAACATTGTTTTTAAATATATATTATAGTAAAGTATTTTTACTTCACAACCACTTTGAATATTCAAAGGTCAACTTGGAAAACTTTCTAATTCTTCAAAATCAAAATTGGTTAAAGTATATAATATAGAAACTTATTGAAAGAACTGATGTCCTTAATTTGGCTAGAATGTCAAATCAATATTATAGGTATAAAATTTTAGAAGGAATTTTAAAAAGTTTTTTTCTCGATTTAACTACAATTTGAAAAATAATTTTATTTTTCAATTGTTACTTTAATTTTATGATAAAACTTCCAAAATTGTAAATAGTTGTGAGTCGTGGCTGTATCAGTTTATATTAATTTACTCAAAATTTATAAATTTAATTCTAACAATAGGACAAAAAGGGATTCAGGATTCATTTTTATTCTGGGATTGAAATTATTATTTGCATATAGTTTTGAATGATCGTCTCATCAATTTTATTTAATGATGTGAATAAGGAATGCAAGGTTGCATTGGATTTCAACTATTCTCCATTATTTTTGAATTGAATTAAATCAAAAACAGAAGAACTGGAGCGGTACACACTATTATTCATAAATTATTTGAAAATCAATGAAATGAGTATTAGGTCCCAGTTAATTTTATATTAAATTTTAATATGCTCATGATGGATACTTAACTCCGTTTTTAAACCACGTTGATATTAAATTGATGATTAAGTGCTTCAAAAACCTTAGGAAGACATAAACCCATTAAATTAATCGTCTTCTATTCTATTCTAAGGCTTCTAAAATGAAGGCTTTTACAATAAATAAAATCTTCAATAAATACTTATAAGTTTAATTCTTAATCAAAGCTCTACATTTTAAAAGTTTTAGCAAAAATTTCTTTTATGTATTTAACTGGGTATTTATTAAAGATGTACAATTTTGAGATCTCTTGGAGGGTCAGAATTTAGGGACTTATGGCGTTGGTAGTTTTGAATCAGCGTGGTGGGTCATAACTTCCTTATACAGTTTTCAGCTAAGAGGTTATTAGTAATGTTAAAAAAATTATTAATATTAATTATATAATATCATTGACGGGTACACATTTTGAGTTTGGATTCGAAATCAGAGTATTCCCTTTTTCCAAAATTAAGAAAATAACAAAAATTTTACATTTAAACTATATTTTGAAAGGTTATTTTGAAAAAAGGGTAATCCTGATTTTGTAACCACAGTCTCGCATATATGAATTCATAAATACTCTGGAAAAAGGGTGAATTTTGATTTTTTAACCAAATATGCTTCCTAATATAGTATCTCGCATAGATAAATATGAAAATAGATATTGTTGTACATCTAATATTTTACTTATATATATTTTTATATTATCATACTTTAAATTATAAAGATCAGAAAAGACTTTCAGAAATTATTTCAAAATTTTGACATTAATATATTACGCTCAATCACACAATTTAAGTTATATGATCTTATAACTCAAAATTTAATAAAGGGAGTTATAACTCACTTAATGGGTCATAACTCCCTAAAGCAACTAATAATTTAATAAAGGGAATTATAACTCACCAAAAGGGACTTATGACCCACTTTAAAAGGGACCTATGACCCACTTGTAAAGAGACTTATATCCCACGTAAATATTTTAAAGTTCTGCAGGGGCACCCTCTTTAAACAACTAAAATAGAAATATATTATTTTTTATTTTTTTAAATTAATGGAAAATTTCTTTAGTTAGAATTATTAAACTATTTATAACTGAATTATATTATTAAATAACTATTATTAAAGCTATAATAAACATTAGTAACTCAATATTTTAAACAATTTGTCATCTATTCGATTTTTATTGAACGCATTTTTCTATATACATTTGAAAAATAAACTCTAAAAAACCTTGATAAATTAAGTATGTTTAATTTTTGTAATATTATATCTCTATATATATACATCAAACTTAAATATTAGTTACTTACTTTATGTTTATTTTGTAACTTAATGTAACTACAAGTTTTCTTTTTTTTTTTTCTATTTTTTTTGATTGGTTGTATATTTTACTAAAAAAATAGAAAATTAGTCCTAATTACGTTTTAATTAGTCTTAAAATCAAATAAAAAACAAAAATAAAAACAAAAAATAAAAAAATAAAATGTGCTTGTGTGAGAGGATGTGTTAGTTACTTAAATATATAGTGGAATTTTGAAATAGAATATTTATTCATAAATGTTTGAAAAATAAATATACATACATAAGATATACATAAGATGTATATATATGTACATGTTAAATAAAAATAGATTTGATAGATATGTATAATATTATTTATGTATTTGTACACATATATATAAATATATTTGAATATAACCTTGAAAGAATTTCCGCAATTTACTTTAATAAGTTTTCAACAGTTAAAAAAAAAAACACTCAAAACTTTTTATAATACATTTGTTTTTTTTTTTTCTATAATAATAAAAAGTAATTAAGTTAATGTTATGGTCAAAAGTTTATGGCACGCAATTTACTTGTTTTTTTTTTTTTTTTTCAATTAAATAATTTATTTGAATGTTTTCTTAATAACTATATATTATATTTAAATAAAACTATTTTTTAATTTTTTTTTATTATTTTTCCCTACCTCCTTTTAAAATGAATGAGAGAATTTCTAGGTATAAGGAATTCTGAATTTAAGAAATAAAATCGAATAGAAATGGGCGGGAAAATTTTATTGTTAAATTTTTATGCAGCGATTTTCGACACGTGTGTTAGAAGATACTCTGCTTAAAAACAGCGTTTCCTATGAGGTTTTCACGAAGTTATTTAATTTTGTCTTACATAGGTTTTATAAATTTTCGATTTCGATTTCGATTTAACTATATCCGCGAAATCATTGTATCATCCGTTAAGTATCTTTCTTTCAGAAATCCTCCTCTGGATTTCTTCAGAAATTTTTTAAAACTTATGTTTTGTATTTATATACATATATTTAAAAAAAAAGCTGAAAACTTAAAAACGAAGGTTCTTATATAAAAAAGATAATAATAATAGTTGTACATAAATGTTAGTGTAGATAGATAGGTAGGTAAGGTGGTGACCCTGCAATCCGTCCCTGCGTGAAGGTTTCACTTAGCACTATATTTCGCTATTTTGATTCCAATACAAAGATGGGACGTACTTTTTTATTTTGGTTTTATGTCCAACCCTCAGAGTTCATCTACGAAATCAGTTCTTTATTTTGTTAAATTTTATGTTTAGAAATATCGTTAAAGTTATGGAAGAACGGTTGAAGACAGGGTATGGCTCGGGCCAGACATTTGGAAAAAAAAATGTTAGATATTGTAAGTTCCTTTTGTTTCTTTACTACTCAAAAAGAGTTGTTTTAAGAAATTCCCAATTTGGCTGCATGGGTGCTTACTAGTCGATAAGCTGTGATAGTTGCTACAATAACCTGGCGATACCCATACGCAATTTGGAAATCAATTAATTTGATCTGGGTCTCTCAGTTGATATTGTGGGTTTCTCGACTGGGTTTCTTTGGTTGAAAATGGATCTCAACGATCTAGATATGATTCAATTGTGGGACCGATGTCATATGCCTATATTTTGCAGAATTATTTTCACTTTCATTAATATTACCTAAGGCCAAATTAATTTAAATGCAGTACTCCCATATATGATAAACATTACCTAGATTAGTCTTTTTATAATTTTATGGATAATTAAGAGAATTTTTAGAGTTGGATTCAAAAGCAGGGTTAATACGCTTTTTCCAGAATATTTATATAAATCTATATGTGAGATTATGAGTAAGGAGAGATTTTAGAGATGGTTACAAAATCTGGATTATACGCTTTTTCCAGAATATTTATATATGCATAATACATATGTATATGTGAGATTCTGAATTAGAAATAATTCTGCAAAATACAGGCAAATGAAAATACAGAGAAATAAAAATACAAGCAAATGAAATACTCACAAATGAAATACAGTTAAAAGAAATACAAGCTTGAGATACAGGCAAAAGAAATACAGAATTGAGATAGTAACTCTGCAATTGCTTAGATCATTCCATCTTTGTCGTAGTGTTTGTATATGCCATTCATTTTTAATCATTTATGAATATATATATACTTGTTCTGGTTTTCCATGGAGAATATAGCCGTCCTAACATCTATGCCTCTCGACCCGTTGTGCATCCCATTGCCATACTACTTTTTATTAATTTATAAATAATATTATTTATTCAAAATATTAATTTTATAATAAATTATTTGAATATATTGTAGCAATTTTTCTTTAATTAAAATAAAAATGTTTCTTTTAATTTTCATTTCGCTATTATAAATCATATTTAAAAAAAAAAAATGGTTTAATTAAATTATTTGACAAATTATTGTTTTATATGTATGTATATACCACATTCAATATAAGAAATTTTAAAATTTATTATTTTGTGCAATATTTTTTTACTTAAAAAATATTACTAAGGTACATAAATTTAATATTTTATACGCATTAATAAATACATCATGTATTTTTTAAAAAAAAACTGATTAATGTAATTAAATCAAAGTACTCACAAAAAAAAAACAAAAAAAAAAAAAATAAAAAACGATATTGTAAAACTTTTTTAAAAAATAAATTGAAAAATTATTATTTAAAACCAAACAAGAGGTCATTGAAATTTTTATACATTTTTTATTTTTAAATATTTACAATGAAAAACAATTATAAATAATTGTATAGGGTGTTTTTTGTTTTTTTTTTTTAATTTTAAGTCAATAATGAAAGTCAGATAGCCGGAAGGTGTTTTTAAATAAAATAAAAATAATTATAATGCATCAATTATTTAAATTGATTTAAATAAAAATGTTTTCTTGTAAAATTATAAAATGTAGTTGTGGGATATAGGTTGTTTCTCAATTTCATTTTAAATAAGAGGGGGTGAAGTTTCATTTCCAACAAGAAACAAAACTAATAACAAATTACCGTGTTAATTTTAAATAAATCCCCTTATTTCTAATTTCAAAAATAATAATGAAAAATTCTAAGCAACTCGTCTAAGCGCATTTTAAGCATATTTCATTGCATCCTGACTTTCTCCTTACTATACTGATTGGGCAGTTATGGTTCCTATTCCGATGAAGATCTTTCGGCTCTATCACCAAAGTGTTATTTGGCATATCCTTAGTATCTTTTGAACATTAGAATATAAGCAAGATTTTTCTTAAGTAATTCTAGCATAAATTTTGAATACGAATCATACCCTAATTTTGTGCAATACAAATACTGCCGTGCTAAGGAAAAAAGACGTAAGCGCCAAAAGCTAATTTTCGGGATAATAGAATATTTGATATCAGATAAATGTCTCACAACTTTGTACTTAAAAAAAATGTGCCATATCTCGTTGCAAAAACTAATAACTGATATATCTTTTTTTTTAATTTGGTTTCTTTTAACTAAGCTTTAATAACTTAATAAATCTAGTTAGACTTGCTTAGCGAAAAAGTCGTATGTCCATATTAACTAAGAACGCCTAATACTATCTCTAGTAAGTTCAAAAAGTTTGTTATTCTTTATTTAAATTATTTGTTTTTCAAAAATTCAAAAATAATTCAACATAGCGATGCGCGAATATAAAACAATAAAAGTTAAATTACCTAAAACCAAGAAAATGTAGGAACGACTTTCTTTCTTAGGACGGCAGAATAATGCATCGCCATTTCTCAGTGTTATATAGTGATATTCTAATTTGATCTTAGTTTTAATAAAAACTATTTCAAAATTTTTTCCTTGATTTTACCCTTACCTAGGCTAAACTTTAACATAACCTAAGCTATATCTTATGTTAATAGGATTTACATATTAAAAAATATATATTTTAGTTCTTGTAATACCTAAATTTTGTTTATGATTTAAAATTACACTGTAGAAGTTTGTTAAATTATAATTTAAAAAACAAATCCAGTAGTTAGCACAGTAGCCGCATGACATTGTTATTACCTAAAAATATGCAATATATTTGATTTCATATTTAAAACTAACAAATTGTTATTTAATTCAATAAATTTGTTCTAAATTTAAAATTAATTTTAGTTAAATAATTTTTTTTATTAATTTTTTTTAAAATAAATGATTAAAAAATAATTAAATTAAATAAGTAATGAAAATAATCAAATAAATAAATTTAAATACATATAAAAATAGTTTTAAATAATACAAAAAATCAAAATGAAAAATCTGCATTCATATGTTGTATACAATAAATTATTTTTATTTTGTGAATTGATTTATAAAGTATAAGTATTGCAATTCCAAAAAAAAAAAAAAAATAACAAGGGGCTTGAAAACGTTTCATATACTCTTAGACACCCTACTTCTGTTATGTGTGATCCTCCAAGGATTGCCAATAACTTCAATTTAGATATGTTATTGTCAGTGTCGCATTCTTATCTGAGCTTTCAAAACTTCTATTTCTTATGATTAAAACTTAAATATATTGAATAAAATATAAATTTTTCTATAATTAAATGTCGATCAATATCACAATCTACTGTTATTTTGATTTTTCGTTTTTTTAATCTTACTTTTACTACAGACATTTTTATGGAAAATTATTTGATCCTGGTAATTTTTCAAAGAATATAAGAAATTAGTTCACTTACTTTCCAAGTCACTGCGCGAATCCTTTATTTTTAGAATCTCTTTCTTACACGGTTTCCATACTGCTCTTTTTACATTCTTCAAATGAAGGTGTATTGGTTAAGGTCAATTGGTAAGGTGTGTATTTTTTGGACACTTCCTGCGCAAATGTTGTATAACACTGCAGAATGGTATACAAATCCTTAAAATTAATTCAAGGATTCATGGTTTTCTAATGTATATATTCTTAAAATCAAAAATAATTTTTTAAGATAATTTTTTTTTAATATGGTTCAGGATCACTTAATTAGTTGCATCATTGTCGACGTACAAGCTCTATTGTAATTAATTTTCCTATTGAATTGTCTAAACTCTAGATATTTGCGAAATTCAAAAATAACTTAAGATTGTTAATTTTTTAATATCTGATATTCTGATATCTTTGATTTAAGATATTGAAAATATTAAATATTAAAAATTTTTAAAGCTTCGGTCCTTGTTTAAGTACTATTTTAGCTTTTGTATTTTTGTAAAAAATATGGATTTATATTGTATAGTTAGATTTTATATTAGATATGTTTTAAGGATTTCCCAATTTGGGAGATGTGTTTTAAGGGATTCCAAATAACTTCCTTATTTTATTTAATAATAATAATAAGGTAGTTATTACCCAGTTTTAATAATAAGGTTCTTGTACCAGTTTTTATACGAAAAATTCAACAGGATAACAAGCTTATTTTATTTGAATCCTTCAGCTTTAAAATTTATTTGTCGAGTGATTAATTGCAATTTTTTTTGTTAACTGAACAACAAACCCATCAAAACAAAATTAAATGCATAAAGTATGAATGAATTTACATTTAATAAATTTTGTATATATATCTTTTTTTATAGATATATGTAAAAATATTATTTACTGACAACTGTAACTTAATTACATTACTATGCAGAAGAGATAAAAGTTCATTAAAATTTAATCATTATTTGCGTAATTAAAATTAAATTAAAAAAAAAAAAAAAAACAAATTAAATGAAAAATATTTGCGTTTAAATTTGAAAAAAAAAATTTCTATAAAATTTTATTTTATTAATAAAAAAACCAAAAACACGAAAATATTTTTTTCATTTCTTTATTTAAAAAATTTATTTTGTGGTTAAAAATAAATTCAAATTTAAAATATTGTATGTATATATATACAAAAAACGTTTATTTAACTCTCAAAAATTTAAAAAAATTCCAAAATTAAATTTATTATTTTAAAAATGTTATTTTTTTGTTTTTTCTGCTTTTTTAAATAAAGTTTATCAAGACAAACATTCATCTAAGAAACAGGATCGATAGGTGTAAATGGGCTTTTCTGGGGTTTTAGTAGTATCCGCGTAGGACCAAATGACTGTAACTAAAAGATAGCTGGTGTTGCCAGCTTTCAAAAAATATATAGGTTTAATGGCGCATATTATCCTTTAAGGACGAAAAGGACATTTGAAAGTATCCTTGTTATTTAAGTCTATTTTATAAAAATTTTTATATCTAGCAATCTGTTTAAGATATATATATATAGAGAATATTTTAACGTTTATTTCATGACGATAGGCGCTGCCGTTTTGTAGATATTGCAGTTGAAAGTTGAAAATCATCAAGCTAATATATAATTTTAATAAATTTATATATGCTTAATCTTAAATATCTTTTATAAGGACGAAAAGGACAATTTTCCTCAAAAAATGAAATGCAACATTTAGGATACGAAATATAAGACAGAACAATGCATTTCCAACCTAAAACTCAGAATCCCCGTAAAGTGCTTTATATACAATCAATTAGAAATTGTTTCAATAACCCTCATACAAAACCTGATAACATTTGAAGACTCGAGTAAATAAAGCTATTATGATACATTTTAACAGATTCATTTTCTTTTCCATAAATGAATATATTATAATTAAATTTTTTACATGTAAAACCTAAATTTACCAAAAGTGAGTAATTTCAGTGACATGGGAACTGTAAATGATTATGTTACTCTACTCTTCTTGTGCTTTTGTAGAAAAAGGTTTTTTGGCAACTCAAAGTCTGTTTTTTTACAGAATACACCTTTTTTACAAAATATTATGTTTGTTCCAAAATCTTTATGACTAATAAAAAGTGTTATGTGTACAACATCCCTTATTCTTTTTAAATCCTTCATTCAATTCAGATTTCGTCTAGAAGACCTTCTTTCACAAACAAATTAATACCCTTTTTATATTTCTTGCGGTGAATAAAATTTCTGTCTACTAATGTATGTTTATATGAAAACTATGATTTTGTATCATAACACCTTCACCTACTCGAGTCTTCATTTATTAGTCATTGCGACTCGGAAATTCAATAAAATGTTCGTTAATAATAATCACAAAGAATTAAATTAAAATTATTAAAATAATATAATTTAATGAATTTAGTACCCAGAAGTACCAATTTTAATTTGCACTTTTCTGAAAACACTATTAGATTCAAATTCGTTTATTTTTAAATGAAACATCATAGTCCTGCAATTGTTTTATTACTTTTCTGTTGAAAAATCGAGACTAGTAGTAGAAACTCTGACTTCATCTTTCTGGAACTTCTTAAACTTCTATCTTAATTTTATTTTCAAAAAGCACCTGGAATCCTAAGCCTCCCAGTATCATGAAATTCCTACTCATTAGAAAAAAACACCCATAGCCAAAGTACCCAAATAACGATGGGACATATATGTTCATTCCAGGGTTAAATGGCAAGCCCAGTAGGTATAAGTTAACTTATCTCTTGAATTTTTTTTATATCATAAATATTGGAAAAACAATGGGTAATGTGTTATGCAATTTTCTTATGGCACTCATAAAAGAGCTTCTGAATTTCATCTACATCATAATTCTTTAATTATTACACTTATTACTTGAATTTAGTTAAAGTGCATTTTAATGATGTTGTAAGCATATATTTTGTAAAATAAAATCAAGGAGGTCCATAGTTAGGAGTATTTGAAAAACAAAAATTATTAAAAAAAAAAATAAAACCAAAAATACAAATATCTGAAAATAAAATATTTGTTTTTTGAAATAAATTTACAAATATTTTATTTAAACCAAAAAAAAATTTAATTATAAATATTTGTAAACAAAAAAAAAATTCTTTTTCTTATTTTAAAATTGTTTTCGTTTTTCTTTATTTTTTTTTTTACAGTTATAGAATTTTCTTTTAAATTATTTCTGTTGAAAACTTTTTCTATAACTCATTTATTGAAAATTGTTTACTATTGAAAAACTATTGAAAAATCCAATTTAAGGTACATTAAAAATTATTATTAAGAAATTCCTTTAGGTAAAAATTACATTCAAATTTTTGGTAAACGCAAATTAAAAAAAAAATTTAAATAAGGATTGGAATTATTCCTTAAAATAATGTATAATTATTTATCTGGAAATAATAATACCCCTAAAAGTATGCAATGACGAAGAATCCTAAAAATTAAAGTTCAAATTGGTGACGTAGTAATTAAGTACTCCAAGGGAGCGCCAACAGAGGAAGTTCGGAAGTTATTTGTTGCCCGCATAGGTCCCACAGATCGTAAGTTTTTTCAAGGAGTAATAAATAATATAGGAGTAATAGAAAAGTAATATGGGGGTTTAATAAAAATTTTTATATAAGTTTTGAATTGTATGAGTTATAACGATTTATACAATTTGTTGATGACATATACTTTTCAACTCCTTTATGGAGTATGGAGCATTCACTAAATCATTTAGATTAGTTCAGTTTCTTTAATCGTTTTACTCACTAAGCCCCCGATAAGTCCACTGTAGCTATTTTATAAGATTATCAATATATAAATGCTAAATTTTGTGCGCCATCTATTATGTACATAAAATGTATACATATTTTTATAAAATCTTATTTTATATTACAATATTATTTTGCAATTTAAGGATATTTTTATTTTTTATTAGATATATAATCTGACAGGGGTTCGAACCCGAGACATTTCGTTTGACAGACAGGTATCTTAATCACTATGTCATTGGTCAGATGGCACACTAGTTTTTGTTTAATAACTTGATATCCGAACCAAGCTGTATTAAAAAAAAGTAGAATCACCTCTATTCCTATTACTTTTCTTTAACTAAATTGGGTCACATTCCAACTATTACCATTTTAAATATTAAGGGTTAAAAGTTTTAAATTAACTTACTTTATTATACCCGTATGATTATGGATCAAAAGGGTATACTAAATTTGCTATTACGCCATTTAAGGGCAAGGGTACTCAACGGTATGGATCGGATTATTGAAAATTAAAACGATTTAGCTATATATGTCCGTCCGTCCTTCACGATAAATCAAAAATTAAAGGATTTGGGATTTTGAAATTTTCACAAATTAATTTTTATGTAATAGCCGTCATTGCTTTTGAAATCCATTTTGGTCTACTGATTAGAGTTCTTGCCATACAACTTCAAATTTCTTTACTTTATACAAAAGCTGGATGTTCGAAATTTTGTTAATAGTAGTTAACTTAAATGGCAAATGTCTGAATAAAATATAGAATAAATTAGTGGAAGAGGTTCGAAGAGCTGCCTTTCATCTTATATTTTCTTTTGTTCATAACTGAAAGCCTACAAAGTTGTGTATTTAAAATTTTGCCAAAAGTAAATAATGATATAATGTTTATATGGGTGTCTCATATACGGGTGTCATACGGGAATCTCAGAATTGACATAGTCTACTCTTTTACACTCTTCCTCGTTTTTTTAAAGAATTAAAATTTACCAAGTTAAGTTCGGCGATCCAAAGCTTACTATATGTTTCAAAATTATTATTATCACGTATATGACAAAAATCCTTAAAATTAACAACTTTTCAATTAATTTTCAATAAACTCCTTTTTTCTCTCATGTCAAAAACACCATGCACAGTATTTCAATACCTACTTACATTTTCTAAAAAAAAAATGCAATTAAATTTTTAAAGTTAAAAAATTTTACTATGCATTTTCAAATTTGAATTCATTTTATAGAAAAATAATATTTTGCATATAATATGTGTGTATATGTATGTATACATATGTATTGAATAAAACTAAAATCTATTTATAAACTTTTCTTAAACGAACTATTCATTCATTCATTTTCTTAATAACTAACTACTACTAAAGTATATAAAAGAAAACTGGTAACGCAAAAATTATTATAATAATAAAAACAAAAAACAAAAAAACAAAAAACAAAAAAAACTAACAGTAAAATAAAATTAAAATCCCTTAACAAAAAAATCTCTAAAATAAATTCTAGACTTTGTATTCCTTTAAGGATTTCATTTTCTTACAATTTAGCTCTAATTTTTTTTTCATTTGATTTTTTTTCTTATTCATTTTACTATATATAAATAGTTTAAGAGTGTGAGAGAGAGGGAGAGAGAGAGAGAGAGAGAGAGAGGGAGAAACATAGGAAGAAAAAAAAAATACAAGTGTTTATTTATGAATTTAGGAAATAAACTTAGAAAATATCCTCAAGTTATTTTTGGTTTTATTTGTACAAAAAATACGAAAAATAAATATATATGTATAATAATATTAATATATATATATATAAGTAAATTTGTGTTTTTTTTTTAGTTTTTGGTTTTTTTTTTTCTATAAATATTTTCTAACAATTCCGATAGTTTATTGAAACCAATTTCCTTTTCATATATTATGAAATTTTTTTTTTCATTTGAAATCGTCCTTTTTTATTTTCTTATTATTATTCTGTCCTTCTCTCTCTCTCGTTTACTCTGTCTAATTTCAAATATTAAAAAACTTTGTTTGTGAAAAAAAAAAAAGTGTTTAGAATTTTTCTATTTATGAAAATATTCCGCAGGATACCATTTAGGGTACAAAGAAAAAAATACAAATAAAAACAACATAACAGATATGTTAAAAAAATATTTAAAATTTACATGACATAGGAATTTATTTTAAATAGAAAAATTCTAAAATTAAAAAATAAAACTAAATAAAAATATTTAATAGTATTGTGTAAGTAATAATAACACAATACTATTAAATATTTATATGTAAAGGAAAAAAAAGGACGAAAATAAGATGTAAAATAAATAAAATGTTATGTAACATATATATGTATATGATGTTATCTGTAATAAACGTTTTTATTTTTTCAGTTCAATCATTTCCCATTATTTGCATTTATATTGAATTTATATTACAAATATGTAATACAGTATATATATGTTTATATATATATACTTATATATATATATAAAAATACTAAATTCCCACAATAACAGTTTAAAAATGCAAAAAAATGTAATAAATAAATAAAAATAAAAAAATACAATATAAAATTGAACAATTGATCACATAACTATTTAACACCACTATTTTTCTTTCATTTTCTTTTACATGTTTTCCAATTTTTCTTATATCTTTTTTTTTTGCTACCTTCTATATTCACATCAATTACCCCCTTCATATCTAATATTATCAATTTTACCTTCAGACTCAAATACCTGTAATAAAACTAAGAACAATCAAACCTGAATGCAAATAAATAAACATCCTTTTTTTTTTGTATACGAAATTCTACAGTGTTGTTTCAATATATGTATGTGTGTGTAATTGTGCATGTTTATTTTTTTAAGTAAAGTGCATTCTAACTTGAAAGCATCCTGTTGTGTTATATTTACACATAAAAAAGCAAAAAAAAACTAAATAAATAAAAAGTTTAAATAAATTAATGCGTCTTTCATACATGGTAAACTAAAACACCTTGTATCCTCCTTGCTAACTCAACAATCAAAGAATCATTCAATGTGGTCTACAAAAAAATTAAATGTAGGAAGAAAGTGTATCTAGAAGAAGAATTTAAAATACAGAAAATAGCAAAAAAAATTCACAAGGTGAATATTGAATTTTATGGTAAAATTATTTCAAAAGATTGAGTTTGGGGGGTCATCATTAGTCTCATACTTTCACAGTATGAGTTCTAAAAAATTTATGCTTAGTTTATGCTGTTTTTCTCAAAAAAAAAAATAAGAAAATAAAAATTTTTCACATTTTCTTTATTTTGTAGAAATGAATGTAAATATTTATATTCCCATGGCTGTAATTTAATTTGTGAGGGGCAATGTTAAGAGGAGAGAAGAAATTCCTAAAGAATCCAAAAAAATATTAACTTTTTAAATTTATTGAAATTAAAATTTTTATGTTAAAAAGTAAACTATAAAATATTTTACAATTTGTACCATGTATTTTCATAATAATTTGAAAATTAGGAAGATTTTCAATTTTAAATTATTTAAATAAATGTCCTTGAAACTTAAGGTGAAAATACAAGTTTTTAAAAAAAAATTTTTACCGTTGGTTTAAAATCAAAAGTATTTTTTTTTTTTTAATTGGTCTTCACAGAATATTTTTAGTGGTAAATATCTGAAGTTGTAATTAAATGACTATCCTAAATTGATTGATTTAAGTATAACTCTTTCATTTTACGCCCAGTTACTCAATCCTCAGTACTTCTTCAGTAGTATGTTTTGCTTTCAGAAATTTATATACAATATACCGCTCTCAGCTGCCCTGTTCTAATTTAATATCTTTGACAGAAACTGACTATTACAAACGAAATCCTAATCAAATTATAGGATACTCAGAAAAGGAAGATATAAGCAATTTTGTTTGTTCCTTTATCATTTCATTTCAACAAAATAAATAGGTAAATTTACCAAGCCGACAATACTAGGCTCAGTTTCTTTATTTTATTTAATTCACTAAGGCGTAGATTACTCGACAATTAAATTTTGGGGGCCATCTATTATTTTAAACAAGAGTTATTTATAATTTTATTTATTTTTTTATTTATTTTCATCTGTTACTGCATAATAAATTATAAGGGATCAAAAATTACCCTCGTCTACTAAGGCCATTTTCGGCTTATTTATAACTTTATATAATCTTATTTTATATAACGATGTAATTGTATAATTTAACAATATTTTTTTATTTGACACGATCTGACCGGGGTTTAAACCCTTCCACTTGAAAGTCTTAGTCGGTGTCTTAACAATTGCACCATAAGGATCAAATACAGGAAAAAAAGAAAACTAAGTATAGAAATTAAAGAATAAAATATTTTATTTGCTGATTTTTATACAAGTCAACAGTCAAATTGAAATGCAAATATTAATAATTGTTTTTTAATTAATCTTTTTTTTAAAAAAACAATACCAAAAAATTTATCCTATAAGTATGCAATATTTACAATTTATTTTTTAAGTTTTTCAAACTTTATTTTTTAACAAAATTTTATTTTTATTATTATTATATGATCACTGACGCTATTTATTACCGATTCCTATGAACATTCCGAATAACCAACGAAATTAGAGCTTAAATATTGCATAATTCTCAATTATTTTAAATAATAATACAATAAAATTCACTAAAATATCATGAGGGTATTCACATTGACCTTGATATTAATAATAGACTTAATAGATTTCAATCCAAACTTTTAATATTGCTAAGCTTTTGCCCATGAATTAAATTAACAATTTTATAAAATATTCAAAGCTCTTATTTGAAGCTTTTAATGATTTAAAAAAAAAAACTGAATTTTAACAATGTCAATAAAAAACAAACATAAAATTAGAAAAAAATACATATACATGCATCTCCATGCATATTTTAAACTTCTTCGAGCTTGAAAAAATAGACAATGCATTCAATGAAAATTAAATACACCATTATTTTTCAAATAATTTTTACACACCACATTCATATGAAGGGCAATATTTTTTTTTGTTTTTTGTACCTTTTGTATCTAGACAAACCAAAATCTTTGAATTGGTTTTGTTTTACTTCCTATTCTTTGGTAATTTTTTTTTTTTTTTTTTGTAGGTTCCAGACCACAAAATAATTTTTTTTTGAAAAAAAAAAAATGGTTTGGTTGTTTAGATCCATTTAATATCACAAAAGCCCTCATATTTAGGAAATACAAAATAATATGAGAATTTTTCAAAAAAAAAGCATTAAAGTTTGGGTTAGAAATAGAATATAGAAGGAATTTCCTATTTAGAACAAAAAAAAAAAAAAACACAAAAAAGCAAAAAAAAAAAAACCAAATGAAAATGTACAAAATTTTGTGGTGAATTTTAGAGAATGAGGTGAATTATAGTTTTATTGTATAAAATGAAAGGTATGGTAATAGAATATAAGGTAAAAAATAATTTTAATTTTTGTCTCTTTTTTTCTTTCTGTTTTTTTTTGTTTTTATTTTTTTTTATTATCCTTTTACTAACGTACCATGTATGAACAATGTATGGGTACCATGTATTTATAGAAAAATTTAATTTTTGTTTTATGTCAAATGTTGGGTAATTTATTGGGAAGATTTTTGGTCAGGTATTTTTGGTTGAAATAATTTTTTTTTTTATGTTGAATAAAACAAACATATGTTTTAATAGTATGGGTATCTATAGAGTATCTAATGAAATAACGTGGTGTGTTAAATGAATATGTATATAATATATAGATGTTGTATTGGGGTATTTGTTACTTCATCCTTTTTTTTACATTTTATATTGTTAAAAATATTAGTTAAGATATTTTTCATTATTTTAAATTTTAAAAACTGTAAAAAATAATTACAGTTATTTAGTAAGTAAAATGTTATAAAAATATATATTGTATTTTGCATATAGGTTTGATTGTTCTTAGTTATTTTTTTAAATTATGTAGGTGGGTGCGGTTTCGATACGTACTAAAAAGTTTAATATCATATTATTGTCATTAATAAAATGAGATGTCAAAGGTTTAATTTTAATTTTTTAGGCAATATTAATCTTTTAAATTATTTTTTTTTTTTATTGTTAGTATTCGTTTTTCTTGAAAAAAGGATTCAAATATCTGTTAATATGAAATTTGATATTTATAATTCTTGTTATGTTCAAATGGAGGTGTTATGTTCAAATTACATATATAAGGATTTGTTTTCATACTTTTGGAACCGGCAAAAGAAACCTCTTGATGGTTTTCCAAAATTATATAGTAAAATATAAAAATTAATAAAGTAAAAAAATGGAAATTTGGTACAAAGTAGTTCTGTCCTGTTTGCTCTATGTTCTTGAGATCAACATTTTTGCTACAACTAAATTATTTTACTATAAATTAATATTGAGCAATAATATTGCGTGCGTGTGGGCTTTAGACCAAATTTGAGATGTTATGTATTACTTTTGTATGGTAAGGCAGCAAAAATGGCTATTGTATAATAATGAGTTTGCGAAAGTTTTAGAATTACCTTTTTTTAATTTTGAAGTTATAGTGCGAACGGACGTACTTACGTACATACATATATAACTAAATCAATTCACATTTCGATTCTTATTACTTTTCAGTATGGATCGCCTTTGAGTCTATATCCACTCTCTATTTAACGACGTTACAAACGTTAAATCTAATTTGGTACACATTTTGATTTACATTCATACGGGTACGGGTATTAAAAGTTAGCATGGCAAAATAGGATTTTATTTGCATTAATAAGAAAAATTTGTTTTTCAAATCGCTCAGAGTATAAGCTCATAATTAATATACACTATCCAAATTCAAAACTGCTGCTATGTAAGAAAATTAAAAATTTTGGAACCATTTTTTAAGAACAATTAAAGATTTCTCCAAAATGTTCCATTAGAACATACTAAAGAACTAAAAGATGGAAGACGAACTCTTTATTTAATCATATTTTAAATTTTAACACTATTCTTAATTTTACTTATTGCATTTAATTGTGTAACAATTATATTTTTTTAAATTCTTACTTGCATATTCAATTAAAAAAAAAAACAGAATTCATTTAAAAAATCAAATTTTAAATTCAAATGGCTTTGTATAGTAAATTAGAAATCGGCAATGTGTCATACGGCCCTTGGGCAATATGTCCCACCAGAGATGAGACATATTATCCCAATTCAATTTGGGTATAATATCACTATAATGCTATATACTAGTACTTTAGGATGTATTGTCTCACTTAACAGGAGTCTAAATGCCCTATAATAATTTTCAACACTAATTAAAAAATAACTTCTATGTTTGGTGAGTCATTAGAACCTAAAGATTTTTGTAGTGATATAACCAATAGCTGGTGGGATATATTGTCCTTCAATTTTAGGTGATACATTAAATCCTAAATTTCGTTTAGGGTAATGTGTCCAACCGACTATGGGATATATTCCCCCAACAATATTTGGGCAAAATATCCCTCCTCTGGTAAGACATATTGCCCAAGGTCCATATGACACATCGCCTTTGAAATCATTGAAGTATATATAAAGAATGATTGAAAAAAATACAAACCGCGGTCCATTAAATTAAAATATCATCACACTCAATTGTTTTCCAAATAATCAATAGAACGATCAATATATATATATATAACAACATTCAAAAAGTGTCAGGAAACGTATTTTCAATTTATTGTCCATCATTTTTGTATTTTTTTTTTCTTAAGTATTTTTTCACTTATCTTAACCCCTCACTTTTAATTTTAAATTTCCATTCATTTTCCCTACATTTTCAGTTTCTTTTTAGTTGCTTTTTTTTTTTTTTAATTAAACTTTATTTATTCCAATTTCTCAAATTTACCTTAACCTAAAAAAGTTTACAAAAATGTTACTTATCTGTATTTTATTTTTTTTTAACATCTAAAAATATAATTATTTTTTTATGTTAAGTTATGTCAATATTAATTTAGCTTACTCTAATTTTTAATATACATATATTTATATAATTTCATATCTTTCAAATTTCATTGTAAAAAATGATGTAAAAAACAATGTTTATTCTTTTAATTTTTCTAAAAACCTAAACTATCTTAACCTAATTTAAAAACTTAGCCTACCTTACACTAGTATACATACTAAAAAATATGTTTCTATATATTTCATGATGTACCTAACCACCAACAGTTTTGCCTAATTAATGTATCCTTATGAGGAATACTCATGTCATACTTAAGGAGATCTCTATTAATGTTACCAGGATCATATTCAATAGTTTTACATGTAGCCCGTCTACTATAGTGATATAGTATAGGGACATGATTCAGGTTTTGAATATAACCATTTTTATCTAGATATATAAAATGCTCTGGTGCTATGAAACCCGAGAGCAGAGTTTTTTTAATGTACTCCTCATTGTGGTAATATATATGAGATATAAGACCATTTTCTGGAGTATTTGTTGCTCTAACATAATGATTTCGAATTAATTTTATCATAAAATTATCGATTCTACTTATGTTTGCTTCTTTGTACAAATATTTATTTGAATAAAAACATTTGTATTCAGATTCTGGTTTGTGTGATTTACTTATACATACTCTTATACACTTTCTTTCAAATTTTCTGATTTTTTCCATGAGACTGCCGCTTATATTATACCATACTGGTATACCATATGATAGAAGTGGTCTGATCAATGTAAGGTATGCAATGATTTTAACTTTATTGATGAGCGCCTTATTATAAAATAGATTTTTACATGCATAAAATGCTTTGATGCCTTTATCTGTTACACTTTTTACTTGGTGTATATAGTTCAGATTTCTATGTAGGTAAACTCCTAGGTACTTCACCGTTTTTTTGGTAGCTATCTCGATTCTGTTGGGTGCCTTTATAATGAACTTTTTCCAGTTTTTCTTATAATTGTAATTAAGGTTACAATAAGTATTTCTAAATAATATGCTTTCGCACTTGCTAAAATTAATTTTTAGTAACCATATTTTACAGAAATCTATAATAATGTTGAACATTTTCTGAACGGATTGTTGAGCTTGATCCACCCTATTACTTGCAGAGTAAATAATTATGTCATCCGCGAAGGCTATAGAATAATTAAATCCTTTGACCAATTCTAACATTTTTAGCATGTCGATGATATAAATCGAAAATAAAATTGGTGAATTTACTGCACCTTGTTGAAGTCCATTACCCAATTGACAAATTTTTGGATAAAGTTCGGTTTCATGTCTTTCTATATAAAATTTATTGCCGCTAATCATATCTTGTATTAAAGCTACTAGATGTTGTGGGAATTTATACTTATATAGCAGTTTATATATTAGGCCATCGATCCAAACAGAGTTGAAGGCTTTTTCAAGATCAATGAGACATGCTCCTACTCCATTCTTTTTATTTATATGCCAACATATGTCGGATGTCAATTTTGTTACTGCATGTATTGTCGAATGTTTGAATCGAAATCCGAATTGGTTTTCCGGTAAAATGTTTTTTGTGTTAATATGATTTGTAATCTTACTATTTATTAGGATTTCATAAATTTTACTAATGCTGGGAAGCAAGCTTATAGGCCTGTAATTACTAGGGTTTGTTGGATCTTTACCCGGTTTTTTAAATACCATTACACGAGCTAGTTTCCAAGTTGCAGGATAGTACGAGTGATTTAGCGCGTTATTAAATAATATCACATATTTATTAATTATTTTATCACTCAAATTCTTTATTACCAGATTGGGAATTCCATTTGCACCATGTGAAGTTTTGTTTTTTAAATTCGTCATTATATTTTTTAATTCATCAAAATCTGTGAAATAATTGTTTCTGTTTTTTTGTTGTGAAGCTTTATTGTTAACACTAAATTTACGTATTGTTATATTATTTTGTTTTTTGATTTTGTTTATATTTTTAAATTCGTTTATTTTATTTTTAATGCGATTGTGGAATACGGTATCAGGAATGCTTATTTTATGTGTATCTTCTATATATGAGCTAATAACATTTAGAATATCTTTTTTTTCTTTTAAAATATATTTATTGTCGTTTGTTTTACTGAGATTAGCCTCATCTATATTGTTTTTAGTTAATAGTTCGTTATTATCTATATGCAAACTATTGATATTGAAGTTGGATTTTTTTCTAAAAATTTTGTTTATTTCAGGGAACATATTATTGTTTTTGCTATTAATTTTGCTAATTCTATTGTGCCAATATTGATTAATTTCGAATTTAATGCGCTGCTTTATTAAAGATTTAATGTTGTTAAGGAGGCTTTTAACAAAGTTTATTTGATGAATAGAAAAATTTAGGTTCTGTGAACGTATTCGATGAAGATCGTTAAGCAAGCTGTTTTTTTTGGCTATTAGTTTTTTAATTATCGGAGAATTTATTTTGTTTATGTTATTAATTTGTTCTTTTTTTGGTACTACTTCATCTATAGTTTTAATAATTATTTTGTCTATTTTAACTAAATGATAATTTATATTTTTTGTATTTAAATTGCTGTTATCACAAATCTGATTTCTGGAATTTAAATATTCGGTATCAAAGTTTTTATCAAGTTTTTTCTTAAATTTATTCCAGTTGGTGTTTTTGAAAAGAAATTTATGCTGTTCTGTTAATTCTTGTATATTTATATCGTTATTTGTTATTGAAAATTCGAAGTTAATCGCATTGTGATCGCTATCATATGCCATTGTTGTTAATTTATTATATGGGTTTTTGTAAAAAAAATTAAATCGAACATCAGTTATTATTAAATCAATATAAGAGTTAGATCTTACAAAAGTGGGGCCATCTGTTTTATGTAATTTTAATTTATACTTTAATTCATTATTTTTTATCCAATTATTTAATGAATTTCCTCTTGTGTCATTATATGTATTAGACCAGTTTATATGTTTTGCATTAAAATCACCTGCTATTATATAATAATTGTTTGTGTTATCTAAATTTAGAGTAACAAAAATTTTTTCTATTTCTTCAATAAATTTATCGTTGTTTCTGTCTGGCACGTAAACAGAAATAATAAATAATTTTTTTGCATTTTTTAATTTAATTAATATTATGCACGCTTCAATGCACTTAAATGCATCAAAAATTTTGTTGCTTACGTAGTTATATTTATATTTTTTTTTTATACATATGGCCACGCCACCACCTTTTATGTTTGACATTCTATCTCGTCTAATTATGGTATAATTGTCAAAATTAATATTAATGCTTGTATTTAATTTTGTTTCACTCAGACACATGAAATCAGGTTTATGATTATCAAGAAAGTGTAAAAGAGAAAGTTTTTTATTGTAAGAGATTAAAGAATTGACATTTACTGAAATTAATTTGAAAGTTTTAGTTAAATGTGACATGTTGTTGGTTAGGTTTCATATTAAGTTTTTTGAAAATTAGTTTAAAATTGTTTTTGTTTTCTGTGCTTTCTTTTTCTAATTTTAAGATTGAATTTTTTATTTCTAGTAATATATTTAAATAAGAATCATTGTTATTGTTATTAGCATCAGTGTTATTACAATTATTTTGAAAATTAGTGTTAATATTATTGTTATTTTTAGAACTAGTGTTAATATTATTGCTATTTTTAGAATTAGTGTTAATATTATTGTTATTACTTAAAGCATTAGCATAAGAAATGTTTTTATTAATAAAACTCTGTGACAGATTATATTTACTTACAATTTTGTTTTTTTTTGTTTCTTTTATTTCTTCGCGTAATTTTAATTTTTTTTGATATTCCTCGCATTTTGTGTAAGAAGCTGGATGTCCATTATTACCACACAATATGCAATACAGCTTTTCCTTGGGATCATCTGGGGTAATTGTGCATTGGCTTGGTGAGTGATTTTTTCCGCATTTAACACAACGCGGTTCCATAAAACAATTTGCAGAAGAATGCGAGAACCGCTGGCATTTGGTGCATTGCACTAGGTCTCGTTTCATTAACTTTTCCCATCTTATAATTTGGTAATCAATGGATTTTATTTTGATTAATTCTTCTTTTAAACTACCTGGTGCTGCTTGGATAATATAATGTGGTAGTAAGATATTATTCTTTATTGAGTGCTTAGTAGTCAAGCGTGTTACTTTTTCAAATTTGGTGTTTTCGGTTTCATGTTGTTTTAAGTAATGCAGTACTTCTTCAGGTGAGTACGTATTGTTTAAACCTTTCAAGACCATAGTAATTCTTTTTTGTTCTTTTGGGGTATATGTGTAATGTTTAACCTCTGCATCATTTAGCAATTCTTTGGTTTTATTAAAATCATCTATATTGTAGGTATATAGTGCTGCTGATTGGTTGGTTGGATATTCTTTTACTAAAAAGTTTTTTACCTGTAGCTTGTTTTTCATCAGTTCTTTTAATCGGCTAACCTTGGTGTTAAATAAGTTTATTGGTGGCATTTTTTTGTCGGTATTATTAGTTTGATTGTAATTCGGATTTTTTTTATTTAAGTAATTTTTTTTTTCTGGAATTGTGAGGTTATAATCCATATTTTGAATTTCATCGATTTTTTCTATTTCTTCTTCCGATTCTATTTCACTGTCCTCACAATCGGTGTCCATCAGTGGAATAGGAAAATTGTAGCTCTTCTCAACCCTTTCATTTGAGGTGGTTGGGGGGCGCTTTTTCATAGCTTCTTTTAACTCGGCATTTTCTTTTAGCAGTTTATTCACTAATTCTTGCAATTCATTTACTTTTTGTTCGTTTTTGTCTAAGATATTGCAAAGTTTTTCATTTATGGATTCTTTTAATGTATTTTTTTTTTTCACATTGCTTTTAAATGGCATGATTGCAATCCTTTAAGAGGATGCAATCAAAAAAAAGTTTTGCACTTTTATTAAATATTTTTTTTTTTTTTAATGATTATTTTTATTAATTTTATTTCGTATTAAAGTTATATTTTTATATTAATTTTTTTTTTTTATTAATTTTTATTTTGATAGACTATTTTACTTTTTTCATTAAGTATGAGCTAGAGTAGAACCGCATCGGGCGACGTTTAAGCTTAAACTCCTTCTTTTTAGTTGCTAGACAGAATAGAAAGTAAGAAAATCATACTCTCTAATGGTAATAATACTCTCTATGTATTCAAAAACATTTAAATATTTTTTTATTTTCTTGGCAATTCAAATTGAATTTGAATTTAAAAAAAAAAAAAAAAAACAAAGTTCAAGAAAAATAAAATTTTCTTATAAGAAAAAATAAAATTTTCATTTCTCATTAGTTTATTCAATGAGATCCTCCTCATTACCATCTTCTTCTTGATAACATGAAAAAAAGAAAAACTATCATGAAAAACAATCTTATGCAAAGGTTAATAGAATAAAAAGGTTGAGAAAAATTGTTCTATACTATCTTCTAACTTCTTGGCTTTCAGAAAAAACAAAAAAAAAAACAAAAAAAAAACCGTAAAATTTATGAAAATTGTAAAGAAAATTTATTCATGCATTTTCCAGCGTTTATTTTTTCTTTTCTTCCTTGGTTCATATTTGTTTGTTGGACAACAATTTAGTTTATTATTCATTTTTATATACATTGTATATATAAGATACAATCAAAAGAACTAAAGGCATGTACACAGGGGTGAAAAACTGTGGTGGAATTTAAAAAAAGTGTAAAAGAAAACTCAATAAAAAAATAAGAAAATAAACGTAAGGCACAAGGGCAGAAAAGTTAGTTACTATCATTATTCTTTTTATAATATAATGTATATAAGAGTGTATATACTTACTACTACCATGTTTTATATAGAAGAAAAATAACTGCAGATATGACCTACAAAAAAAATAAAATAAAAATGAAGACAACAAATAAAAAAAAAAAATTAGAAAAACAAAAGAAATGAATAAATGACTTGATTATGCTAAAGAAACCACTTTTAAAGTGACTATAAACAAATAAAAAAAAGAAAAATGATAATTTTAACAGGACCTTTGTACAAATTTTTTTTTTTTTTTTAAATTTTTCCTTTTTTGTTTTTATTCAATTTTCCATATTATGGTTTTTTCCTTGTGATTCTGTTTTTTGTTTTTTACTCAGGATTTTCCTCCGGTTCCACGCGTTTTATCTTTCATTCTTTATTCGAGATTTTGTTTTTTTTTTCGTCAGGATTTTCCTCCGGTTCCACCATTCTTTAAAAATAACTTAAAGATGAATCATTGTTTTAAAATATGTTTCGCGTTTGGTGGTTTTTGTCCATGCTAAATATATAAAAGAAAAGAATTTAAATGAAAATGATTATCTTGAAGATATATAAATTAAATGGATTATATTAAAACTTTTATTTTTTGTTTTGTTATTTTTTTGTTTTTTTTTTTTTTTTTAGTAAAATTTATTTAAATTCTTGTGAATATTATGAGGTTGATTTAATTTTATTATGATGATTTTATGGTTTATTAAGGATATTTTTGTTTTATTTGGTTTTTTCGTTTATTTTTAAGGCGTATATCAGTATTTTTTTAAGCGTATCCTTTTTTAAAGAAAAAAATTTGCTAATACGAGAGATGGTTATTGAATTTTTTTTCAAAATTTCGAAAAATTTTAAGTAATTTAATATAAGAAATTTGTTAATAAGAGAGTATTTATTAAAAAATTGTTTATTTGATTTTTGATAAGTGATAAGCATTTGGTGCAGTAAGGCTCAGCCCTGCCTTTCCATTAAAGATGGTTCGTGAGTTGAAAATGGATTTCAAAAATTTTTAATTAAGAATGAACTTACGATGAAGGCTGAAGGCAGATCTAAACGATTAGTTATCCCTTGATCCCATTTCCCTAGACTTATATTTCAATGTTAGTAACATTAAATTATCACTCAAATTTGAAGCCTTTTCAGCCACACACTTAATATCTTGCATTGAAAGATTGGAAATGCATTTGTTTTTTTTTTACACGCTAGTCAAACTTTAGGAACAAATTCCTTTATATTTCAGCTAGAAAAACTTAAGAGTTTGATGGAAAATAGGATAGAAGAGCAGGGTTGTGTGGTAGGTTAGAAACGAACTTATTTTAGTTCTTTTTAAACGTTGCAAATTGTATAATGACCTATTTCTATCGGAGGGGAACACATTAGATGGAAGCATGTTCCATATTTTAGCAGTTCTCACAATAAATGAGTTTCCATAACTAGTTTTGAACAACCTAAGAATTTCCACTTAGTAGAAGTAAGTACTAGTTACCTCCTTGGTATTGCGTTGGGATTTTTTAAAGGGAGGCATTATTGATTTAAAAGATCAAGTTCCAATAACTACAAGATATCTGAGGGTTAAAGCTAAATAAAAGAGACTTAAAGCTCCAATATTACGACAAGTGCGAAGAGGAGTGAAAGTAACCTGGACGGAAGAGTCGCCAATTAGGCGTAAGACACGATTTAATATCTTAGCTGCTAGAAAAATCGAAAATTTCATTTCAATGCGTGATTAGTACAAAAACTTAATTTTTATCCCTTGTACCCTAGTACGATGTTGAAACAATTATAAATTATGTAAATATATTTTTTGTGCGTCATTAATATAAAATAAAATTGCATTACATATATACAAAAAAAAAACAATGTTATCATAAAAAGTGAAAATATGCAAGTGGTACTTGTTATACTTGACTTTTTAATGGGAAAAATAAGAACTTTGGTTCATTTTTATGGCACATTTTACAAAAAAATGTTTAGGTTGGTCAAAATAAAGAATAATAATAAAGGATGACACTTTTTTTTCCTTTCTATTGAAATAATTTGTATTAAAAATAATGCGCGGTTATAAAATTAATTTTTTTATTTAAGTTTTAATACAATTTTTTTTTTGTATATTTTGTAATAATTTTCAAGGACATCAAAACAAGGATATAAAAGTTTTAAGTTTATTATCATATTTAATACCTATGGAATTAGATTTGTTTTTTATTAACCCTTAAAAAAAACGAGAAAAAATCATATTAAAAGGTAATTTTATTTGAGTTTGTATAACTTCAAAAAAAAAAGTTGTAATATTTATTATTGCAATGTAAATTTAGAATGAATTTAACATTATCCTGTCAAAAAAATTCTTCAGATATCCTTTTTTTTATGTTTTTAAAAAATAATTGATAAAATAAATTTTAAGTGAAATTAGTTTGAAAAAACTTTAACATTAAGGAAAATTTTAGACAGTTCGTTCAAAATTTTTAACAGTTCCAGTTAATTACATCAGAGCATTACTAACTAATTTAACAATGTAAAATACGAATACAACGTAGAAGGGACGTTATTTTTCAAACATTTGATTATTACGTTTTACATTAAATTACGCAATATCTTCGGCTGCCAGTGACATTGTGGACTGATTCTAATTTATCTTTCAAATTTTACATATTTTTTAAATTTGTATCTTAAAACTATTTTGATAGCTATCTTAATAAATCAATATACGTATATTCAATATTTAAATCTTTTATAATTTGCAATCTTGAGACTCATTTCTTGATTTCTTAACTAATATATATACTAATTTCGAAATATGCGTTAACTATGATTTTATACCTATAAACAAAATAAATTGCATACTTTTAGGATTTTTTTTTTTTTGTTTTTTTAACTTTTGTTTGCAATTAAAATTCATAAATTTTTATCCTAAAATGTTAACAAAATTGATATTTTTTATTAATATTAAGATCAACATGTAAAATATAATTCCAATTTTTTTTTGTTAACTTTTATCAATATTTTAATTTTTATAACATACATAAGTATTTATTTTTATGATGACTTATTCCTCATATTTATTTCCAAATATTATATAATTGGTGAAAAATTACAAAAAAAAAAACCATTATTTTATCTTGTTTTAAATATAAAACTTATTCTAACTAATCCTAATTCCTAAACCTAACCAAATAACCTAAATCCTAAAAATAATTTGTATATTATATTGGATATAATATACTATGTTCTATCTAGCCACCAAACATTTATTTTATCTAATGTGTCCTTGTATATGTGTGTCAAATCTCTAGTCTTGGGGATTAATATTACCAGGAATAAATTCAATTTTTTTGCATGTAGCCCGTCTATTATAATGAAATAATAGGGGGACATGGTTTTGGTTTTGCAAATAGCCTTCTTTATCCAAATAAACAAAATGTTCAGGTGCAATGTACCCTGATATTAATGTTTTTTTAATGTACTCCTTGTTATGATAATAAATATGTGATATTAAACTATTCTCAGGAGTCTTCAATGCTCTGTCAAAATTATTTCTGATCAATTTTTATAATAAAATTGTCAACTCGTGTCATGTTTGACTCTATCTATATGTATTTATTTAAATAAAAATAATTAGTGTCAAAATATGCATGAACTATAACTTTATTCTTGGAAACAAAAATAAATTGCATACTTTTAGGATTTTCATATTAAAGCAATACATATGGATGTTTATGAAGTTATATCCTTTTCTATATAATTGATGGATAATCCGTATTATTAACACCAACTTTTTTTTGATTAAAAAAAAAATAATTTTAGGTAATTGTGGTTTATATTCAGTATAAGTTTATTTTAAGAAAATTAAATAAATTATAATATTTTAAATAATTACATACAAACTATTAAAAGAAATGATTTTCTAGTATTAAACTATTATTTAAAGATTTTAATTTATATATATATATATATAATATTTTTTTGTAACCCATATTCATTTATCATAATACTTCCTTTATATTATTATAAAAAAAAAAAAAAAAAATAAACACTTAACTGAATTAAAATATTCCATAGTATAATATTTATCTTATATTTCTTTTGTTTTCTAGAATTTAAAATTTAAAATAATACATCTTAAAAAACTTGATGTAATAATCTCTTATAAAAAATTAAGTCTTTATTCGTTAAAAAAATTAAAATATTTATAAATTTTGGAATTCTTTAAGTTTATTATAATATATACCCATATGAATATATATATACAAATACATATAAGTAAGTATACACTCATATTAAATATAAAAAATTTTTACATTTAATATATTTAAACTAAATATAAATGTTTTTTTTTTCATATTTTGCATAGAATTGAATTTACAATAAAGTTGGAAAATAAATTTTCTTATTTTTAAAACAAAAAAAAATTAAAAAATTTTCTAAATATTTTTAAATATATTTAAAGAATTTTTTTTACATATGTTTAAGTTATTTTTATCTTTTATATTTTTAACACATACAGATTGGGTTAGTTTTACATATTATATATATGTATTATGTAAAAAAATAATTCTTACATATTAAATACTTTTGATTTCCTCTTAAATAAAATCCTTCTAAAGAGGTTTCTAAGCATCTAGAGTAAATTTTCTAAAAATTTTAAAATTCGCTTATTTTAATATTCGTTTGTTTTGTGGTATTCAAAATATGAATGAAAAGAATTTCTTAACCTAAAAAAAAAAAACAATAACAATAATAACAAGAATTTTATGAAAAATATTTTTTTAAGGACACTTACTGTTAGTGTTGGAATGTTATTATATGAGTACAGTACATCAACATTTAAAAAACAGAAAATGAATAATTTTATAATTTAATATTAATATTTTGGGATTTATTCTTTTATGTTTTTGTTTTTTTTTTTTTTTAATATTAAGTGGGGAATATAATTGCATTAGATCGGTAAGTAACGTTATACAATTAGATTTTAGAAACTTCAGTTTTTTCAGATTTTATTCAAATTAGTCTAGCTAGATAGTTTCATATAAGCAAATTTTTTAAAGTTTTTGAGCAAGGTTTGACTAGTTAAAACAAATCTAAATTGCATTCAGAATGTCCTGTATTATAATTTTAAAACTGATTTTTAAATAAACTAAGATAGTTCACAATAATTATCATTTGGAACAATTACAATATTTAGAGTTTTGTTATAAAAGTTCAATTAAACTTGAGAAGTCTTTTTAATTTACAATCTCAGAAAGCTTTCAATTATTTGTTGAAGTAGAAAAAAGTGAACTAGACCCTATACTTATTCAGAAAATGGCAAATTATTGATTCTATAATTTGCTGTATCCTGTAATATAGAAATACGCTTAGTTGAATTTTTATGACTTCAGTGTTTACGTGAACGACATTTTGTCAAAAAATTTATTTAGATAAACAACGATTTTTGAAATCCTTTCTCCCTTATACTAGTAGATTAGGATACGTCCTAGAGTATTGGGATATAAAATAAAATACCCAAAAAGGACAATATGTAATTTTATAAAAAAGGATACATTAATATTATTTTAAATATTATAATTGACTAATTTATAAAATTTTTGTAATAAGTTGTGCCGATGTAAATCGAATTGAAGTGAAATTTATAGCAGCATTTTTAACATTTAATATTTATACCCGTATGATTATTGATCAAAGGGTATAATAAATTTGCCAATACGTGATGCAGAGAAGGAGGGGGGGAAGGATAGATATAAACTCAAATGTATGGATCGGATCAGAATAGAAAAATAAATCGATTTAGCTGTGTATGTCCGGCCGTCACCACGATAACTCAAAAATTAAAGGAACTAGGATTTTGAAATTTTCACAAATTCGTTTTTGTGCAATAGCCGTCATTGCTCCAGCCATTTGATCCACGGGTTCCAGTACCCGCCATACAACTTCTTTTTTTATATAAGCATTACTTTATATCTGTTGAAGTTGGGCATGAGCATGGCTCTACGATCATACAGGTATCCCAGAGTTGACACAGTCTACTCTACTACACTCTTCCTCGTTTTTTATAAAGATACATAACTATTGTTTTTTTTTCAGATTATTATACAGATTTTTGGACATTTTTTAAATTTTAAAACGATTTATTTTGGTTCTTTTATTTTTTTATTCAAAAAAAAAAAATCTTTATAAAAAGATTTAAAATGTTTTTTTTTTTAAATATGTAAGTAGGCTTTTAATTTTTCAATTTTTCTCCTGGACATATACAAAAAAAGAAAAACAAAAATTTTCTTTTAAAGAATGAAAAGGATTTTTACATCCTTTCATAAAATATGTTTTGTTTTCTTTTAGTCAAGTTAATAAATTTTAAAGAAAGAAAAATAGTACTTACATAATAATATGTGCTAACTATATATTAGAGTATATATTGTATATATATTGTATCTAAAGATTATATTCATAATTTTGATGTTTTGTAGTTTATTTCTTGACAATTTCTATCATATTTTGTTTAGTTTTTAAAAAAAAACAATAATCAGAAGTAAAAGATCCTTTTCAAGCCTATTACAAAATAAGTCTAAATGAACATATATTGTTATTTTATAAATTAGATATAGATGTATTAATATTAAAATATTTATATTAAAATACAGTGGTATGCAAAAATAAAATATTTGGATATGTTAATGACTGTACTATTGTTATAAAAGGACCTTTATATCCTTTAAATATAAATGTTTTTGTACTTATATATTATTCTATATTTAACAGATCGTATACCTTAATTTCTATAAAGACAGATCGAGAGTCCTTCAGTATACCTTAAATGGTTGTGAAGAGTTGGAGATAACATATACCATTCCAACAACTAGGACTTGTGAATCGTTGTACATCCTCCGAGTATTTTAAAGGCTACTTATCTACTCAACATTTTATATTTATAAAAGAAAATAACATAACTACAATAGATATAACTGATACTACATAACTACAAGTTTTGTTTGACAGAAACAGCTGATTGTTTATATTTTAAAATTGGTATAGAAATAATGAACAGTATACAATGGGTTAAAGTATTGGAAACTCATCGAAGAAATCCAATGACAATACAATGGCAATGAAACAAATACATAATAAGTATATAGGTAGCAAAGTTGTACATTCCTGTTATCAATGATAACAGAGACTGTAACTTATCAAGCACAAAATCATTTAAAAGAATTTTTAAAGCTGTTCAACTACTTGTCCTTTATTAAAAATTGAACCTAAGTGTTAATAAAATAAAACTTCTACCTTCTAAGTAGAGTCATAGTTGTTACAATAGATTTTAGATTATGATACTAGATTTTAGATTTAGATTCGGTATGACTTGTTTTATTTTTAGACTATCCATATTAGTCATCTTCCAGGACAATTTTCTGACATTTTCTTAAACTAAATTGTTTTACCAATAAGTGGGTTTCATAATTTTTTATTAGTTAAGACCACAAAAAATTTGTATTATTTGAAAATAATTCAATTTTTATACCCGTATGACTGTAGGTCAAAGGGTATAATAAATTTGCCATTACGTTTGTGACGCAGAGAAGGAGGGGAGGGCAGATATAGACTCAAGTGTATGGATCGGATAGGAAACGAAAAATAAATCGATTTAGCTATGTATGTCCGTTCGTCTGTCCGTCCGTCCGCACGATAACTCAAAAACTAAAGGAGCTGGAGCTGGGATCTCGAAATTTTTGGAAATTCGTTTTTTTTGCAAAAGCCGTCATCGCAGTCATTTTCCATTTAATGTTTATAATAATGATATAATGTTTATATTACGATCATGCGGGTATCCCAGAGTTGAAAAAGTCTAGTCTACTACACTTTTCCTCGTTTTTTTATGTTAATAAAAATTCTAATTTCGGTTTTTTGCACTAACATATATTTTACATATATATATACTTATATAAGTAGATAATATTTTTTTGGTATTTTATTTAAATTTATAAGCTTAATAATATGATTGAAGAAGATTTTTAAAAATTGGACAGAAAATACATATTTTATGTTTTTTTATTATTTAATTTACAAAAAAAAATATATATTTATGTAAGTAAATAGGTTTATTTTTAGAAAATTTTACATTCTATAGAAATTTTATTACAAAATAATATTAAATAAAAAAAAAAAATTAAATAAATAAATATAAAACAATGAAGATTTAAGCATTGATATGTAAATGCTATTATAACAGATGAAAAATTTTTTTTAGTAACTTCTTTTAATTAATATAAGAAACATACTAAAAATATTCTAAAATTTTTAAATAGCATTTTTTTGTTTATTAGAATTTAAGATGTATTTTATAAGTCATTATACCCGTGCATACATATATGACATCGGGTATATTAGATTTGCTCCTCCGTTTGTAACGCATCGATCTAGACGAGCTAGATATAGTGTCAAGGGTACGTATCGGCTCAGAATCGAAAAATGAGTCGATCTAGCTATGTGTGTCTGTCCGTCCGTCCGTCCGTCCGTCTGTGTGTCAGCACGATAACTCAAAAACTAAAAGAGCTACAGTTTTGAAATTTTCACAAAATATTTTTCAATCAATTTCTAGGTTCCCTATTTTTTTTGGTTAAGATCGGACCAAAACTTCGGGTAGCTCTCGAACAGCTAACTTTTTTAACTCCAACATTTTCATATAAAAATTTGAAAATTTGCTATGCACCGTGTATTTAATATGAAAAAATTATATGAATTTTGTTTGTTTTTGTTTTTTTGTTTACTTTTTTTTTTGAATAGATAACGAGTTAGAATTTCATATTATTTAAATGATGCGTAGTTTTTTTAAGATAAGCAAAAAAGAACACAAAGATTTTTTTTAAGTAAATGGCTCCATAAATAATTTATATATGTATATTCATATAATATGTATATGTGTAATATTTTGAATGAATCATTTTATCAATATGATTATATGATGCTTACTTTGCTTAGGTTAAATATATTCGTGAATTAAAAATTAATTACAAGAGATAGAATTGAAAAATTAGAGCTAGAGTTTTGAAATTGACACAAAACATTTTTTGGACATTTTTAAGGTTCCCTATTCTTTTTGGTTAAGACCAGACCAAGGTTTCGGGGAGCTGCCACACAACTTATTTAAACCAATATAAATTTCTTCAAAAGTAATTATTCTAGAAAGACGAAAATTACACACGGTTAGTTTTATAATGAATCAAGCACTTATATGAAGTTTCAAAATTTTAAGGCTTCATTTGCGGGGGGTTGCCATACAACTTCTTTGCACCAATATGAATTTCTTGGAAACTGAGTATACTACGAGGATGAAAATTACACACTGTTAGTTATATAAAGAATCGAGCACTAATTCGGAGTTTCAAAATGTTACGACCCCATATTCGGGCAGCTCCCATACAAAGTTGTCAATTCGATAACTGTGAATCTAATGAAGCTACGAGGTTAAAATTAAAACTGGGCAGGTAAAGTAATAGGGCAAGTTAGTTGGCAAAGTCGGACATCGCTCGGACCAACTTTTGGGGTGGGCTATTTTTTTTTGTTTTTTTTTTTTTTTTGTTTTTAACCAAAAATTATTGTACCTATAATGAATTAAAAATTTAATTTTTTTTTTAAGCAAAAATTATGGGATACCTAAGTTAATTTTTTTTTTAACTATTTTACTTTTTTATATTTTTTTTTATATACCTAATAGCATTTATGATATTTAAAAATTAACTTACCTACCCGTTATATATTATAAATAAATAACGGTTAGTGGGTAAGCACGGGTATCTAAAAGTTGACAAGGGCAACTATAATCTTCCTCGTTTTTTTATTGTGTTAAATTTTAATTATAATTTTTTTGTAAATATTTACAGTAAAACGAAATTTTAAATACGATAGCTCTCAAAAGTACTTTTTTGAGTACTTTTACAATTTAGTGAAAAGAAAATTGATAGAGAGGCCGCACCATTGCACCAATTACTTACAACTAACAAGAAGTAAATTTTTAATAAGTAATTGTTTTACAAATTAAACTTTGGTACAACAAAATTTTTTTAAAAAAAAGGATTATTTGATTAGTTCTAAGGATGTTAATTTTATACTTTATTCCTAGATTGTTACATGGAAGAATCCATTTTCAAGATCCAGTGACGTAAAAAACAGTGCCGGTTGTAATTTATCGATCTGCTCTTCTATATTCGGCGACGGATACCTATCCTTACTGATCTTTTTATTTAAGCCTCTGTAATCGACACATAATTTGTAGGAAGAATCCTTTTTTTTAACCAGTACTATCTGGCTTACGTAATCAGACGACTCTTCTACAATAATTCCGTCTCGTAACCACTGATTAATTTGCTGCTCTATGCTCTATTATTTTCAGTTTGTGTGGAGGGAATCTCCGTGGTGGTCGATTAATTGGTTCATTATCGATTGTTACAATCCTCATCTGTATTATTTGTTTATTTGATTGGTTCTAAAACTATAATATATCAGTTTTTTTAATAACTAAGATGAAGTGCATTCTATATTTTTAAAGTAATATTTCTTACCCTTATTTGTTGTAGTATAACAGTTAGAAATCTTTTAAAGTATAACAACTAACAAATAAAAATTTTTTTTATTAAATTTTAAGAGTGAAATTTGTAAATTTTTTAGTTTATATAAGTAAAGGTCTTAATTAAGATTACAAGATTAAAAATTCAGTTCTGGGTTCGTTTCCATTTTGGTCCAATTTTAATCTTTAAGATTTAAAATATTAATTTATAACGGCTTATATCATCAAAGTTATTTTTTTTTCCTTAATATCAATGATGTAAGTTTAAGAAATGTTATTCCAACTAAAATATTCCAGTTCATTTTTGGTATATTTTAGTAGACTCTAGATAGTCTTGTAGTATGTGCTATAACTTAATATATCAGTTAAAGTTAGGAAATCATTTAACGGTTGGGTGACACAGAAGTTAGATTGCCGAATTTTCATGTGGAAGGCCCGAAGGGGTTCGAGTCCCAGTGAAAGTGAAAAAAACTTTTCCCTGATTTTCGATTCGACTTAGCAATCATTGAGTATATTCACCATTGGGTTCAAATTATTGGTTTAATCAATAATTAATAATTACATATCTTAAATAAAAAGTACATTAATATAATAAAAAATTTATAATACAAAATATAAACAAATAATTTAATTGAATGATATAACTCACAGATACAGATTACCATATGACCGTATATAACCCAAACACAAAATTTTTTTTACAATATAAACAAAGGACTAGTATATATTGATAATCTTAGACAATTCCCTAGTACTATCCTATTAATCCTAATAAATCCTAGACGAAGACCTAGTACTATCTCATTTTTTAAATGTATTTAAAATTCATTAAAATCAATTCTAATTACAAGAATATAATATGACCTCCCTGTTCCATCATGGCCCTACGGTATAGATGGGCTTATTAGACTAACACTTGAACAGTTTGCAATTTAAAAAAGTAATAAAAGTAATATTGAAACTGAATTCTTCTCAGATTTTTATTAATAAAATCATTGTTCCTCAATTTTATATCAATTTAAAATAAATCAAAGTTCCATAAATTTAATTTCAACTGTTACATATTTTTATTAATATAATTTTTAAAATAAATTTAAATTTTCTTACCTGTGAAATAATTTGAAAATATTTTTAGTTTTAAAAAAAAAAAAATTAAAAATTTAATTTTTGTATTTTTAGTATTAATAAATTGAATATACATTATACACATATTCATAAAAAATACATAGTATATATGTATAATTAATATTTAAATACATATATTACTTTTAATAGATATTTGTTTAAGTGCGAGAATAAAAAAAAAAATTTCAATTTAAAAATCCGATTAATATAAATTTTTAAAAATTAAAATAAAAAATAAGATTTTAAGAAGTTTATCAAATATTTCAGGTTTATTTTTAAATAATATTTTTATTTAAATTTTTATTATATGTATTTTTTTTTTAAAAAAACTTTTATTTTAATTTTTTTTAATTTTAAACTAAATTTTAATGCTAGAATAAAGATAAATGAAATAATTTCTTTCAATTTTAAGTAAAAAAAGTTTGTCATCCATTTTGTAAAAAAATATATGAAATTATTTGCAAAAATAAACTTATGCAGCTTTCGTTTCCTAATTAAGTGCACTGCCATATTCAACTGCATAGATACTTATGTGTAGGCACATTTTTTGTATGGGAGATAAGCTTGGCCTCTCCTAGCTTCCAAGATATGAGGGCTTAAATGAAATTTAAATATTTTTTTTATTATTCATAATTTTACTCTCAACTGTGTTTCAAGACTATTTATGAAAATTTTGTAAAATGTATTCGAAAGCTTAAGATCTTCTATCCGCTTACCAATTTTAATCTTCTATCGTTTTCTATCTTTTAGACTTTCAAAACTCAAAAGCGAACTTTTAAATTTAAAAAACTTTCAAATTTTAACATTTTTTTTTTTAAAAAAACAGATAATTTTTTGTTTTTTTTATATACTCATAAGTATGTATGTAGTGGTATTGCACTTAAGTAAGAAACATTCTGTATATGGTAGATTAAGTCCACCTCGTATAGCTACATTAAATCCACCTTATCATAAAATTTAACACCCTTAGTATTAATTACTTTAGTTTTAAAATTCAACTAATTAACTATTTTTTTAAATTGATTCTAAGCCAAATGAATTTAAAAGCATAGAAAATAAATCTTAAGTAATATTAATACCAATATAATTAATTTGTAAATGTATCTTTCCTTTTATTCCCTCCAATTTCTATTCTATTATAATTTATTAAATTTCAATTACGTTAATTAAAATGAAATTATATTAATATAATTGTTAAGAAGATATAATACCCAGTTCGTAAATAAATTTTAATAATTAAAGGCTATTAGTATAAACTTATGTGTGATTAGTAATAAACTATGAGATAAAATGTTTTAACTTGTTATTCAATTAAAATATTAATATCTAATAATACAAGAATAATGCATCCTATATTATATATTGCATGAATATTTACAAATTGATTTGTAGTTTCCTTTTACTTTTTTTAAGTGTTTTTTATACTTAGTACTTATGTTCCTAGGTTCAAAGAGATGATTCCTAATAGTGTACCATCTATTTGAACCTAGATACATAAGTATTAAGTATAATAAATAATATAAGCAAATAATACTGGAAATTATTTTTATATCTTTCTTACTTTCAATCCTTCTTCTATCTTGAGTTATTGTAAGTATAAATTAACAGGCAGTTTAAAGGCTTATCAAATCCACGTCGAGGATTTTATCTCTGTTCATATATCTTTGAAAACCTTTGCATTAACTTAGTATAATAATTTAAAGGAAAAGATTTAAATTATTGTACTTTTAATATCTTTTATAGTAAAATTGTAAATTGTCCCGCAATTTTAGCTCTTAAAATGATTTAAAAAAAAAATTAATTAAATTTAAATGACAGTTCGGATTTCAGGATTCGTGTATTTCTCATCTCCCTTTTACTCTCTATAATATATTCATTTATGCCTGAGGATTATTATTAATATTGGCACAAATAATTTGTAACGCAATTTATTTATGAGCATCTGACCGATAGCTTAGTGGTAAAATGGCGGCTTTTCAATCGAGAAGTCTCGGTTTCAAACCCTGGTCGGATCATATCTAATAAAAAAATATAGTGTATATTAAAATAATTTAATAAGAAGTCCAAATGTCAAATGGGCAAAGTATTATTATTATCAGGTAATATTTAATATTGTCTGGTTCTACAAATAAATAAATAATTTTCAAAAAATTCAAGTTTCTTTATTATAAAACCTACAACCGCAAAGTTACAAACACAATTGTGAGCAAAGTTAATTAAATTAGAGTTCAAAAATATTATTCTATATTTTTAAACTCAAATTTTCCGAATTAACTCATTGTTAATTTTGAATTTATTTATTTAAACTCATATTTTTGCATTCGTTTATTTGCAATCTGCAATTTTAAATGAGTATTTTTAAAATTTGAGTATAACATCCTTATTCTCTCTCATTTATAATTTCTCTGAAAATGTTATCTTAAAATATAACATGAGTCATAACTTATGAGTGTTATTTTACTAAAGTTTTTTAGAATGTTATTTGAAGTTTATTTCAGTTAACAGAAATAGAGAAAATGAAAATTTTCTCTCAAATTTGTTTTTCTTTCGTTGAGTTTTACACTGCGTAATATTAAATAGAGTTTTTTTTTTGCCAAAAATTTATTAAGCAAGAAATTATTACTTAACACCATATAAAATTTTTCAATATATTTTAGTTTTCAAAAATTTCTTGAACAGAATGGAACTGAAAAATTATATTTAGGATAAAAAAAAGGATATATGGATGGTTTAGGATAAATAGAATAATCAAAAAGGAATAATTAATGATAAGTAAAGTAAATATTACAATAATAAATGTGATATGATTTGATAAGAAATTATTTAAATTTTATTTATATTATAAGTATTTGGATATTTTTTTTATTTGTTTTTATTTTTTTTTTCCAAGATAAAATCATCAAGGGATAAGGTGAAAATTCTAATAGTAAAAACTCAATAGTAAATTTATTAAGAAGCTTTAGGAGTATTTTTTGAAGAACCATTTAAAAATGTTATTAAATTATTCCTAAGGAACAAATCCTTTATTTTATTTTTAATCCTTTCATTCAATATTTTCATTTAACTTTAAAGTCATAATATCAATTAAGCATTACTATACTAGATATAGTATAACTGTAGATGATGGTTAATTATTTTAATTAAATATAAGTACCAATTAATATCTATTTATCAATTTTTACCCTGGGTTAAATTAAATACAATCGATGGTTTTTTTTTTTTTTTTTTTTCTTTATTCAATTCACAATATAGCAACAATTCATATTTAATTTAATAATATAAGTATTAATGTATGGGTAATTCATTATATAAAGTAATAGTAATATTTAAATAACATACACTAAAAAAAATATTGTTTTTTTTAATGACCCTAGCCTTAGCTTTTTGGTCTCGTAATTTTTTAAAATTAGGTTCAAACGTCAGACAATATCAATATAAACGAAACATTATGTATTTAATAGGTTTAGAGATTAAAATCAAGTAATTAAAATTAAAATAAAAATAAATAAAATAAATGGTTAATTGGAAATATAAACAATTATTGCATTATGAAATCCATAGCATCCTAATTAAAATGGTAATGCCCAAGAGATCTAATCTAATCAAATGCTTAAAAATGAGTTTAAACTCAAATTACATTTTTTCCACTAAAATTAGTAGTTCAAGCATAAATTTTGTTCGAAAGGACGATTTATGAATTCAAGCTCAGTTTTAAACTCTAGACCCAAAGGCAAATTTTTCTATTCCGTTGTATATCCAAAAATTAAGAATAAAAACAATTTTAAAAATAATTTGTAATCAAAGGAAGACTTCTGTCGCAACTTGAGACCCCGCCAAAAAAGGAATTGAATGATTATATTAATTTCTAGGTTTTACATTACACATTAATATTTAAACTTTTGCCCTGTACTAAATAATTAGTGTAGAATGCAATTAAAATTTAAAAATATTATAAAATAAAACACTGAAATGCAATACAAGGATTTTCGTAAATTAAAAGTATAAAAAAATCATTTATTTATTAAAAATTTTACTCAAATTATGTATAATGCATTCATTTATATTTATAGGTGAACACTGAACATAAGGATAACATATTTTCTCCGCCAAAATTATATTCGTTGTTCATTAAATATTTCCTATAATTCTTATATGTGAGTGCAGGAATTTAAAAAAAAAAAAAAAATAATTAAAAATATGAACCAAAAAAAAAAAAGGAAAACGGAAATTACCATTATAGATTGTTTTTTTGCAAAATTTTCACGAATTTCAAAAAAAAAAATCCAAAAATAATTTATTAGTTTTATTATGTTGATCCATCTGCCGTCCATGCATTCATTAAATTTCCAAAGAAATATAAACCAAAAGACTTGGATTAAGTACTCAGTTCAAATTATTATAACTTATAAAAGGAGTCCAATGGTTTTTTAAATCACAATTCACTACTTGTTACTTTAATATACAACCATCATTTGACCAATTTTTGATACCCAATGTTTAAAGTTGAGAAACATGAAATAATAGAAATCTCAAACCGTTTTCTCATTATTAGAGATTTTTATATTTATTTAAATATTGGGAACCAGGTAACTGCAACCCCTGCTTCCAATTTGAAATGCCGGGAGCTTTTATGATATAAATTATAAATTATACTTTTTTTATTACATATTATATAACCAGAGTTAGAATCCGAGATCCTTTGTTTTGAAAGCCATCGGCTGGATAGATTTATATTTTGACACTCCGTTTAAGAGCTTTATTTGATAATTTTAAGACGAAAAGATTTAAGAACTGCATTATACCTAAAATAGAAAATTTTCTTCACTTAAATTTTAAAATTCTTTTTTTAATTGACTTCTGTTCACTTTTTTTATGAAGAAGTCTCGTAAATCACTCATTGCAACTGCACAATGTTCCTTAGGATGGAGGGCAACCTATTGTGAGACCTAAGATACAAATATACAGTTTCGTAACAAGAATGGAGATACGCATGGATTTCGGGATGTGAGTTGAAGATATTTGGGATTGCTGGATTTTGGGGAATGTGGAAAATTTAATGCGATATTTAGAAGATGTCAATGTCACTTAAAGTTAAAAAAAAGTAAAAATAAAATTGTAGGTACAGTATCTTTTAAGTCTAAAGAATTTTATTAGAACTCAATAAGATACAAGACCTAAGATACAAATGTAAAGTTTGGTTACAAGGATAGAGATACGCATGGATTTCGGGATGTGAGTTGAGTATGTTTGGGATTTTTGAATTTTGAGGGATGGGAAAAATTGAATGGGATATTTGGATATCATTTAAAGTTAAAAAAGTATAAGTAAAGTTGTAGATATAGTATCTTTTAGATCTTAAGAATTTCATTTGCATTTAATAAAATAACGAATATTAATACAAAATTGGTCGAAATTCGAAAATGTTTCTTTCTGCATGTTTGAAAACTTTCGTCCTTTTTAAAAACTGTATTTTAACATACTGTATATAGTTATTTCTTTATTTTTTATTTACTTTAATATTTTTATTATATATTTTAAACAGGAAAATAAAATTTTTGTTAACTAGAGCATAAAAATGAACAATTTATAACGATTTTTGTATTTTTTTATTTTTAATTTTTTTTCATTTTAATTTTATTTTGTTTTTTTTATTGTTTTTACACTTATTCGACCTTCATCATTGGATACATATTAGTATATATAGTTTTTCTTTAATATATTTATTTTTATTTTGTATTAATTTTTAATATGATTTTCTGGTACAAAAATAAAATAAAAAAAAATAAAAATAAAGTAAAGAACTTTTTTTTTTTTGTGTTTTTTTTTCTTTAATTTACACGAAATAAAAATCTTCATTTTCTTCTCATGTTTTTTATTTTTTTTATTTGAGTTTTGTTTTTTATATACTGAAAATGGACTGATTAAAATTGATTTACAGTCAATATGATAAATTATTCAGTGAGGAATGAAAAACTCAGAAACAGAAATGATAAAATGAAAAAAAAAAAAAAAAAACAAAAAAACAAAAAAAAGGAAAATGATCAAGTGAACTGAATTGATTCATTTTCGCTATAAATGATTCACATGAAAGACGTCTAACATTTGTTATTTACTTATTTTTATTTTTCTGATTTTTTTTTTGTTGTTGTTTGTTGCTAAATTGAAATTAATTTTTTTGTTGTTATTTCTTTAAAAAATCTTCGAAAATCGATTTCCTTGAACTTTAGCAGATAATTTAAAAGAATTTAGTACACGAAATAAAAACTGGAACATTTTGGAAAAAAAAGGGGGAATTGATTTTTTTAAAAAAATGTATTTTTTTTGAAGGTGAGTTCTAAAAAAGAACTGAAAAATGAGGAAGTTTAGCAGCACGTGTTTTGCATAAAATATTCTTTTGATGCATAGAGCTTATGTCAGCAGTTTTTTGAATCGAAAGGATTAAAAGTTCGACAGCTAAGGTTTTTAATGAAAAAATGAAGGTAAGGGGATAAAAGTCATCGAAGGACTTATAACTAAAATAATAAGTCAAAAATCTCCAGGCTTGAATTATGACTCCCATAAATGAACCAAAAGTCCTCTAAAAAACGAGACATGACTCTCCAGCATATTTTCAATAATTAATCTCCAGGCTTCAATTACGACTCCCATAAATGATCCAAAAGTTCTCTTAAACACATTTGCAATATAATATGACTCCCAACATATTTTCAATAAGTAATAAAAAAAACCAAGGCTTTTTGAAAATGCACATTTCAAAAACTACACAATATTTCAAAACTACAAATTCAACCCTTAGCTCCTAAATAGTGTGCGTCATAACATTTTTTTATTTAAATCTCATACTAATTTCTAAGAATCCAACGTACTCCGGAATTTCAAGTTTCAAGCTTAAGCTGTTTAGATATGAAAGGTCAAATATTGCGGAACTCTTTAAATTTTTTCTGTTATTTTGGATTGAAAACGTTATTATACTAAAAGTTTATATTTGGGGCTTTTCAGGACTTTGCGAGGCTGTAGCTCCCCAATAAATAATAAATTGTTGGAAATAATTAAGTTTTTTTTAATAATGTAAATGCATAAAATTTCAATTAATGAAGTCATAATCAAAATTTTGAATCTCAATACTTGTGACAAAAATAGTACCAAAAACATTGAGACTTGAAAAGCTTTAGTCGATTTGATTACCTTAGAAAAAAATTTAGAATATTTTAATGAAATAATAGCAGTTTTTGAACTAATATTTTGTCATCTAATCTTGTATGGGAGCGTTCCATAATCTCGGTTTAGTAAATCTTTTTTTTTAATTCTCGTTTTTAGAAAATTTCGTTTTAGAAAATCTCGTTTTTTATTGAAAAATCTCGCTTTTTAAGAAAATCTCTTTTTTTTAATTGAAAAATCTGGTTTTTAAGGGTTATTGAATTGGATACAAAACCAGAATTATCAGCTTTTTGCAGATTTTAAAAAAAGGGATTTTCTAAAAACGAGATTTTCTAAAATGCGATTTTGTGAAAACTAGATTTTCTAATACGAGATTTTTTAAAACGAGATTTTGTGAAAACGAGATATACTAAACCGAAATTTCAGACCCAACCCACCTTGTATACCAACATTTTTTGTGTATATATGTGATATTTAAAAACTTATGTTATTTTTTAAAATTCCAAAATATTATCCTGTTTAAATTATCAATGGAATTTTTGAATAAATGATTGATTTATTCAAACTGACAGAATGAATATTAGACAACTTCACTGTACAACTGGAACCAGATGCTTCGTAGTTTAAAAACAATTTCAGAGAAATTTTAATTACAAAACATGTTGCATTTAATTAAAAATTTCATTTTATTACTTAAAAACTCATCATTTGCTTAAAAGGCTTTTATCAGTTTTAAAATTACATTGTATTAATTAAAAAGTATAAAATTTTTCAAGAAATTTAAATAATAATTTAAATTGTCGGTACTCCAAAAATTAATTAAAAACTATGTCTGACTTTTAATTAAAATATCAAATAAAAATTAAGTTTTAAAAAAAAAAACTGATATTTGCTTTGTCCATTTTTAATATTTATATTGTTAGAAACCATTTTTAATTTAATCAAATCATTCATTTTCATTTGATTAAATCTGAATTAAATTTAAAATTTTTTTTTAATAATTTGAATACACGATTTTTGATTTTTTTTTTTTTTTTTTAAATATTTTAACTATTTAATTAAAAAAAAAACTACTAAAAAAATTTTTATAATTTAATTATTTAATAAAAAAATTGAATTTTAATTAAATTTATAAATAGTTATTAAAATAATATCAATTTTATTAATATGATTATTTTGTGTATATTAAAAAAAAAAATGATAAAAATAATTATGAATAATAATATTATAATAAGTTTCAATGACTTGGACATTTAAAATCAAAAATGTATTTTTGATTAATAAATAATAATTATTAATTAAGTGTACTATGATACTCTAGGTTTATTTAAATAGTTAAATATCGAATCTTCAATTAAAATTCGGAAATTAAACTGATTAAGAAGAAAAATTACCTAATTAATTGTACACCATTCACTTAACGTTAGTCATTAATTTCGACTTATATAAGATTTTAATACACCAATTAAAAAGTCACAGTTCAATTTTAATCAAGACCATAGTTTAAAGTTATGGATTTAATTGCATTTGATTACATTATTAAGACCATGAAGTAAATTATGCACTGATTTCTCTTTTTCATTCTCTTTCCCAAAATATTTTTGTACTTTAAATATAAGGCGGTTAGAAAATCAATTATTTAATTTACAGAATGTGGTCTTTAATTCCATGGAGTTTAATTCACTGCACCTAATTTAATTAGTAAACAAGCAATTGGAGACAATATAAACAAGCAATTGGCAGGTATATATTTTATACTATTATATAAATTATATTTTTTCATTAGATGTAATGCGACCGGAGACCCGTTGGTTGAAAGGCCAACATCCTTACCACTACGTCACTGGTCGGATAAAAGACCATAATTGTGTCAGTTATTACTTCCATTTAAACTATGATAATGTAAATAATAAATTATAGCTATTGCACTTCATCCCAACCAAAGCCCTTTATGAAGTTTGAATATTTTCAAAGTGACTTCAACATAAATATGTAATTTCGGAATTGAATACATTATTATGATATTTTTCGATAAAATTTAAGTCCAACTGTCCTTTCAAAAAAAATCTGTTTAAATATTAGGACTAAATACTCAAATTGGGCTAAATACCAAAATTTTTCAAAGAATGAAATAAGATAATAAACCACACCAGTTATGAAAACTCTATACACTTCAGATAACAAATACCATTTGATTATTGACTATTTTAAGGTCCTTTGAATTTCTTCCCCAGTTTTTTTATATCACAAATTTTTGTCACAATTGAAACTCTATTTTCTATTAAAAATAAAAAAAAAAAACCTCAAATAAAATGCTTTCATTTTATAGGAATTTAAGCTTTTAAACTGTTAACCAAAATTATGATAAAATTAAATAAAAATTTTAAACCACACAATTATACAGGACAAAAAAAAAATGTGAACAAAATTTAATTTTTAAATAAAAATTCAAATTAAAAAAAAAATATAATAGCACAGTCTAGACCACAATGTATATATCCTAACTTTAAAAAAAAAAAACAAAAAAAAAAAAATACAACAAATAAAAAATATAAATGTCAATTGACAATAAAAATGGAACACATACCAAAAAAAATAAAAAAAAAAATACATTTGGTCACCCAACTGTTTGTGGTATTTTAGTACTGCACTGTTATTCATTGTTTTTGATATTTTGTTGAACACCTTTTTAATTTTCAAAAAAAAAATATAAATAAAAGTATACATAAATATATGAATAAAAAATTTTAAAATTTTATTATAATTTTTTCAATATTTAAAAATATGTTAAATAAATTAAAAACAAATATTTTTATTATGCTTCAAAATCAATATAACAATTCACAGTTGACAATGTAAAAATTATCACTTTCTTTTACCAAAATTTTAATGAATTATTATATTCATTATAAAATTTATTGAAATCTCTTAAAATTCAGGTGAAAATAAAATATATCCAGAGAACTTTGAACTTGTTAACTATAGGTTACATAAAAGTTCAAAGATACTTAGTTATAGTTGTTAAATATAAATTTAAAGCTGTTAAATCTGAGCAACTGTATGTAACATATAACAGTTTACAGAGATAAGATCAAAATTTTAACACAGCCTATAAATATGCAATTTAAAATGATATGGAATAAAACTGTTACAAAATACATTATCGCATTATTACGACTGTTATTTTAGAAATGCAATAATGTAGTAATCACAAAATTATACAGTAATATAACAGAATGTTATTTTAATAACATGGTATTGTAAATTTTTTAAGATCACTTTTAAAACTATTTATTAAGATACACAACTTTAATTTAAATATTTACTTTAAATGTTAACTGAATAATAGAATAAATGTATATATATATTTAATTCTTATATATAGGTATTTATATATAAATATGTAATTTTACACATACATAATATTAAAGTAAGGATATTTAAATTCTGTAATGTCAGACAAATTTTTGTACATTTAATAAATTCCATCAATAAAATTTCTTTTTAAACTAAAAAAAAAAAAATTTAATATTTTAATGTAATTCATTGAAAAAAATGTAATGTTATTGTATATATATATTTTTAATTTTACCCAAATGTAAAAATTGAAAAATGAGGAAAATAAATAAAATATGTTTTTATTTTATTTCGTAGAAAAAAAAAGTTGTTACAAGTAACCTGAACTATATGACTTTTTTTTTTCAATTTCCCGCCATTTTTTTATTTTTGTATCGAATATCAACCACATATTTTAGTGGTGCATTAAATACTATATAGTTGCTATATAAATACGATGTTTAAAGTTTTTTTAATTTTTTATTTTTGTTTTTTTTATAGTAAAAATATTTCTGATCAAGTTTTATACAAAAGCTGAAACATTTATAGATTAATAGTCCATTACACGAAAATAGTTCAATATTTAAAAATAATAAAGAGTTGTACGTCGCTATCTGTCTCTATAAATTTGAGCTTAAAAATTCTAATGCTTTGAGATTCCATACATATAACATATTATTAAGTTAAAATAAATAGGGATTATGAGGGAGAATACCCTAGCTAAATTATTTTAGTACTCCGCATATTCTTCAAATTTTAAAAGATACCATATAATAAACAAAGGAATTCGGTAAACCCATCCCTACTCTCACAGTTTGTTTGCGGTAAAGCTTTTTGGTAAAATACCAAGGAAATTTTAAGGTATTTAATTCGGCATTTAAAATATTTGAAAAACAAATGGGACTAGCCCGCTTTAATAAAGGTTATAATCACAAGCACTAAATCTTCTTCTATGTATATAAAAGCGAATATTTGTTGGTTTGTTTTTAGGGTATAAACTCTTAAACTGCCCAGTTGATTATCATGAATTTTATTTATAAAAAAATTTGGGAACAAAAAGTATTTCCGTGCTAACCATTTAGGTCTAACAGATGGTCAAGTTGAAGCTTTGGAAGTGTTTAAATTGGTTTGATTCTTAAATAAAATCAGTTTGACCGATTGGTTTCAAATTTTGTATACGTGTTGCTTTTTCACAATGGACTGGACTCTATTAATAGATTTGGAATTTGTTTATCCAAATCGGCTCGACGAAAGACCAAAGAAAATTTGGAAGGGAATTACATATGTCTAAATTTTTCTAATAACATGAACTTCAATTTAAACAACCATTAAATGACAAAGCAAAGTAGCAAAGCACAAAGCAAAGTAAACCGAGTTTTAGCTAGTTTAATAAGTTATGGTTTGTTCGATTGATTGATTACATATATTTCAAATATAAGCGTCAATTTATTAATTCAACTCAACATATTTCAATTAAGTTCTGAATTCCATTTGACACTATTCTATTCTATTATTTTGACAAAAATTTGTTATTTTAAACTTTTGTTTTAACTTTTAAGTTGAATAAAATTTGCCAGAGCATATAAAGATATTTTATTTAAACTTTTTTCATCAAACATTCGTCCCGAACAAATAACATAAAGTTTTGAACTTCCATTAAAATTAAATTGAAACAAGTGTCTAGCTAAAAAATCAACTTTAACTAAAAAATCACCTTCGATCCTCCACAGTCAGTTATTTTATTTTATGAATATCATTTAAAAAAGCTTATGTAAAATATTTTAAAATATACGAACAACAATGACGACCCCTTTGGCATTAATAACTTAATTACTAATCAAATAATCAAATTACTCTTGATAAGTTTATATTGCATTTAAACCATATTTGACAACAAGCCAATGACGTTTGATTAGTAACACACTCTCACTTATCAAAAAAAATAATTATTTGATTAGTGATAAATGTTAGTGAAATAGTTTCCTCCTCTTTAATCCCTATTGACTATATTTTATTATTAGTCCGAATTTCTAACTGTAAAAAACATAACGAACTAAAAGAAAACCATGAGTTAAAAATAATACCGTTATCTGAAAAAAAAAAATTTATTTTTTTTAAACATTAAATCATGCAGTTGTGGAGTATACAAGTGTACACTCTACAACTATAATAAATATTACATTATGTTCTATTAATCTATATAACTGTATTTATATATATAAATAACGGTAAAGAAAAATATAAAATAACTGAAAATAAAAATAAACTGTTACTTTATCATAAATTGAAGTTTTTTTTATAGTAATAGTTTATTCATTCTTTTTAAAAATATGTATATATATATATATATATATACTTATATTCTCTATTTTTTTTTCATTATTTCAATTCAGACAATATCCAATGTCATAGCAATATTTGAGACATATTCTTTTTTGTTTTTGTTTTTATTTCTTTTTATCACCATTTTTTTTTTATTACAAAACATTTGAAAATGTCAAAAATTATGACCCTTTTTTTTGTTGTTTTTTTTTTTTTTTGAAAAACTTTTTATAATATTGGAAAATTTTTTATAATAGATACATATAAGAAAAAGTGTTGAAAATATTTGAAATAAATTAAATTTTCGGACATTGGAATTAAATGGAAATTTGAAATAAAGGAATGGATGAAAACTTGAAAAAATATACGTATATAATGTAGATACATTAAAAAGAAAATAAAAATTGCAAAAGAGGATTTAAAAATAGGGGATCAATTAAAAGTAATGAAAAATAAAATTTGAAATATTTTAAACCGTTTCGTTTAAACAGGATTTGAATTTTTTGAAATAATTTTATTGAAATTTTATTTTGAATAGAATATGGATATGTAATTCAAGTTTTTTAAGAATTAAATCAATTTTTAAAGAATACATAAATATAAATTTTTTTCTGAATACATAAATATAAATCAATTTTATAAATTTAGGTTTGGGATTTTTTTATTATGCAAGAGCTGAAATACACATCCTACACCGTTGAATTGATTAGAAGGCGAAACACGGCTTATAGAATTTCCTGTGTAAATCGTACATATAGATCCTAAAGATTTTAAGAAGAACATTAACATCCATCTTCATGACATGCCACAAATTTTTTCCTTTAGTCCAACTCAATTCATAATTCCCTAAACCTATTCCCAAGTTTCTTTTCCAATCTTGATCCTAAAAACCAAACGTTACATATATTATTAAATACATATGACTGTTCGAAGTTTTGTTTTAAAAAGTCATAATTAAACATTATTGCTGCATGTAAGCGTTGGCATACTACTTTTGATTTTAGAGTTTGATTCAAATTCAGGAATTTTGTTTTATATAAATGTATACATACGAGGTATTGAATTAGAAGGAGGTTTAGAGTTAAACTTAAAATCAGGGTTATATGAGTATGCAAATGCAAGATTCTAAATTAGAATAAATTTTAGAGGTGATTGTAATCTTGGATTTTGGGTTTTTGTGATTTGGGATTACCTACCCAATACCCTAGAAACCAATAACTCCCTAAGGGACTTATGACCTTTATAATCCCTTAGGGACTTATGTCCCAATAAGTGAGTTCTGACCCTGGGACCCTGGGAGTTCTGACCCTGCACCGTATAATTTCATGTGTTCCCTAAAGTTAGTAATTGGCATAAGTACCTACGTCTTTCGTAAATTAATTATTTAAAACAAAGTAAGAACAATATTAACATCTAATTTCATAATGTCCCAGTAAAATTTTTCATATCCCTAACCCTTAAACTTTCTATCGTATAAATAAACCATATTTCTAAAATTCAAGTTTACATTAGTTTTTAAGGTTTATTTCGAAAATTACTTTTAAGAAAGCTACCGATTTTCATTAATTAAAGTCATAGTTTACCTAGGTTTATGTTTCAGTTTAAATTCGAGTCCAAAGTTTATAGTTTAAAAAAAATAGAACTAGAGTTCCATTTAGTATTCTCAACTTCAGTACAATTGAAAATATCTCTAATTTGATGCTTCACAAGAACAATTCGGGGATTCTGAGTTAAAATATTCGATAACGGTAAAATATTCTTCAGACCGTTATCTTAATTAATAGCATTAATTGAATATATATATATATATATACCGAACAGATCGCTAGATATAACGGTTTTTATAAAATAGACTAAAACAACAAGGATAATTTTAAATGTCATTTTTGTCCTTAAAGGATAATATGCGCCATTTAACCTATATATTTTTTAAAAGCTAACAATACCAGCTATCTTTGAGATATAGTCATTTGGTCCTACGAGGATACTACTAAAACCTCAGAAAAGCCAAAAATTCAAAATAAAGTGGTAAAAAAGTATCAAAGTTTAACAAATTTTATAAATAAATATAACAATATATACATTTTTAAATTAAAGTAAAAAATGGTAGTACAAAGCCGACTATTCCATTGCAAATAGAGTTCTAAATTATTAAACAATTAATATAACTACTACTGAATTACTAAACCATCTAAAAAACATTTAAAAATTAAAATAATCTAATTTTCTGTAATAAATCCTTTTAATTTAAAATAATAATAAACAAACATTAACTATAAGCTAACTCTTAAGTGATAAAAATTTAAATGAACTGTACTACACTGTATTAATAATTAATATAGTCATTTTATAAAGTTTAAAAAGTTTTTTTTACATAATATATGTACTTAAAACCATACACAAATTTTAATTCAATTAAGATGCAAAATATTATTAAATGGGAAATACAATTTTGTTTACTTACAACTTATTAATATTAATATTATTCAAAATTTATTACTTTTTTTTAACATTTTATTATAAACTATATTAATTTTCTAAGTGAATGCTTAAACATATAATTTCCTTTACAGAGTGATTAAATCAATTCCACTTAAATATTTATTCATATATTAATTTTTAAACTGTGCAAACACTTCTTTATATACACTTTAATTTTATTACACAAATATTATTCTAAAAAAAAATAAAACAACAATCTTTTTAACTTTTAACCAAGTGTAAAAAAGGATCACTTTTACATTTGACAGTATACTATTCATATTATAGTTTAATATTTTAATTTTAAATCTATAGGTAATGTACTTGTATATGTTTGCTTTTATTCCTTATAGCATTTGGTAAAAATTTATTTTATATATTTTTTTTTTTAGCTGCCACATTTTATATTATTCATAATTCGTATGATGAAGTTTATTAAACTTAATAATTAAATCACAGATTCCATTAAAAATTACTTTCTTTATCAATCATCCTGTATATGCCGCATACATTATTTCATACTTCATATATTACTTCATATATACATAATGAATAACTTATTTCACATTTTTTTATCATCAGTTTTTTTTTTTTAAAATATACTTTTGTGAATTCTTTTTTTTTTTTAGCCTTAGACACTTGCATGTCATATTTGATCCTTGAGTTCCTCAATCATTTTAAGTATCTATACATGCATTTATATACATATTTAAAATATACAAATGTTGAACATAATTTGCAACTTATTTATTAAAATATTATAAGAACTAAGTATAGTTCATTTTAATCGTTATTTCAATTACAGTGTTTTTTAAGATTTTAGGGCTATTCCACTAGCACAATTTCACTAGGGACAATTCCACTATACACAATTCAACTTGCGCATTTCCACTTTTTATTAGTTTGACGCATTTAGCCATTTTTAAAAATATAAAAAGGCAATAAATATTCTGGAAAAAAACCCTCATTTCTAAATCCAACTCTAAAATATTCTTAATTCAGAATTTGATTTATAAATATATATAAACATTCTGGAAAAGGGGAAAATTCATCCGATTTCGAACCAACTTTTCCTTCCTAATTCTGAATTCTATATATCTATATTTATAAATATTCTGGAAGAAAGTAATACCTTTATTTTGTATCTAACTCTGAAATCTGGAACTCCAAATTTTTATAAAAAATATATTATTTACAAGTGGAATTATAACAAGTGGTAGTGCGCAAGTTGAATTGTATATAGTGGAGTTGTGTCTAGTGGAATTGTCCCTAAAAAATTGTTCTAGTGGAATCGATAGGTTACGATTTTTTAATACTCACTGTATTTAAAAGGTATTAATTGAAGCAATTATGGCATGTTTTTAAGCCCCGTAGTGGTTATTGAATGCAGTGCATTAACTACAAATTCATTAATACTGAACCAAATTTATTGTTATTGTATTATAAAACAGCTGGGTGGTACATTGGTTAGAGTGCCGAAGTTTCATATAAAAAGCCCGAGTTCGAATCCCAGTGAAAGCGAAAAAAATTTTCTGGTTTTCGACTCGACTCAGCTACCATTCACCATTGGGTTCAAATTAATGGCTTAATCAATAATTTGTAATTTCATATCTCTAATTAAAATACATTAATATAACAATATAAAGAAATGCAAAATATAAACAAATAATTTAATTAAATAATATAACTCACAGATATAGAATACCATATAACTCAAATACAAAAATATTACAATATAAACAAAAATTGGACTGTATCTATTGAAAATCTTAGAAGTTTCTACAAGTTATAAAGCCTAGTACTATTTCATGTTTAAATTGTATGTGGAATTCATTAAGATCCATTCTAATAATACGAATATAATATGACCCTCTGTTCCAACATGTACCTATGGTATAGACAGGGTTATTAGCCTAACAATTGAACAGTAAGCGCTTAAAAAATAAAAAATAAAAAATATGTTAGTATTATAACTATGTGTTTATTGGATTTGTAATTTAAATCACAAAAGTTGGTTAAATAATTTTTAAAGTTAAGCCCAAAATGTATTATAAATCGTTGTGACTTGATAATATAACTTATGGTCTTAGGGTGCGTTTATGTTGAGGCTGCGATAGGTGATAAGAGCGTCGATAAGAACATAGCGTAGAAAATTTATATGGTTTATCAATGGTCAAAGCTATGCTGCAATATAAACATCTCTATTTAAATCATGTAAATTGTTATGCTCTTATCGAGGCTCTTATCACTTATCGCAGCTCTAACATAAATGCACCCTTAGTAATTGAGATGCTTTATGTGAATACCTTGTTTAAATTTTATATAAATTAAATTTTGCAAGGTATCATCTCCAAACTAAAATTTAAATCATAAACCATTTCTCATTAAACTTCTACTTGGTTTCAGAGAGTGTATACTGACTGATAATGTAAATCAGATTTCAAAGTTCAGAAGTTCTAAAATGACATTTTCTGATAAATGCACTTAAAATTTAAAAGTTCGATTAAGAAATGCACTTAAAATTTAGAAGTTCGATTTAATATTTGTCCGTAATATAAACTTTGTGTTTTTTTTCATTCGGTTCAGGATCAAAATTAACTTTATAACACATTAAAACGACTACAGCGTCATCCATTTTTTTAAAGTCCCTGAAACATTTATGTGGTCTTGGTCTGCGAAATGGTCAGTATTTTGCTGCAAAATTTTTACATTGACATTCAACTGGGTATTCGAAATTTTCGAAAACAGCGTACTAAGTTTAAGCAAAACCTTTCAAACATAAAAATATAAACGCTGATTTCACACTTGTCACTTCATATATTTGACATTTGATATTCGAAATTCAACATTTAGAACTCAAATTTTTTTTATTTCAGTGATTCATAAGAACTGTGATAATGACCCAAATGAAAAAAAAAACACAGCTAATAATGAGATAAGATGAATTTATTAAAATACAAATATCTGAATCAAAAAAAAACTGTGTACCCACATGGTACAGTAGCAGACCTTATATTATCAGGACAACAAACCAACCAATACTTAAATAAGTTCGTCAGTCAAAAAAAAAAAAATTGTAATACACAGAATAAAAACCAAAATAATTTATTCAAAAATGCACATGCAAACATATCCTGAAAAACACAAATATATATATATATATATATATATATATATATATATATATATATATATATATATAAGATGAACTTTTTACCCCATAACATGCCACTTTAATAATTTACTCTATACTTATTTTATCTTTGTCAAAATATATGTTTTCCTTTCTTATTATAAGCCACTCATGATAGAATTACTAATAATATGACCTTCCAAACTATTTACTACTACATTACATACATAGATATTACATATATAAGAACTAAATAAACATAAAATAATATTCAAAAAAACGTTATTCATATTCATACACAAATATATGAAATGAGAGAAAAAAAAAACCCAAAATAATGAAAGGGTTAGAAAATAACTTTTTTTTTTTAAACAATTCAAACAACTCAACTTTCTAAATGTATATATACATATATATAAATTTTATACATAATGTATATGTCTTTTTGAAAATTTTTCATCATTTTCACAAATTTTCCCATACAGTTCAAAAAATATTTATATACAAACATTTTCAATTCATCTTAATTAGGTCCAGAGTATATCACTCAAAATATAAATACATATATTCGTTAGCGTAGGAAGGATCAGATTATCACAAAAAAAAAAAAAAAAAAAAATAACAAATATTATCTTGAAAACTTAAATATGTTGATTTAATATAATGTTAATTGAATACATGTACATACAATGTACAATATATACTTTCAAAGGGAACGTCTCAAAATCCCAAATCACAAAATCCCAAAGTAACAAAATCCCAAAATTTCAAAATCCCAAAATTTCAAAATCCCAAAATTACAAAATCCCAAATCACAAAATCCCAATTACAAAACCCCAAAACACAAAATCCCAAAATTATAAATTTTCAACCTAAAAGTTTAAATTAGTAATTCCAGCTAGCTTAGGATTATACGCTTTTTCCAGAATATTTAAAAATATGTATAAGTGAGATTTTGAATTAGGAGAGATTTTAGGGTTGTATTCAAAATCAGGGTTTCAATAAGCGGGGGTTTGGCACTATTTTTAAGTTTTAGCACTATTTTTAAGTTTTTATTTGTTGAAATAGGTATGCATGTAAAAATAATTAGGAGGGATTTTATAGTTGGTTACGTTGGTTGGTTATTAGACGCTTTTTCCAGGATATATGCACATGAGTTAGAATGGATTGTTTGAGTATACACAGAAAATTGTTTTTTTTTTTTTGGAACTATGAATTTTATTTTTGGAATTATGGAAGTATGTAAACGGTATTTTGGAAAATAAATTGCTTTTTCTGTATTTTGTAGCCAACCCGAATAAAGTTTCGCAATTTGGGGTTTTGTAATTTGGGATTTTGTAATAAGATTAAAAAGTTTTGGAATTTTGTGATTTGGGATTTGTAATTTCGGATTTTATGTTTGGGATTTCGTGATTGGGATTTTGTGATTTGGGATTACGTACCCAACCCACTTTCAAACCTAAAATGGTATAAGTATAAAAGTATATAACAGTAACACATCACTAAATATAGGTTATATACCGAATAGAGAAAAATTAAAAACCACGGTGTTGTATTTCTTAAAAGAATATTTCACTCTTGAAGGTAAATATGTGCAAAAAAAAAAAAAAACCAACCAGGTGGTTGTTCATAATTAAGGTGATAAATTAATGTTATGTTTTAAGTTTTTTTTGTTTTTTGTTTTTTTTTGGTTTTATATAAAACACAAAAAATCAATGAACATCTAGAAATATAAATATATATATATCTATATATATAAAAATGAAAGTTTGTTTATTTGTTTGTTTGTTTGTATGTTTGTTTGTAGCGAATAGACTCCTAAACTGCCCAGCCGATTTTCATGAAAATTTGTATATAGGGGTTTTTGGGTACGGAAGGAAATCGTGGCCTAAAAATTTTGCTCTAACGGACCGCCAAGTTGGGGCTGGGGTGTAAGTATTTAAACTTCTTTGTTCTAAAATGAAAACGGTTTGACCGATTGACTTCAAATTTTGTATACGTGATGCTCTTTGAGAATTGAGTAGACGCTATTAACAGTTTTGGAATTTGTTAACCCATGTCGGGCCGACGGGTGGTCAAAAAAAATTTTGGGTCCAAATTTTGTCCGATTTTATGAAATTCAGCTTTGGCTTAAAAGCAAACCCCAAAAAAAATTTTGGTGAGTTCCATTAACCCATTGCGGCCCAACAGCTTTTTATAGGTTTTTTCAATACTTTACTCTAAATTCGAAACGGTTTGACCGATTGACTTCAAATTTTGTATACGTGATGCTCTTTGAGAATTGAGTAGACGCTATTAACAGTTTTGGACTTTGTTAACCCATGTCGGGCCGACGGGTGGTCAAAAAAAATTTTGGGTCCAAATTTTGTCCGAATTTGGAATTCTGCTTTGGCTTTAAAGAAAGCCCTAAAATAAATTTTGTTAAGTTCCATTAACCCATTACGGTCCAACAGCTTTTTATAAAGTTTTTGGTTATTTTACTCTAAATTAGAAACCATTTGACCGGTTGACCTCAAATTTTATATGTGTGAAGCAACTTGAAAATGGAGTTAAGCCTGTTAACAGTCGGTCCTACGATTAGTCAAAAAAATTTTTTTGGAAGTAAATTACGTCAAATTTTGGAAAGTAGTTTGTACTGTTTTGAATTACAGAAAGTTTCAAAAATTAGTAGAATAATCCTAGAAAAATCTTTTTAAAAAGATTGCTTTCATACATATTAAAATTTACATGTGTAAACCGTGGGTAATTTTTGTGTTAACTTTTTGCAGTATTATCAACTTCAATTTAACCATTAAGAGGCGCAGCAACGCGCACCGGGTATTAGCTAGTATATATATAAAAAAATATATATATATATATATATAAATATATTCACATTTAATTACATTAAATATCAGATAAGTAAATAATAAAATAAAAAAAATAATCAGTAATAATGTCTAGCCTAAAGGCTAGTCTCTTAATTGCTCAGAATTTTATTTTCGTATAATTTTTTTTAAATCAATTTTCTTTTCCTCTCACTGGGAAAATTTACTTTTTGAAATTTTCGTTTTTTTTTTTCTACCATTGAATTAAAAATCGATTTTTTATGATGGCGCATAATTGATTTATTTAATTCAGATTCTGAAAATATTTAAACTAGGTTCTATTTATAAAATTTTTAGTAAAAATACTCTTTAAATTTTAATTAACACCAATGTTAATTTAAAAAATCATTTTAATTTATAAAAATTGTTTGAAATTTAAATATTAATCCTTAATTTTCAGCTACATGTTATAAAAAGTTATTTAATTTTTCAAAATATCCTGCAAATAAATCTTTTACTATTTTTATCAAGATTAAATTTCAATTTCTAAATTCTTAATCCTTGAACAATAAAGCCTAATTAAATGTGTCATTAATAAATCTGAATAGGAAAATTCGGATGACTCAACTTTTCATTTGAAACTTAGTTTGTGTAACAACTCTATACAAATTAAGTGGAGCCAAAAAATATGGCCTTGCGAAATAAAACCTTCAGGGTGTCATTTCTCATTCAATGGGAAATAACATCCCAGGGTCTAATTTCTCATATGTAATAAAACCGCAAAATTTAAGAAATAAGTCTCTGGGGGGGTTTTTTTTAATTTAACTTTCGACTTTTCGGCATTGTTTCTGATGAATTCGAAGATTGATTATACCATTGTTTCAAATCAGGAAGACATTTAAAATAGTATTCGAATTCAGAGTATTCCCCTTTTTCAGATTACTTATATATGTGTAGGCGAGAATATGAATTAAGTGAATTCTTAAAGTTGCGTTCAAAATTCTGTTAAAGGGAATTTCTATCCTGTTTTTCAAACATCCCTAAGATCTCTTTGAAATATAATTTAATTATAAGAACCTTTTCAACATTCCGGCTTTGCTTCGCTTTAGAAATTTAAATTTAATGTTGATGAGTGCTTTGATTCTCAAGGGACCTAGATTAAATTACAATTACTATTAATAGTATGAGAAATGAGTATTATAGTATGAGAAATAACACCCAGGATTTTATTTCGCTGGACATTATTTTATGGCTATCGATACTTATAAATAAAAAATTGAAAAATTTGTAGATTTAAATTGATAGACTTATGACTTAAATTGATAAGTATCTAATAACAAAAAAGTAAAGGTGCTTAAGATAAGTTATATCAAAAAAATTTTTTTTAATAATAACTTCATAATACAAATTACAGTACGCCCTTCTCCTCGAAATTATAATTTTTCAAAAAACTTTTGTATTTAATCAAAAACACAATTTTAATAAATACATTACCAAATATCTTTTTAAAAAATAAATATTACATAAAAAAAATGAGAAAAAAATTTCCAATAAAAATAATATTACAGTCTTCATAAAAAGATATTTCTTTTATTTCATGGCCATCTTTTTTTTCATATTTATTACAATTTTAAGCCTTCAAGTATTAAAATCTTAATATCGTAGATGTCTACAAATATAAATTTTACAAGAAAAAAAAAATCCCTATTGATATCTTATAATGCCATATTATCACTAGAAATGTCAACAGTTTATTGAGGACAGTGAAAAAAGAAAAAAACATAAAAGTTTGAAATCTTAAAGTGAGTAACCGAAGTAAAATTTATTAGTCACTAGGGATTATAATTTTTTTTTTCTTAGTATTTAATTTCTTTATTTTGACTTTATTTAAACGCATATCAATTTTTTTTTTAGCATAATATTTTTTTTTTATTATATCTATACAGATTCGTTTTCTTATCATTTTTAAAAATATCCTATATATAACAGCTTAAACATATCGCACATCCTTAAAGATATCATATCCATATCTATCCTTTTCATTTAATTTTTTCGGTGCAGGGTCAGAACTCCCAGGGTCATTGGTCCCTTAGGGATTTATGACCCACTTAGTGGGAGCAGTGAGCCTTAACTCCCTAAGGGACTTATAATCCTGGGAGTTTTGATTCAGTGTGGTGCGTCATAACTTTCTTTTACAGTTCTCAGATTAAAAATTATTATTAATTTATTAAAATTTAAATAAAAACAAATTTATTTTATTTATATAATATCAGTGACGGGTACACATTTTGGGGTTGGATTCGAAATCAGAGTATTTCCTTTATCCAAAATTAAGAAAACAACCAAAATTTTACATTTAAACTACATTTTGAAAGGCTATTTTGCAAAAAGGGTAATCCTGATTTTGTAACCAAAGTCTCGCATACATGAATTTATAAATACTCTGGAAAAAGGGTCAACTTTGATTTTTAACAAACCTAAATATTCTTCCTAATATAGTATCTCGCATAGATAAATATATAAATACATATTCCCGAAAGGACTTATGACCGTGGGAGTTCTTTCCCTACACCTTTCTTTCTGTTTTGAATTCAATCTCATCTATAAATGGTAGAAAATCGTTTTTCATATATCGACGACAAACTTAAGTTTATTTTATTTTTTTTAACCAACTCTCGTTCAATATTTTTTATTCACAAATCAGTGTTTGTTGTTGTTGTTATGTTGATGATGACAAATGTTGTATTTTATAGGAAAAATATTTTCATAAAATCGTTTTTTTTTTCAGATTTATCCTGCAAAAAAAAAAACAAAATTGGAAAATCCTTTATTTACAAAATAATCATCAAAAAAATAATATAAAAAAATCATCAATATATTTTCTATCTCTTTTTTATCCAGCTTTCAAGAGACACAACCTTTCATATCCACATGTAGTATATGAAATAGAATAAAATAAAAAGATTTACCCATCACCGTAAGAGTCGCTTGATATGATAAAGATGCAAAACATAAAAAAAAACAAAATTCACTCATAATAAAAAAAAAACAAAAAATTTTAAATATTTTATAACAAAAATCTTCTCTCATATCTTCCATATTCTTCTTCCACCATTTTTTTTTTTGCAAAATTCCACAATTTAACATTTTTCTCACAAAAAAAAAACAGAACTTATTTTTTTTACCCGTCGTAACATTCTAAAGGCAGAAAATTTTCATATAAATTGACTTATAAACAATTGTACATACATATATGTATATATAAATTCAAAAAAAAAAATTTAATATTAAAAATTGTACAAGGATCTAGAAAAAAAAAAAAAAAAAAAAGAGCAAACAAATCAGTAACAAATCATTTTCTTTAGATCTATTTATGACTGAATAGATTTCAATCTCCCTCCCATTAAACCAATTTTGGAGTATTATGCGAGAATATTGAACATTGAAAAAGATCAAAAAAAAAAAATACTAAATGGGGAAAACCCTTTAAGGTATATTTTCTGATTTAATAAAGTGACCAATTTTCTTTAATTAAAATGAAGTACAATTTACTAGTTATTTTAATAAAAATTAATTTTAATTTTAAGCAAGCTAATAGGCGGAGTTTGTAACTGCGAGGTTGGGATTTTGTAATTTAGAATTTTGAAATTTGGAATTTTGGAATTTTTAATTAATTTGAGATTTTTTTTTTTTTGGGATTTCGTTGCGCTGCCGGCGCAGCGTCTTACAATAGGTTTTTAATAAAAGTTGATGTTATTTCAAAAAATGCCAAATCTTTTAATAGAGGTAACTATATTATCAGAAAGCAAACGCGTATAAAAATTCAGAAGTCACATGTTCAAAGCATTTCTAATTCAGAGCTAAAATAAGTATTCAAAAAGGTGTTGTGCCCCAGTGAATTGATGGTATTTGGCACAAACTTTTTTCTGTTTTTCTTTTGGATCAAAGCGGTAATTCGCAAAATACTTTTTTTTAATTTTCTTTTGGGTCAAAGCAGGACTTTGCAAAATTGTACATAATTTCGTTTCAAAATTATTTTTGACCAGTCGTCGTCGTGCCCATACGGGTTAACAATTACCGAATTTGTAAGTAGGGTCAACTTTATTGTTATAGAGATAAAAATTACTTTTTTTTGTATTGTTTAATTGGTTTGTTATCTGAAAGTTAATTATATATTGTAATATCTTGAAAATCTTATCTTTAATTGTATCTTTTCCTAACTATTTAAACTAGAACTAGCTTTATTTGTTATAGGCTTGTTGGCACAGTGGTTAGAGTGCCGATTTGAAAATCTAACACTTTTCTACATGTTATAAGGTAGTACTATCTCATGTTTAAATTGTATGTGGAATTCATTTCATCAGTTCTAATATATGAATATATCCCCCCCCCCCCCTATTCCGGCATCTACGTATATAGTCAGGCTATTTAGCCTATCACAGTGAAATATTAGCACGTAGAGGTGCCAGAAAAAAAAAGAAGAGAAATTTAATTAAATGAATTAGCACTAAGTAAATATTTCCAAAAAACCAGATATGCAACTTTCATTTTCCCGTTTCCCAAATATATCTGACCCATGTTCGACTTAAAACAACATGCCATTTTAAATTTCAAAGTTTTGGCGTATACTATATATAATTTTACTATATATGACATTTATATTTCTTAATGTGTTATTAAAAACATTCAAAATAAAAATAAACATATGGTCACTCTAAATAAACATAAACATTCATAACATTACATTCATAAAATGTTGTTATTGGATTTGTGTAAATATTTTTTTTTATTTCACTAAATCATATTTGTCAAATGAAATGAGGGAAAAAGGATAGGTAAATCTCTAGCATCTTTTTCTTACGACGCGAAAAAAATGACTTCTTTAAGACAAAATTTTATTATTTTGTTGTTTTTTTGTTAAATTTTTTTTTAAAAAATATTTTCTCAAGTCTAGATTTTTAAAAGGAAGGAAGGAATTTACTTAAAAAAAAAAACCAAAAAAAAAATAAATAACATACTTAAAGAAAATTCAACATTTTTTTGTAAAGTTTCATGTCTTTATAAAAAGTGCGAATTATTGAGTTTTCTCTAACATAAGATAAAAATTAAAAAAACGAGGAAGAATGTAGTAGAGTAAACTCTGTCAACTCTAGGATACCCCCATGAACATAATATAAACATTATATCATCCTATTGATTACTTTAGGCAAAATTTTAAATCTACAATTTAATAGACTCTGAGTTATGTATAAAAGTTGTAAGGTTAGTCGAACTTCTTACACTAACCTATAATATTCTGTGCAAATGCTGATCATTAAAGTTAACTTCTGTTGACCAAATTTCGTATTCTCAGTTCCATTATATAGATTAAGTTATTGTCATATTAAAAAAGGAGTTATATAGCAGCTGTTCGACTTAAAAAACTAGCTACACCAGACGAACCAAATGTCTCATAAAATTTAACCTTTTGGAAAAATTTTAGGTACCCAGGTTTATTAAGTAAACAGTTGTATAAATGCTCCTCCAAACCGCTGAACAAAATGGCTGAATTTCGATAGCTATGATGGATCTTCCATTAAAAGGAATTCTGAAAATTTCAGAGCCTTAGCTTCTTTTATTTTTGGGTAATCGTGCAGACAGACAGACGGTCACACATACCTAGATCGATTTATATTTATCCCCTCTCATTTACTACGTCACAAACATAATGGCAAATTTAGAACATACGTTCACACGGGTAAATAAAATTTTAAGAACAATTGCGGTATACCATTTTACAAGTAAAAATACCTTCCGGCTGAGAAATGTCAAATAAAATTTATTGTCATGCTTCTTGTTTAAGTGTGTTCACACACACGTTCAAATGTGTATATAAACAATTTAAATACAAAATATTTTGAATAATGTTGTAAATATTAGGAAACTTTAAAGAAAATAGCAGTCTTTTGACATTTTATTCTATATTAAATTATATTTCTACACTTAGATTGATTTAAGACTTATTATAAGTCTCTTAACGATCTGTAGACTTTTAACAAGGTTGTATTTATGTTTATTTAAACATTTTATTATAGATTTTATTGATTAAACTGATTGATTCTGACAAGTTCGATGCACCACTAGCTCGGCACTAACTAGAAGAATTGAATTTTTAAAAAAATAATTGTAATGACATTTCTGAGAAATTAAAAAACGGAATAAAAAGAATGTTTAAATCTTTACTGCTGAGACAAAAATTCAATGGGCTTCATTTCTATATTGTTTCCACAAAACGATAAGTCTTACTTTTACCTTTTTGGCCTAACCAATACCAGAGTCTAACAATTACTAAAAAAATTTATGGAAACTTTGCTGAGAGTTTTTTTTTTTTATTGTTGAACACTTTTTTCTTAATTGCTTCTGTTTTGGTTTTTAAAAAGCCGGTGTTTATACTCGTATGTCTATAAGTCAAAAGGGTATACTAAATTTGGCATTACGTTTGTGAAGAAGAGAAGGAGGACGAGTAGATATAGACTCAAAGTTTTGGATCGGATCAGAATCGAAAAGTATATTGTAAATCTAGCTATGTATGTCCGTCCGTCCCCACGGTAATTCAAAAATTAAAGGAGCTAGGATTTTGAAATTTTCACAAATTCATTTTTATGCAATGGCCGTTATCGCTTTTAAAATCCAGCCATTTTGCTTTCGAGGACCTGCTATACAACTTCATATTTTATATGAGCATTACTCTATACCTATTGAAGGTGGGTGTGTGAAATGATGACAATAGCAGCTAACTTTAATGGCCAACATCTGAATAAAAAAAAGTATGTGTAGCGGAAGAGTTTCGGATAAGAGAGAGGGATAACTGAAAGCCTAGTAAGTTATGTAGGTATCTAAAATTTTGTCAAAAGTTATTCACCTTATGATATAATATCGATATTACTATCATACAGATGTCCCAGGGTTGGCACAGTCTACTCTACAACACTCTTCTTCATTTTAAATGCTTGTTTTTATTTTTAAATTTTTGTTTTTGCTAAAGATAAAAGAAAACACGAGTTTTCTTTTTTATATGAAATATTCTAAAATAAATTATGTATTGTTTTTTAGAGTCAATTTTTGAAAATTAAATCCATGCTGCAAGGGAAGTTATAATTTTACCTATACTTTAAACAATTTTCAAATAAAAAATTTAATGGAAAAATAAAAAAAATTTCCCTCTGAAAATATTTGGAAAATAAAAACAAAAGTTACAGAAAACAGACGAGGTATAAAAATTCAATTAAAACAAAAACTGACTGCGTTTTAAATTTATCGTCATTATAATATTCAACTTTTTTCCAATAAATGAATTTTATACTGCCTTCAGATCTTTTAGAAAAACTTTGTAATTTAACTTTAAGTTATTTAGGTTTGTATAAGCCTTTTTTGTTTTGTAATCAATAAATAAGTAAGTTCTCATTAAATAAGCCCAAGGTTTTATTTATCATTCAAGAACAAAGTTTGTAAAAGTATATATATATATATATATATTGTTTTGACTGGAAAACTCTTTAAAAAGTATATACGAATATTATGTCTCATTTACAATTAAATGAAATTAAATTAAATTTTCTGTATAAAATTGGAAGTATTTTTAATTTCCAATGCTTTTCAGACTTTGTTAAACTTTTTAAAAATTTTTTTTGAACCCGTATAATTAAAAATCAAAGGGTATAATTAAATTGCCATTACGTTTGTGTGGCAGAGTAGGAGGGGAGGTAAATATAGACTCAAAATTGTGGATTGGATCAGAATTGAAAAGTAAATCAATCTAGCTATGTAAGTTCGTCCGAGCTAAGATTAAAAGGTCGTGTCATGTATTCAAATCCAGCAAGTTTGTCCAACGGGTTAGAGTAGCTGCCATACAACTTCTTTTCTTATATGATCATTACTCTAAGCATAATATAGCTGGGTCTCTGAAATTCTGCCAAAAGTAGTTTAGTTTTATGGTCAAAGTTTGTGAAAAATTTGGTTTGTCTAGTGTAGCTAGTTTGAGTAGCTGCTTTACAATTTTTTTTTGTAATATGAGGGGAACTTAATACATAATGAAGCTAAGTATCTTAAATTTTGTCAATCGTCGTGAACTTTAATGGTCAACGTCTGAATAAATTATTGCTGGTTTAGTGTTTCGAAGAGTACCATGCAATTTTTTAAACACAATTCAAAGTTCAATAATTTGTGTACTTAAATTTTTTTAAACGCCCATGTTACGTTCATATGGTTATTCTAGAGTTGAAACAGTCTCCTCTACTTCGTTTTCTTTATAATTTCTCTAGGTTCTTTCTGCCCCTATAAACAATTACATTATGCATATTAAAATTATTAATATTATCTAGTGTATAGAATGAGAACTAAAAACTAAATTTATATTTAGTAATTCAAGAAGTTATAAACCTAAAATGAAGTTTGTAATAAAAATAAGAAAAGGGATCTTACGCAACTAAATATTATGGAATCTTAAATAATAATATGGATGTTATATAAATTACTGCCGTGTTAACTCAAGTTGACGTATTTACTTCTTTGATATTTTATACCCGTATGACTATATAGTCAAAGGGTATAATAATTTTGCCATTACGTTTGTGACGCAGAGAAGGAGGGGGGGTAGATATAGAGTCAAGTGTATGGATCGGATCAGAATCGAAAAATAAATCGATTTAGCTATATATGTCCGTCCGTCCGTCTGTCCGTCCGTCCGCACGATAACTCAAAAACTAAAGGAGCTAGGATCTTGAAATTTTCGCAAATTCGTTTTTTTGCAATAGCCGTCATCGCTATTTAAATCCAGCCATTTTGGTCCATGGGTTCGGGTAGCTGCCATACAACTTCTTTTTTTAAATGAGTATTGCTCTGAACCTATTACAGCTGCGTGTCTGAAATTTTGCCAAAAGTTCTTTAGTTTTATGACCAAAATTTCTGCAAAATTTGGTTGGTCTACTCCAGAGGGTTCGAGTAGCTGCCATACAACTTCTTAATTTATATGAGCATTACTCTATACCTATTGAAGCTGGGTGTCTGAAATTTTGCTAAAAATAGTTTAGTTTAATGGCCAAAGTTTCTGCAAAATTTGGTTGGTCTACTGCAGAGGATTCGAGTAGCTGCCATACAACTCCTTCTTTTATATGAGCATTACACTACACCTAATAAAGCTGTATGTTTGAAATTTTGCCAAAAATAATTAATCGGATTATCTAATGTCTATGTTACGGTCATACGGGTATCCCAGAGTTGACACAGTCTACTCTACTACACTCTTCCTCGTTTTTATCTAGAAATGCCTTTAACATCCTAAACACATTTTCTATCAATATTTTGTAGAACAAAGTCGTATCTTGCCTTTTTAGTGGTTCAAAATTCTGCAAGATTTACATTTTATTTTCGAACATTTGACGCATAAAGACAATGTTAAAATAAAACGGTGGCGCGAAATAAAGCCACGAAATAAAGCCATACCGAGAATTTTTTTGCGTATGGCTTTATTTCGCATTTGAATGCGAAATAAAGCCATATCATTTTTTAAAATTTTACGAAATAAAGCCATATAGTAAAATTGATACAAATTCTAGTTTAATAGTAAACAAAGTAAAAAAGAAATAGAAATTGATAATTAAGTGCAGTTACAAATGATAAATACAGGGTGTTTCGCTAATAACCTGCCATAGAACTAGGGGTTATTCTAGGGTTCAAAACAATCAAAAAATGCTTCTAGAGGTAGGGTCTATTCTCATCCGTTTGGGAGATATGGGGCTTAGAAAAATTGCTGGGGGCCTAAATAAGTTAATTTTATAAAATTGGAACCTGTACACAATACCTGTAATACACTGTAATAAAACATGTTAAATAATATTATATTTTCATTACGGGGGCTGCTGCCCCCCAACCCCCGCTAACTCAATTATTGAAGCTAGATTTTGAATCCAACACTAAAATGACTAAAATGAAAAGAATGGTATAAGAATTCGGATACCTAATTCATTAAAAAAATTAATAAGTTTCTAATTTTTTTAATACACTGTAATAAAACATGTTAAATAATATTATATTTTCATTACGGGGGCTGCCGCCCCCGAACCCGCGCTAACTCAATTATTGAAACTAGATTTTGAATCCAACAATATAATGAAAAGAATGGTATGAGAATTCGGTATAGCTATTTCATACAAAAAATAATCAACCCTAATTAATAAATATAAATATTCTGGAAAAGGGGGCAATCCTGCTTTTGAATCCAACTCCAAAATCCCTCCTAATTGAGAATCCCACATATACACATATATATAAACTAGCTGTAGGCCCGCCACAGAATGACGGAAGGTTAATTTAAATAAAAACCTTTTCTAATAAAGAACAAAATCTAATTTCATTATATACATTTTGCATTGCGCAGATTATACGCAGATTATGCTTCGATTTTAGTAGTAGATACAAAAAACAAAATGACTGATATAATTTCTTGTTGTATTTTAAAAATTTGAACATGAATAAATTATGTAATCTACCTTTTGTATGTTTTGAATTTGATAAAATGTTGGGGTCGTTAGTTCAAATCCCTTCTTGGTGAAATTTTTTTTCAATTAATATTTTTTTTTTTTTTAATTACGTAGTTACTTGTTAAGTTTTAAATTTTAAAAATTAAATAAATTTGTTTGTTAATAAAAGATTTGAAATTTTTTTTATAGATTTATTTTGTTCAATAATTATCTATTTCTACATCTATTCACTTTTTGTACACATATTTTTAAAAAATGTTGCTAAGCTATATAACAATTGTTTAAATTCAAATTGAAATATTTGTTTGTTGCCAACATTCTATAATTTATAAAGGCATTATCAAATGCAAACTATAAATTTTATATTTTGTTTTTTATTTCTATGGTGCATTTCGTTTGGCTTTATTTCAGAGATGAGGGAAACTTTGAAATTTCTTACGTTGCTTTGTTTATTTAAAACATTGGTACTTCGCTGTTATTTCAAAATTTATTTCAGGGATGAGGGAACCTTTGAAATTGCTTTGATTGCGTTGATTGTTTCATTCAAAACAAACACAACAAAGCTTACATAATGCCTTCGCCATTATTCCAATTTCCACCGAACATAATGAAAGCTTTCTAGAGAAATGCTATTTAAAAGTGATTATTCTGTACTAAAAACCCAAACAATAAAAGCACAACACATTTCTCATTAAAGCCGTATTATAACAGCGACCAATATATCGGTTTTCTATCGATTGATTAGTTACCGAAACTGGGGATTTTGAAATTTATCGAAATTAAAATTTTTAAGTCGAAAAAAATTGCATTTAATTTAGTTATTTTTTAATAAAAATTCAATTTAACGTATAAAAATTAGAATTTCTTGTTTTTTTAATTTTCTACCCTCTTTAGTATTTTTCTATAAAAATAATAAAAAAAAAAGTTTTATAAATTTTTTCCTTTTTATGAAAAGTTAATTTAGATATTTAAAAAAAAATACTTAGAAAACAATTCATAAATAATTAAAATAGATATTTTTTGGCGTACTTATGATAATTTAAGATATTTTATTTTTTATAATAGAATACATCCAAGAAAACCCATTTAGCAAACTGTACATAAGAAATAAATTGGCTGGGTGGTTAAGACGGTGGTGACTAAATATTGTATTTTAGGGCGTTAGGTTCAATTTCAATCCTGAGCTATTTTTTTAAATTTTTTTTTTTAATACAATTAAATTAAATTTTAAAAGAGATTCACGTCTCATATGTAAATATCGTGAAATTATGAATCTATTTGACAAAAAAGCATATTCAACATAAAATTTTAACAGAAAAAAATTTAGTTTTTATACTTGCACCTCTTGTATGGACAGTCTTTCTCCCTAATACAATAAATATACATATATATTATTATAAATATTAAAAATGATTCGATTTCAAAACCAGTTTCAAATATTGGTTTAGCGGGATTTGGGGAAGACACTACGGCAATCCCTACTAAAATATTTTATATATATTAATTGAAGAAAAAAAAAAATAGGTAAACGGGATGGATTTAGAGTTAATTTCAAAACTATTAAGACCATATTTTTATTATACACTTATTTAATTATAAATGTTAAAATACATACAAAAATTTTATTTTTTTAAGTACCTGTGAAATCGAAAGAAAAGTTAGGGAAAATTTGAAATTGCTTTGGTTGCTTTACTTGGTATATTTGCTTTTCAAAGCAAAGCAAGCAGAGCACCAAAGCGCATATTTGGCCTATACTATTAATAATTCAATATTTCACTAAAATTAATGAAGACTTAAAACAGGAATAAACCTGTAAATCATAGTCTCGATTTTAAATACAAAATGTTTTACTATTTATGTAAATTTTCCCAAAAATCTTCTGTGATTTTTAAAACTGAAATAAATTTTTTCATAAACTAAAAAAATTTTTTTTTGTTTATTTTTTTTTATTAAAAATTAATAAAATATTTTTTGGCCTGCTTATGATAATTTATGATATTTTATTTTCTAAAATAAAACACATTCAACAAAACATTAATATTTTATTTTTTAATAATTGAACACATCCAACAAAACACATTTAATTGAATGCGTTTGTTACACCTCATTCTAGACAAATATATTAATAAAATAATAATAATATTCTGGAAAAAGCGTAAAGCCCTGCTTTTGAATCCAACTAACAATCCCACATATACACATATATAAATATTCTGGAAAAAGCGGCAATCCTGCTTTTGAATCCAACTCTAAAATCCCTCCTAATTGAGAACCCCACATATACACATATATAAATATTCTGGAAAAAGCGTAAAACCCTGCTTTTGAAACCAACTCTAAAACTGCTTCCTAACTATTTAAATAAAAAAGTTTGGAAAATTAAATTGCTTCTATTTTCACAAATAAAATTACATTTTTAAATGCGAAATAAAGCCATATGGCTTTATTTCGCAATTGAATGCGAATTAAAACCATACGCGAAAAAATTGGCGTTATGGCTTTATTTCGCATTTGAATACGAAATAAAGCCATAATGTCATTTTATGGCTTTATTTCACGGCGGCAAATAAAACAACGTAAGTACAAAATCTCAAATACATACGTCTTTTTAAGTTAACATTTCTGTGCAAAGATTTACTTTTAAGTTTAGAATATGTCAAATGTTCTACACATGTAAAGTAATTAAAAAAATTGTAACTACCAGGTATTATAAGTATATTGTAGTATAAGATGACGTATATGCTAAAACTTTACTTTACGCAAAAATTAGGACCATTGGCATTGATTGAAAAATATTGTAATAAGACTATAATTAAATGTTGTTTATTTGAAAAAAAATTATAGGAAAAAGATAAAGGTACAGGGAAAAAGAGAAGAATGCATTTATCTCAAAACTACTTAATTCTTGTGTAGATACGTCCACTTGAATTAACCCGGCAAAATGCATGTACATAAATATATATTAACGTCTTAAAATCCTATTCTAAATTTTATTTCTTAAATTAATTTATATAAAAAGCTTATTATAAAACAATATATTCTTTTTTTTTTACAGAACTCGCTGTAATTAATGTTAAGTAGACAATCATAGGTAAGAATATTTTATTTTATTTCCACAAAAATTTTAATATTAAAAATTTAAAAAAAAAAAACCTTCATAATAACAAATTAAAAAAAAAACATAAATATTGCAGCAACAAATTAAGCCAAAAAACAACAACAATAATATGTCCGAGCATCTTTGAATTTCTAAAATTTTAACTAACAGATAACACGCAATTTTCTTATTCTCAAATTTCCAATTAAAATTTCACATATTAATTATAAAATAATCTCTTAACAATTAACTTTATCATTAACCATTATGTTATGTAAAGTGTAAAAAACAAATGTTATTCATTTGTTTAATTGATTCAAAAAAAAAAAAAAAAAAAATTTTCAAATTATTTATTAAGGAGATTTTTTTTTTTTTTTTTGCTTCTGTAAAATACACTCCAGATTAACATTTAATTTGTTGTTGTTTTGTTTTGTATTAATACTATGATATGTAATTGTATTAATACTATTGTCTATGTTACTAATTCAAATTTACAACTAACTGTTACTTAATTTTGTTGTTGCAATTTAATAAATTAAAAATTTTTTTTCTTTCAGTTTCTCTTTGAATTTAATACGTACCGGTCATACAAATAGTGTTAAATTTTTCTTTTAATAAATTTTATTTTTAAAAAAGTGTTTTTCTAATTTAATTTTTACAAATAAATGTTTTTTAATATTTAAATTATTATAATTTGATAAAATATTAATAAAAAATTAACTTTATTGTGATTTAAATTACAAAATAAAATTTCAAAATTTTTTAAATGCGACGCATTAAAAAATTTTTATGATGAAATACTTATTTATGTGTGTGCGTGTGTAAGAATAGTATAAAAGCACAATAAATTGTAGGTATTTGTAAGAAAGAGATAAAATGCATTATAATATGAAAGTAAAATAAAATTGAAATTTAATTGTATTTTTGTGTAAAGCAATTGAACCGTTTGAATTGAATTTCGAAAAAGAAAAGTGATATATGTATATGTATTGTACATTGAAATTCAATTGGAATATTTTAAACTTGACCAATTTTATTTTGTGAATTTGAAGGAAGTAATGAAGTTTTTTTGGTGATATTATTTTTTAATTATTCAAGTAATAGTTTAACATTATAAAGTTAATAAATCATAACTTAATTGCAAGAATAATGTATGTATCTTTATATATTGTTGATTAAAACATTTTTTAATATACATATTAAGTACATATATGCAGCTTTTTAAACATGATTTATCATGAACTTTTTTTTTAAATTTGAATTACCGCCAAAAGATTTTTCAAAATCTTAATATGTATGTGTTCGTTCGATTATTTCATCCGTGTGTTGAGTAATATAATCGGTAGGTACGTGTAGTTTTTGAAAATAATTTGACAAGAACTTTTTTAAGAATTTAAAATTCCGCCAAAAGTTTTTTAAAACTGTGTGTTCGTTCGATTATGTGTGTGTTCATTTGATTTTTTCATCAATGTGTAAAGTTGTATATTCGGTACGGGCAACTTTTGGAAAATTATTTGACATTAACATTTTTAAAAAATTTTAAATTCCGCCAAAATATTTTTTTAGTATTTTCATCATGTATGCATCTATGTATGTGTTTTTTCGTTTATTTTATCAGTGAACATTTTCATATTAAATACATACAATAAATTAATTGGGATGTTGAATATATTTTAATTATATAGATATGTATAATGTATATACATATATAAAATTAATATAGAGATGTTATAAAATATTTTTATACCCAATTGTTTTAGTTTTTTATATTAAAATTACAAAAAAATACATAAATTTAAAAAGTAAAAGAAATAAACTATTGTTAGGCTTTAATATGGAAGTTGAATTAAATTTAAACTTAATTGTGTTGGATGTAAAGTAATTGATAGAAAAACGTATACCTACTTATTTATATATATTGCATAATAACATTCAATTAACTTTACCTATTGTTTTTTCAAAACTCGGTCGGTTTAATTTTATTTTGTGAAATTTAAGAAACCATAATAGAATTTCTTTTAAATAAAAAACATTAATACCTACATTCCCTAGTAATATTTTTAATGAAACTTTATAAAAACTAGTCATTCGCATTTTAGTATGGTTTTGCTAGAACTTTTATAAAATTGTAAATGCCCGCCAAAAGTTTTTTATGTGTGTGGTCTTTTGATTAGGTATACCTACATATATCAGATGTGTATAAAAAATGTGTGTAAATTTTTTTTATATTAAGTAGAATAATAATAGTATAAAGTAGGATAAATAGTAAATATTAAATTAATAAAATATAAAAATAAAGTTTAGGTTAAAAGTTTAGGTTAAAAAATTATTTTCTAAATATTCAATATGAAATTCAATAGTGATCGTAAGTAGTAATAAGTAGTTATTATTGCATTATTTAAAAAAAAATATAAAATGAAAAAGTGTAAATAAAAATTAGTGCTTTGTTTATGATTTAGTATATATCTTAGTTATTTAGTATGTAGCTCTAAATATAATAAATAAAGTGGAAAAAAAAAAAAATAAAGAAAAAGTAAATCGTGAAATAGAAAATAAAAAAGGTTTTATGTGTGCCTTTGTAATAATATCAAAATATATAAGAAAATAAATGTAAAGGAAATTAAAATAGAAAAAAAGTTAATAAGTTTAAATATTGCATTATTAAATCAAAATATAAAATAAAAAATTGTAAGTACCTAATTAGCATTTTGTTTTGAATTTAGTGCATATCTTAGTTATTTAGTATGTAGCTCTTAATATATATATAATAAAGTGTAAAATAAAAAAAAAATAAAGTAAAATAAAAAATGAAATCATGAAATAGAAAAGAAAAAATAAAAAAGCTTTAATATGTGCATTTGTAATCAAAATATATAAGAAAATAAAGTGTAAAAAAAAATAAAATAAAAAAAAAGTCAATATAAGTAGTTAATTTATATAATTTGGCCTTTTAATTTGTCTATTCAATTTTTAATTAATTATGGTCATTTAAAATTAGTGAAATATCTTATATGTATGTATATTTATATCTTATATATTGTATCTATTAAATACCTAAAAATGGATATTTTGGATACCTGCCAATTTTTATAAGGTAAGCTTATTTTACTTTACATTACATATTAAAAATAAAATATTTCTTAATTACTTTTTATATATACCTATTTTTATTTTAAAAATATATTAAAAACGAGGAAGAGTGTAGTAGAGTAGACTGTGTCAACTCTGGGATACCCGTATGACCGTAACATATACATTATATCATCCGGTTAATTACTTTTGACAAAATTTCAAACATTCAGCTTTATTAGGTGTAGAGTAATGCTCATATAAAAGAAGGAGTTGTATGGCAGCTACTCGAACCCTTTGCAGTAGACCAACCAAATTTTGCAGTAACTTTGGCTATTACACTAAACTATTTTTGGCAAAATTTCAGACACCCAGCTTCATTTAGTGTAGTGTAATCCTCATATAAAAGAAGGAGTTGTATGGCAGCTACTCGAACCCTCAGCAGTAGACCAACTAAATTTTGCAGTAACTTTGGCCATTACACTAAACTATTTTTTGCAAAATTTCAGACACCCAGCTTCATCAGGTGTAGTGTAAAGCTCATATAAAAGAAGGAGTTGTATGGCAGCTACTCGAACCCTCTGCAGTAGACCAACCAAATTTTGCAGTAACTTTGGCCATTATACTAAACTACTTTTGGCAAAATTTCAGACACGCAGCTTCCATAGGTATAGAGTAATGCTCATATAAAATTAGAAGTTGTATGGCAGGTACTCGAACCCGTGGACCAAAATGGCTGAATTTCAAACTCGATTCCGTTTTTTGCATAAAAACGAATTTGTGAAAATTTCATAATCCTAGCTCCTTTACTTTTTGAGTTATCGTGATGACGGACGGACGGACGGACAGACGGACAGACGGACGGACAGACGGACGGACAGACGGACGGACGGACAGACGGACGGACATACATAGCTAAATCGATTTATTTTTCGATTCTGATCCGATCCATACACTTGAGTCTATATCTACCCCCCCTCCTTCTCTGCGTCACAAACGTAATGGCAAATTTATTATACCCTTGGACTATATAGTCATACGGGTATAAAAAAGTTATATTAAATAAATATTTATAAATAAATTATAAAAAAACGTTGCTTTATACTAAACTACACATATTACATACTATAAATATTAAAAACTATTTTGGAACAATGATGCCACCTTTTGACAAATTTTTGAAATTGATTTTGTATAAGCTGTCATTAAAAATTTTAGTCCCGCCAAAAATCATTACTATATTTTTTTTTTGGTTTAATTTATCTTAGGGGACTTGTTGTTGTAAATTTAGAGATTTTTTTTGTTTTTTTTTAAAAAGAGTGGAGACCAGTGCAAAGTAAAACAATTATTTTGATTGTAAGTAAATAGTACTTGGATAATTTTAGTATAGAATATCTTTATGTATTAAATTTTAACTAAGCCAGATATTTTACATATTTTTGAATGTACTTAATGCTTGCATATCAAAGAATTTTAGATATAACATAGGTGCATGCATTTACTTATATTAAAAACATATGAAATTATAGCAGATCAAACATACGTCAAGTTTAAAATTTTTAATATATATTATATGATTCGACTAGAATGATAATTTACACAGTAATAAAATAACTGAATCTATAGATAGCTACCATTTTATTAAGTGCTGAGTTTTAGATAGCATAAGTATTAGAACAACAGTAACTAAGAATCTGGATATCAGATTTAAGAATATGGACTGAGTATGTGATCCAAGTTATATGTACATATATGCATTTCCTGATACAGTATAGGACAAAAATTAAACTTTTGAAGTTGAGCTAACTGAAGTTAAGCAATAGACCAACTAGAAAAAATAAAACTTTTTTTAATAACGTCAATAAAGTTAAATAAATTTAAAAATTTTTATATTGATACCTGATTTACAATATTCTCTCATTGTAGACTTCATTATTTTAGTTGGTTTATAATGTGAATATTATAATACAAATTACACAATTAACTGCACTCCATAGATAAGTATATGTTTTTTTAACCCAATATTATTCTAATTATTTATTTATTTTATTGATATTAGTGTAACATATCATAAATGTTAATGCAATATTTTAAAACCATTGGTTAGTGAGACTTTTAGGTAAGGATATTATTATTAAATTAGTAATATTTATTATACTTGTATTATTTTAATTTTATTATACTATTATTATATTTGATTGCAAGGAAGAGTCAGCTATTTTATTTGAAAAAAAAACATACGACCTTAGCGGGGATCGAACCCACACTTCTCCGTTAAATACGGCAACTACACGCCACCGAGGCCATTCGTTTTAATTACGTTTCCTGAACAAATAATTGTAGGGACTCTTTTAATATAAATGGTCAAGCATATTTCTTAAAATATTACTTAATTGTTATTTTTTACCTATTTGTATTTATTTTTAATTAAACTAATAGTGCTATTGCGATTAACAACACTTTTAAGTTGAGTTGTTTATTACACAACACCACCCAATTAACAACACAAACAAATTTTTTTATTGTGAATAACAACTTCAGCAGTTGTAAAGAGGTTGTATGTTATAAAAGTGCTGCCATTAGCATGTTACAATTTTAATTATAAAAAATGGTTTTGAAGTGTTCAAAGTTTAAATAATTTATGTACCTTTTCAATTAAAATAAGTTGTTATAAAAAAATGCATATCGAATATCTTTACTCCGTTAACATAACATACCAAGGATATTTTTAAAAGGGGAATTCCTTTATTTATTTGATTAATCCTTTATTTTTTATTTACTAGAGAAGGACTAAAATTTTTATTAGCTACCTTCTCACTTTTATAATTTTAAATCAAGTACTTTAATATATTAAACTTTAACAGTATGTACAGCCAACTGGTGTTAAGGTGTTGTCACTTTTAAGTTGTCTCAAACAACATAAATGTAAAATGTTGTCAATGGCAATAAATATATTTGGACACAACTCAACTTAAAGAATGGGTTGTGTAATTTTAACAGATAATTAGGTTGTGTTGTCAATCATAATAGAGAATCACAACAAAGTTGTTAATGACAACCGTTTTTTTAGGTTGTGTTGTAAATCACAATAGCACCCTAAGTTTTTTTTTATTAATGAGGTCAATGTTGTACATATTTCAAGTTTAATTTATTTTAATTTAATATTACTTTATTTATTTTTTTTTTCAAATATTTTTATTTCATATTTATTATTTAAAATAATATTTTCATCCATTTCCTTTAAGTGATCTTTTGTTGTTGTTGTTCATTTTTCATATTTTATCTTAAGTATATATGTGTACCTTGAAAAAGTTTAAAAAAAAAAGTAAAGGTTGGTAAAGATACTTGAAATTATGTTTTAATTTATTTTTAATCGTTTACCATAGGAAACACTCATTTACCTAATGTTTAAACTCTTAGGTCAAGGTTTTTCCTCAAAAAAATAACTAAGTTGTGGTTTTTATTTTTAAAATTAAAGATTTTTAAAAAAGTTTTCGAAATTTTTTTTTAGATTTTTTTTTTTTTTTCAAAATAATTAACAAAACTGTTCATTTGATAGGTACCTTCATATACATGTTTGTATTTATTTACGGTATATATTTATATATATTTGTATATACATCTACGGTCAAGAGTTTATTTTTATTTAAATAACTCCAAAAAGTATGGTACATATATATAAATATTTAATAAAGTAAAATATGTATAGGTAGAACCTGAAAAATATTCACACAAAATTTTTATTTTGGTTTTTAATAAAAATTTTTTTAAAAATATTCTTTTAACACATGTACACATATTTTATCTTAACACACATAGGGGGTCCTGCCCGTACAACATATATAATTTGAGGTCATAATGATGAGTGGGTATATACGTTTAGGGATTTTTTTAGTTTGTTTAATTTCTTTAATAAAATTTTATATATAAAAGTTAAATATTTAAAGCTTTTATATATATGTATAAGTTTATTATACAATTTTGTACTTTGTAAAAGTTTTTTATGTTTTTAAGGGACCTTTAAAATTCTGAAAAATTAATTCAATTTGTTTTTTAAATAAAATGAAAAAAATTTAAAATAAAAAAGAAATAGTTAAAATAAAAAAAATTTAATAGATAGTAAAAATAAATGAGAATAACAAAAATTGTTGCATCTATGGTTGGTTTATGCTCCCTCGCTAGGTTTTAATTTGTCAGACGTTAAAAACATTTTGATGTTCTTAAAAACTTTTACTTATTTATTTATTTTTGAATATTCAATGTGAAAAGGTAGATGTTAAAAAATGAAATTTGTAATAGTTTTATTTATATTAATTTTCTTTAACTATTATTTAATCATATATTTGGTCGTCCTAAGAGCTATACTAGGGTCTTGTACGAAATCTGGACATTTTTATTCCCGCTCCTTGAAAACTCGCTATTTTAAAATCTCACATTTTTAAAATTTCGTTTTAGAAAATCTCTTTTTGATATAAATCTGTTGGGAGCGTTCCATAATCTCGGTTTAGTAAATCTTTTTTTTTTAAATCTCGTTTTTTTTTATTGAAAAATCTCGCTTTTTAAGAAAATCTCTTTTTTAATTGAAAAATCTGGTTTTTAAAGGATTTTTGATTGGGTACAAAACCAGAATATAAAAAAAGGGATTTTCTAAAAACAAGATTTTTTAAAACGACATTTTCTAAAAACGAGATTTTCTAAACGAAATTTTCTAAAACGAGATTTTGTGAAAATGAGATTTACTAAACCGAGATTTCAGACTCAACCCAATTATGGTTTGTCATGCAACTAAAATCCTTAAAAAAGCGAGATTTTGAAAAGCGAGATTTTAAAAAAGTGAGATTTTAAAGAGCGAGTTTAAAAATATCGAGATCTCGTACCGCTCTCGCTATAATTATCTTCAATGAGAAGTAATTTAATATTACAGTTAGTCGTTTACAAGTCACAAAATTATATAAGTGTTATTTTTCTATAATTTTGGTTATCATCCTTCTATCCGAAACACTTTTCTTAGAATTATAGGCGCCGAGGGAAATTTGCTAATTGTTACTATTAATATTTATTTCAAAAACAGGTAACTAAGTATCTCGACTCATCTCGTTCCAACTTACTTTGCATTTTATTTTTAACAAAAATTTATTAAAAAAATAAAAAAAATCTTAAGCTCCTAAAATTAGTATGATCAGTTTTTTTTTAAATCTGTAATTAACTCTGAAAACATTAACTTTAAAACACAAAAATTTATAAGTTTGTGAAGCTTCCTTAAGTTATTTAAAACAAATTTTTATACCAATGTGGTTAATAATATGAGAAAACTGACAAATAATTCTTCTTTTTGTAAATATATTTAATAGCTATTATTCTGTAAACATTATTTTGTTTACAAACACACTTATATAATCCTTTTCCATTAACTGTTTGAGTAAACACACATACACAGCTAATCACTGAAATTAAAAGATTTTCACTTTAATTGAAAAAAAAAAGTTTATGCGACTTGAAATTTGAATTTTTGATTCAATGAAATTTAATTTATTTTTTGTTGTGTCTCAATTTTTGTTTTTACTTTCCATCATTGCTCATTCCTGTCTGTTTTCTTACCTTTCTTACCTTACCTACCTTCCTTTTTGAAACTTCACTTTTCACAATAAAGGATACCGTGTGGTATATTTTTAACATCCAGATGATGGATACTAAACTATAGTACCTGAATGTATATATATGTGTATATATGTATATATATATATATATATATTTGACCGGAAACCATAAGGGTATTGCAGCAGTGGATATGGTATTAAACAAAAATTGGGTATAAAAATTTAAAAAAAAAATATAGAAAAACAAAAAAATCAAAAAAAAAGTTTGTTTAAGTGGTTTTTTCTGTTTGTTTGACTTTTCTACCCAATTTTTTGTTTAGTTTTTTTTTTAATAAGTATTTTGTTTTTTGTTTAATTTTTCAATGATGGTCAAACTGAAAAAAGTCAAAAAACAAAACAAATTATTTAATTGTATATACACTTAGAACAAAAACGAAACGGATACTTAACACTGGATTAAATGTTTAAGTCTTTAATGTGTAAGATTATAATTAAGGCGTTCTAACGAATTATTTAAAAAACGTTTATTTTACATTGATTATATGTACATATATGGTTTTATTTTTAAATGTTATTATTTTAATACGATTTTATGAATTTGACAAGTGCCTTAATATAACGTCATATGTCATCATAAAGAATGTCATAGATTTTTTTTTTTAAAAATCAATAATTTCGAAATTTATGATTTGTTGTAAATAAGTACCTATAGTTATATGATCTATGCATATGCATCCAAAGTTTCTGTAAAGAAAGAGAACTGTAGAAAATTAATGAATTTGTAGACGGCTATAAAATTTCACCTAATTCTGAATCTCCCATAAACAGACGTATATGTATATAATATTATATAAATATTCTTGAAAATTGAATTCCTTTATTTTGAATGCTGTATACTGTATACAATTCTCTATAATGTATATACCTCTAAAATCGTTGAGATGTGCTCAGCTCTGTGCAATGTTCAGCTCAAATGCAAACGTTTCACGTATATATTAGGCATAACATGGATCCGTTGATTGAAAGATAGATTAATAGTTTTAAAATTCCAATTACTGAAGGAAGAGGACAAACAATGCATTATATACGTTATTAATGTAAAATGTTACAACATACAACAGTTTTAAATGTATCATTCAATTTTAATTATATTGTGTTATGACATAAAATTTTTAAAGCACAATATGACTTTATGACTCACCTGAGGTAGTTTTAAGGATTCCAAATTTTTTTTAAAAAAAATAATTACTATGAAAACCTCAAGCCTCTCTAGATTAAATTGGTTTTAAGCTTCAGACTCTAATTATAATAAATAATTAAATTTTTTAAATTTTTTTATAGACCTATGGGTTAGTACTCGTATATGAAAATTGGTGACTCAAAGTTGGAGCAATTTATTTAATATAAAAAAGTGTACGTAAACTTTTTCATCCAACTATGATTAATTTCCTTTTTATACGTATGTATAACAACATGTGTTTGTATTAACCATTCCAAGCCACCAAATCATTTTTTTTTCTTTATTATTATATTTTTTTTGTTTGTTTCACTCTCTTGGAGATTTTGTCTCGCCCCTATCTGGTTTGAATAGGCACTGTTTTTTTGTTTTATATTAAGAATGTTGTATTTTTGTTTTATTACTGTTATTCAGCATGAATAAAAAAAAAACTTTTTTTTAATGTTAAAGTTATATAATGTTGGCTAAAGGTAAACAAAACTTTCATTTTTATTTTGGTTATTATACCCGTATGACTATATAGTCAAAGGGTATAATAAATTTGCCATTACGTTTGTGACGCAGAGAAGGAGGGGGGGGTAGATATAGACTCAAGTGTATGGATCGGATCAGAATCGAAAAAAAAATCGATTTAGCTATGTATGTCCGTCCGTCCGTCCGTCCGTCCGTCTGTCCGTCCGTCCGTCCGTCCGTCCGTCTGTCCGTCCGTCCGTCCGTCCGCACGATAACTCAAAAACTAAAGGAGCTAGGATCTTGAAATTTTCGCAAATTCGTTTTTTTGCAATAGCCGTCATCGCTATTTAAATCCAGCCATTTTGGTCCATGGGTTCGGGTGGCTGCCATACAACTTCTTTTTTTATATGAGTATTTCTCTGTACCTATTACAGCTCCGTGTCTGAAATTTTGGCAAAAGTAGTTTAGTTTTATGGCCAAAGTTTCTGCAAAATTTGGTTGGTCTAGTGGAGTGGGTTCGAGTAGCTGCCATACAACTCCTACTTTTATATGAGTATTACTCTATACCTATTAAAGGTGGGTGTCTGAAATTTTGCCAAAAATAGTTTAGTGTAATGGCCAAAGTTACTGCAAAATTTGGTTGGTCTACTGCAAAGGGTTCGAGTAGCTGCCATACAACTTCTTATTTTATATGAGCATTACGCTATACCTATTGAAGTTGGGTGTCTGAAATTTTGCCAAAAATAGTTTAGTATAATGGCCAAAGTTACTGCAAAATTTGGTTGGTCTACTGCAGAGGGTTCGAGTAGCTGCCATACAACTCCTTCTTTTATATGAGCATTATATTTCACACAATAAAGCTGGTATGTTTGAAATTTTGCCAAAAGTAATTAATGTTTATAATAATAATGATATAATGTTTATATAACGGTCATACGGGTATCCCAGAGTTGACACAGTCTACTCTACTACACTCTTCCTGGTTTTTTTTTGGTTTTGTTATGGAGAGAAATTTTGTTGTTATTTTGTTTCGGAGTTTCGTCCGTTAAAAATCAAAATTCGAAAAAAAAAATTAAAAAGAAAGAATAATATTTTACTTTATTCTACAAAATCAACTCACCACCAGTCACTTTTTTTTTTTGGCGAAGTAACAAAAGTATCTGAGTCAAAAGTCCACCAGGGATTTATGAATTAAAATAAATTAATCAAGAGATCACGGGAGATTATTCCTCCGATAAGTGAACCAAAAGTCCCTTTAAAAAAATGAGACATAATTTCCTAATAGCTTTTGTGATTAAGTTATAAACTGGTTTTTGGAAATAGAGTTGAAAGTTTGAAAGTTTAATGTAATTTTGATTTTCTAAAAACATTATGTAAGTAGTCTGGAACTGTATAATTTAATATCAATATGTATGTATATACATAATTGATAAGTAAAATAAGAGATGTAAAATAATGACTATGCGAGATTCAGATATTACAAAGCAAATTAAAATTGGTTACAAATTCGTAGTAATCCCCTTTTATTATTAATGAATTAGTGTATACGAAATTTTAAACTAAAAGCTATTTTAAAAATGGGGGAAAAAAATGTAATTTTTTAGAAAACTTAATTATACTGCTTATTTTCAATAGGAGCTTAATGGGAGCGTTCCATAATATCGGTTTAGAAAAACTTTTTTTTTAAAACTCCTTTTTAGAAAATCTCGTTTTTAGAAAATTTCGTTTTAGAATATCTCTTATTTAATTGAAAAATCAGTTTTTTAAGGATTTTTGAGTTGGATACAAAACCAGAATTATTAGCTTTTTACAGAATGTAAAAAAAGGGATTTTCTAAATACAAGATTTTCTAATACAAGATTTTCTAAAACGAGATTTCCTAAACGAGATTTTCTAAAAACGAGATTTATTAAACCGAGATTCCAGACCAAACCGAACTTAATTTAAAATATAAGTACTATTTTTATTAAATGTGATTATATTTTTAAAAATTTTGAAAATAACCAATTGTATTGATAATGAATTTTAAACATTTCAATTTTTTAAGTCAAAATCCACTCACCTACTTTGGCCCCTCACCATGACTCTGAATTCCCCACAGAATTTTCGACTATTTTTCAAACCTT
>OY720444.1:26930208-27082353 GCA_963082915.1 Dolichopus griseipennis
GTTATTTTTTTTTGGTTTTGTTATGGAGAGAAGTTTTGTTGTTATTTTGTTTCGGAGTTTCGACCGTTAAAAATCAAAATTCGAAAAAAAAAATTAAAAAGAAAGAATAATATTTTACTTTATTCTACAAAATCAACTCACCACCAGTCACTTTATTTTTTGGCGAACTAACAAAAGTCTCTGAGTCAAAAGCCCACCAGGGATTTATGAATTGCAATAAATTAATTGAAAGTTCACGGGAGATTATTACTCTGGTAATTGACCCAAAAGCCCCTTAAAAAAAATGGAAACATAATTTCCTAATAACTTATAATTTCAAACAATGTAATTAAGTTTTAAAGTGGTTTTCGGAAATAGAGTTGAAAGTTTGAAAGTCTAATGTAATTTTGATTTTCTAAAAACATTATGTAAGTAGTCCGGAACTGTATAATTTAAGCCTGATATCAATATGTATGTATAAGTAAAATAAGAGATGTAAAATAATGACTATGCGAGATTCAGATACTGGGACGCAGTTTTAAAATTGGTCACAAAATCGAATTTGTCCCATTTTATTATTAATGAATTCGTGTATACGAAATTTTAATAGCGATTTTTAAATTGGAAAAAAAATTTTAATTTTTTAGAAAACTTAATTATGCTACATATTTTCAATAGGAGCTTTATGGGAGCGTTCCATTATATCGGTTTGGTAAATCTTTTTTTTTAAAAACTCGTTTTTAGAAAATTTCGTTTTTTATTGAAAAATCTAGCTTTTCAAGAAAATCTCGTTTTTAATTTTCTAAATTTTTTAAAAATCTGATTTTTAAGGATTTTTGAGTTGGATACAAAACCAGAAATATCAGCTTTTTCCAGAATTTAAAAAAAGGGATTTTCTAAACGAGATTTTCTAAAACGAGATTTTGTGAAAACGAGATTTACTAAACCGAGATTTCAGACCAAACCGAACTTAATTTAAAATATAAGTACTGTTTTTATTAAATATGATTATATTTTTCAAAATTTTGAAAATAACCAATTGTATTAATAATGAATTTTAAACATTTCAATTTATTTAGTCAAAATCCCTGAGTAACTTATGGCCCTCTCCGTGACTCTGAATCCCCCACGGAATTTTCGATTATTTTTCAAATTTTATTTCCCGGTCTTTTTTCACTACACCATTTGTTGTTTTTATTTTTTTGTTTATTTACCTGCAAGTAAATTTGATGGTAATATAGTTAATGTATACACATGTTAGTTTATATATATATGTTTAGTTAATCCTGGAATGAACTCACTAATTATTTTTACAGAATTTTTTTTTTTTCGTTTTTTTTTATTTTCTTTTCATTTTCTTTTGGCATGAAAAATTAATTGAATTGTGTTGGGATTTAGAAAAAAAAAAACAAAAAGTTAAAAAAAAATTGTTTAAAAAATATTTAACTGATTAATATTGTTAGCAGTATAGAAACAAAAAGATTGAAAATTTAATTTTTTTATTCTGAATGAAAACATCAGACATCTTTTCGAATTTTATTGTTTTTTGTTTTTGAATCGATAATGATTCACTAAGTTCTGATTTATATTTAAAATGTATGAGAAGTTACCGTTAGTCAATCCAAAATCAAAAAATATCCTTAAATTTCCAGTAAGTATAGAAAACTTAAGTGGGGTTTTTCAAGTGCAAATGCATTTCATAAACTGACTTTAAAAATTTGTATATAATGAAACTTGAAAAAAAAAGGACGAAGCATAATAATGATCTGTGTGTATTTATGCAATTTTTTTAAATTTATCCTTCAATAGATATTGAAAATCAAATTTATTGCTTGAATAATCTTTCTATATAGTTTAGAATTCATATTAAATCTTTAATTATTAATATTAAAATTTCAAAATTTAAAAACTTTTAATAATACAAAAAAAACACAAAATAATAACACAAAAACGCTTTTTTTATATATAAGTATGTATATTTCTTTTGTATAATCTGCAGTAATAATTTGTGGTTTTCAACACTTTACACCTCTTCAGAAACCATATTTTCTGTTTTTTTTTATGATTTAAAATTTTTTTTTGCAAAACTTTTGTATTATAAAAAAAAAAAAAAAATAAAACTGAAATAAAAAAAAAATAAATATGAAATAAAAAAAAATTGTACATAAACTTTAATGCACTTTACTGCTTTAATGGTGATTGTAAGAAATAGTAGAGTCCTTTATTGTCCTGTGAATCCTATCTACATTTTTTTTTTATTCTCTATTATTATTTTGATTTTTATTGTTGTTTTTTTTTTTTTTTATTTGTTTTGTTAATTTTTATTTTTTTATTTTATATATATATATATAATTTTGTGGTTTGTGTAGTGATTGCACCAACAGATGTTTTGTTATATACTCTACTTAAAGTTTATATATATATACGGGGTGTCCGAGACTCAAGTACGCGCACTACACTCAGTGATTGGGGGCATTAAAACAAACAAAAAATTGTACTGGAGGGAGGGGTCTATTGTGGACCTTTTTCGAGATATGAGGAATTAAAGATTTAAGGAGACTTTTCACAAAAAAATCAATAACTTTTGAACAGCTTACTGTAGAGAGATAAAAAAAAATCCATTTTGTAGAGTAAGTTGTCAGCTTTAATTTTTGTGTACTAATAATCCCCATATCCCCTTCATTTTTTTATCCTTAAATCTCCTTAAATCTTTAATCCCTCATATCTCGAAAAATCTCATGTTTGTTTGTTTTAACGAGTGTAGTGCGCGTACTTGAGTCCCGAACACCCTGTATATATATAAGTATAACAATGTAGTTAAAACTATATACCAAAGTTAAGTGAGTATATAGACAAGAAATCCTGCCGTGCAATATGTCGTTTTATTTGGTTTTTATTTTATATTTTTAAATTTTTTTTTTATTTTTTTTTTTTTTGTTCTCAAAAAGGGTGACAATGGAAATTTTTTTTTATTATTTCTTTTTCATATATTATATTGAATGTTTCCTTACTCCTTTTTTTATTTATTTATTTTTTTTTTGTTTTTTGTACTTTGTCGATTTTGTTGTTGTTGTTGTTGTTGTTGTATTCTTTTGTTAAGAAATAGACGAGGAAAAAAAAAAACAGGAAGTTTTTATGATGGAAAATAGTAAAAAAAAAAAAGAAGAAGAAAAGAATAAAAAATTTCAACAAGTATTTTCACTTGCTCTGGGTACTTAAAAGAAAAAACAAATTTATATTATATATATATATACATATATATTTTATAAATTTGTTTTTTTTTTGTTATTTTTTTTTTTTAAATAATAAAATAAGTTCACAACTAATTTTATCTTATAATTTCAATTGTAGGATATGGGAATTTCGAGGAAGTAACTCATAAAACTTTTGACAATTTTATTGAATATATAATATATATTTTGAAAGGTTTCAGTTTTCCACTTTAAAAGCTGGTTTTCATCTCCCTGAATTATTTTTTAAATCAATTAAAAATATATTAATCTCATATATAATTTTTTTTAAGTGTACTGTTCAACTCTTAGGCTAATAATCCTGTCTTTAGAATTGATATAATTTGGAACAGGGGGAAGATTACCCTTAAAACATGTAGAAATAACTTAGAATTTAGATTTTCAATTTAATGCAATTCTATATTAGTTATATTGTAATAATTTTATATTTTAAATTATGAAGTATTTCTATGGCTGTGAGTTATATTATTGAATTAAATTATTTGTTTGTTAAAGTATATTTTTTTAAAGATATGCAATTATTAATAATTGGTTATGTAATTAATTTGTATCCAATGACGAATGGTAACTGAGTCGAATGGAAAACCAAATAAATGATTTTTTCACTAATACTGGGCTTTGAAACCAAGTATCGAGACCTATAGCTTAACAACTCTGTAATTACTTTTGCTAATCAATAGTTTTAAGCAGTTTGTTTTTTAGTATTAACTAAGCTCTAAATTAGTTTTTACTAGGTCTTGTCACGTATTCGAATTTTAGCTTTGTTTGCTTTTTACTTAATTTTTTTTTGGAGTTCAGTTGTTTGTGTTTCCAAGGTAAATGTCAAATATTTTAAACGAGAATTTTATTTAAAAAGGAAAGCGAAAAATAAGAAAAATAATTCGAAATTCGAATTTAATGTTATCAATGGAAAGTATAAATTTTAACATTCCTTAATTTTTTACAAAAGCAAAATTTTTATAAAAAAATTTAAAAAATAAAAAAAACACTACTGTTAAGTGAAATTGGTTGTGAAATAGTGTTGTCTTTTTTTTTCATTTATAAATATTTTTAAATAATAAAAAAAAAAAAATAAGGACGAAGGACAATAATAAATAAATAACACAAAAAAAAAAATAATGCATAGTTCATCAAGAAACAGAAAATAAAAAAAAAAAATAAATTTAAGTTTTTTTAATAAGTATTATTTAAAGTTTTCTCGCTACATGATCCACTTTAAGTTGATTTAAAAAATATTCTGTAATATATATATATATTATATATAATATATATATATATATATAATACGTACATATTATTCGGTATATTATTTAATATTTTCATTATAATTTTATTAAATAAGATTCCATAATTATCCTTGATTATATTTCAAATTCAATAATGATTGATTTTTAAGGATAATTATTATTATATTGAGATATTTATGTTTAACATTTTTCTGTTTTTATTTATATTTATTTAGGTACGGGGTTAGAACTCCCAATGTCATAAGTCCCACTTAAAATATTTACGTGGGACGTAAGTCCCTTTAGAGAGTTTTGACCCATTAAGTGAATTATAACTTCCTTTATTAAATTATTAATTCCTTTAGGTAAGTGAGTTATAACTCCATTTAATTTTTAAGCTGAGAACTGTATTAGGGAGTTCTGCCCTGTACCTTTATTTAATATGAAACCTTTTTTTCAGAATATTTATAAACTATGTAGAAGAGATTTTATATTTGGTTATTAAATTTGAGTTACCCCCTTTTTCCAAATTATCATATTTGTGTATGAATAAATTGTTAATATATAAGAATTGAATTCAAAATTAGGATTTAAGCAATTTGCTTAACAGAAGTTTGCAGTACCAAAAATATACATTTTAAAAGAATCAGTAGAAGGATTTTATGGTTATTTCCAAAATTAAAGTTTCAATATTTTGTTTAATGAGGGACTTAAGGGCGGCAGCCTTTGAATTCTTTCTTGAGAATATATGTACGAAGAAAACTATAAGGAAGGAATTTGAGACTGTTTCATAATCGCTTTTTCTGAATTATTTTTATATTTTTATATCCAAGATTCAAAATTATTGATTATGTAGTTTTTTTATTCGATTTTTTTAATAATTAAATCTAATTGACTGTATTTCATTTATTTTAGTTACTTAACATTTTTTTGAAAATAAGATAAAATTACTAATTTGACTTAATTTTTTAATGTTTTTTGTACTTAAGTCAATTCGACTTTATTACCAAAATAAGATAAAACTGCTAATTTTTCGACTTTATTTCACGCTCCCCTGAAAAATGTTTAATTTCGAATATGACATTTTGGTGTTTAAGTAGAGCATTTAGAAATAATTAGTTTAAGTTTTAAGGTACTAAAACCGAAAGACTTTAGTATATTAATTAAAAGCTCTTTAAGTTAGTTATTGAAATAATATTTAAAAAATTTAATTATTTTCAAACATATCTCCATTTTTCTATACAAATGTCAAAATTTTCACTTTAACATAATTTTAAACATAATCTTTTATGAAACTTTTTATTACTTTGTCTTGAAGATCCTGGGTTTTGAAAGTCTATTATAATTTCAGCAAACCAAAACCTATGAACTATTTTTTTTTCACCACTGATATATACAGGTAGCTTAAAAATTAAAATTCATATAATATTTATAAATACATATACTACTAATAGTTAATTTTGCACCTCCATCTTCTAAATTTTTCCTGAAAAACCCTCATGTAATTTTAAATCTGTATTTTAAATTATACATAAATTCATATGTACTTATACATATGCTTTAAATATCTTCAAACTTTTAATTGTAATTTGAAATAAAATTTATTTATTTGAATTTTAATTCTTGTATATGAGTAACTTAATTTAAGTTTTTTTTTACCATATTTTATATCTTTAATTTCAACCAGCTTAAAATAGTTATAATTTTTCTGCAAATATTTTTGAAAAAATGGTATGAACTTTTAAAATGAACAAATGTTCAAATAACAAAAGTTCTAATAAGTTTCAAATTACAAAAGTTATATTTTCTGTTTTTAACCAATTAAATTTTGAAATTATTTAAAAAAAAAGAATTTAAATTTTGTTATTATGACCAAAGTATGAATAGAAAAAGTTTTAAATTTAAAATTACTTTAAATTAGAATTTTCTCACCTTAAAACTCAAAAAAAAAAACAAAAAAAAATCATAAAGACTTCAAAATTTCTAATGTAATTTTCTAAAATAATGCTAATATATTTAAATAATTATAAGTTACAAGTAGCCTTTTCAATTGATATTAAGTTTTTTTTTTTGTAGTTTTTTTGGTTGAAAATCAAAAGACAAAGTTTTCATTTCAATAAAATTTAGAAAAAAAAACAAGTGTTTTTGTTATTCTGCTATATATGTAAGTATGGTGTCTTTTTTTAGGATTTTTTTAGAAATCATCTACAGGAATCTGTAGAAATCTTAAATTGAAAAATGTAGTAAAATAATACGATTACATTGGCTAAAAAAGTACAATCCTAAATTTATTTTTATTATAAGTTATTTTTGGTGACCTGAATTAAGGCCCTACGAAATAAAGCCCCCAGAGTATTATTTCCTTTTAAATGAATAATAAAGCCCTGGGGTTTCTCTTCTGAGTTGAACTACGACTTCTATTAGAAATAAAGCCCCGGGGTGTTATTTCTCTTTCAATTCAATTTTCGACTTCTTGAGAAATAAAGCCCTGAGTAATTAATTTTCATTAAATATGTAATAAAATCCATTTTTGTAATTATCAAACCCGAAAAAATTTTGAAAATACAAACTTATATATCAGTTAAATATTAGATCTAAAACAATATGTATTTAATATTTATATAGTTGTCTATGTATTAATGTATGCAAGACTTTGGTTACAAAATCAGGTTTATATGTGTAGTTTGTAGTGTAAATGTAGTTTATATATAAAATTATTATATGTTTTTTAAATTTAGAAAAAGGGAATAAATTAAATTAAGGGAATTGAATTAAAATTAATTTTTACTAAAAAAATATGAATGAAATCATTGCGTTTTTTTCATACACAGGTTCAATTGAAATGAGAAATAATACCCGGGGGCTTTATTTCTCATAGAAATCGTAATTCAACTTAAAAGAGAATTAAAACCCTGGGCTTTATTGCCCATATTTTGGGGTTTTTTTTTCAATAACTATGAGAAATAAAAACCTAGGGCGTTATTACTCATTAAATGAAAATAACACCTCGAGGGCTTTATTTCGCTGGGCCTTAATTCAGGTCACCATTATTTTTAAAATTATTTTGAATAGAAAAATTATTATAAGTTTATTTAAACTAGGTTGATTTGTCCGTTCTTATGTAATGTGAATACAGGGTTAATCGTAATTAATTTACCCTATTTTTTATTACATACTCTTCTAACTGATAAGTTGACTTTCTTTGATTAATAAAATAACTTATTAATTTTATTACACCAAATGTATTACATGAGAGTAAGGAATATATTTAATTTATTTTCTAAATTTTAATTTTGAATTGTATCACTCTTTATAAAATTTTATTTTTTTTTTAAATGCTAGCAAAGTTTAAACACATATTTTATCATATAATGCAGTATACACCGCGCAGGACTCAATAACAACTTTTTGAGTTTATCTTTTCATTCACATCAAAATATATATTTTTTAATTCATGTTATATTTCGATTTTTTAAATGTAGGTCTAAAGGAGCCAGACCAGGGAAACAAAATTCAGTTCATCAGGAGAATTGGTTGGCTCAACGAAACGTTGTAGAATTACGAGCGGCTGCGAGACCAGGAGTGCACCTACTATAACAAAAACAACTACAACAAATGTTGCTAATCAAATTGAATTTTTGGGCAAGGGGCATTGAAGCCTCTGAATTTTTTTTTTTTTTTTTCATTTTTTACAAAATACTTACAGCTTACAAAAAAAAGTTCAATTCTTACATTCTAAAAATGAATCTAAAAGAAGCCGCTAAAATAAAACTATTAAAATTGAATTGCATACTTTCAGGATTAACTATAGAAAAAGAGTTCGTTTGATTCAAATATAGTAATAACAGACTACCACTATTTATTTAACGATATAAAAGTGATTTAATTTATTTCATATTATAATATAATACTATATTTGATTGCTCTAGTGTTAAATTCTAACAATTTAAAACTTGCACTGTAAGTTAGGATATATAAAGCTTAAATCTATAGATATTTCCTTATTTTCGACACATAAAAGTAGTAATAATAATCCTAATAATAAAAATAATAACTCTTAGACTTAGCAAATACTCCTTGGGAAAATTTTTCAGCTATTTTATTTAATTTTTAACTTTATTTTTAAACTAAGAAGTTAACGGAGACTATAAACTATAAGATAACAACAGAATTTTTGCATCATACAAAAAAACTTCATTTTTGAAAAGATTAGATTAAATTCTTTTTAATATATTGGTACAAGTGTATGTAAAAGAAAATAAACTATTCATATTAATACACAAAGTTACAAATTCAGAATTACATGTGAAAAAAAGAAATATAACCTACATGTATTGTATAAATATATTGTAAACTTACTTTTCACAATAAAAAAAAAAAGGATCTGTAAGATGATTATTATAAAATATTTAAACTATCTTTTATTTCCTAGATAAATATCCTGAAGCAGGATATTTTGCACAAAATGTTAAGATTTTAAAAATATTTTATTTATTTTTTTGTTTTATTTTGGGGTTAAGTTTAAAAAATTTTTGGAAAAATTTAAGATAGAAGTTATAATTGTTAAGAGATCATAATTTATTTTTTTGTTTTTTTTTTTAAATTGCTTTTTAAAAGTTATTGTCACTTCGTATGAGATTTTATTTTCTTTTAGTAATAATTATTTTATAAAGGATTAAAGCAGGATAATAGAAAATAAGTTTTAAAGACTTAAAATTATGATTATTAAATTATAAAATTAATCTATCTAATAAAGAGAAAATTAAATTAAATAATATATTGGTATATATATACATATGAAAAACGTATGCAAATTTTAGATTATATTTAATTTAATCCTTTATTTTAAGATAAAATTTATGGTAAATTTGATAATTGTTTTTTTGGAAACAAAAAAATAATTAAATAAATCTATTTTAATAATTTAATTAAAATTTTAATAAAATTATTTTCCATGATTAAACTAATTTTTTAATAAATTTATTACCTTAGTAAATTAAATACATAATTAAAAAATAAGTGTAATACTAATTTAAACAGTACAGAAATTGATGGTTATACAGTGTGTTTTTAATTGACTTCCCCAGTTAGTAACTCTTGAATTATCCAAAGTTGAAATGTCAAAGTTCTTAAATATTAACAAAATAAGCCTAAATTTTCAATAGCTTTAAATTTAGTGCCAATGAATTTTGAGCTAATCTTCCCTTTTAATATTTTTCAAGATAAGGTTAAATTCTTTTAACTGTTTATTAGGATAATTTAAAACTTTTTTTAATTTTGCATTCTTACCTTAGAAAACCCTTTTTCACTCAAAAATACTTACAACTTAACCTTTATAATTGGGGAGGTGAAATAAAGTCGAAGCGGGCTTATTACCACAAACAATGGAAATAATTAGAAAAAATAAAAGTCGAATTAGAAAAAATAAAATAAATGAAATAAAGTCGATTAAATTTTATTACCAATAAAATTTAATAATCAATAGTCACCTATTTTAAATTCACTATCTTGGGTATAAAAATATAGAAATATTCCGGAAAAAGGGAATACCGCCATAATTTTGAAACAGTCCCTTCCTTATGATGTACTTCATACATATATTCTCAAGAAAGCATTCGAAAACTGTCACCCTAAAGTCCCCACTAAACAAAATATTGAAACTTTAATTTTGGGAATACTTAACCATAATATCCTTTTACTAGCCCATTTGATATACATTGGGTACAGTTTCCAAACTTTTGTGTAATCAAATTTCTTAAATTTTGTTTTTGAATGCAATTCTTATACATTAACCTATTGCATATACAAATATGTTAATATTCCGGAAAAAGGGGGTAACACAAATTTAATAACCAACTATATAATTCCTTCTAGTTTATAAATATTCTGAAAAAAGTTCTTCAGAAATTCGTGTTTTTCCGAGCTAGGTACAAAGTCATGGTATTTCCCTTTTCCAGAATATTTATAACCCTACCGGTTTTGTGTGCTATTGTAAATTAGGAGGAATCTTAGAGTCACCGAACTCAAATTAGGGAATTCAATTTTTTTTTCCAGAATATTAATACGAGATTTGTAAATAGAAAAGATATATGAGTTAGATTTAAAATCAGTTGCCCCTTTTACTTTATTTTTTAAACTATTTTGTTTTAAATAGAATAGGTCTATTCGACCTAATTTCTTTTTTTTTTCATTCGACTTTATTTTTTGAACATTTTTTTTGGAAATAAGATAGAATTGCTAATTCGACTTTATTTCCATTGTTTTCAGTAATAAAGTCGATTCGATTTTATTTCATTTATTTTATTTTTTAAACATCTTTTTTTGGAAATAAGATAGAATTGCTAATTCGACTTTATTTCCATTATTTTTGATAGTAAATTCGATTCGACTTTATTTCACCATGACATCACTTATCTTGATTTAAAAGTGCTTATTACGATTTGTTTATATTTAAAGTTTTTAACATAAAATTATAGCCAAATCCAAGAAAACTTTAGGTTTAGACTAAGAATAAGATTGAAGTGCTTTGATATATTATATATGATGAGTTACGACTTATTCATTGGCAAAGGTCATATAAATTTTCGATAATAAATTAAAAAATTCCGATTAATCCTAAAAAAATTAGTTTCCTGTTTTAGTTTTCGATACTGTATGATCCTGTTTAGTTTTCAAATATATTAATCTAGTTTCCAAATTAATTTCGAATTTTGTAAAAGTTTTTGATAGTTTTTGAAAAAACAATATGTTGAATTTAAAAAAAAAAAAAAAGAAAAACATCTATAAATTTTCTGTTTTTGTTTTTTTTTTTTTTGTAATTTATTACAGATAAAAAATTTTTATTTATAATTAAGATTTTTAACATAATTGTAAGACTGTAACTTAATACCAAACTTAGCATAGATTCAAAATGAAAATATTTCAACAGCCATAAGCTAATGAAAATAAATGAATAAAAAAAAAATTTTTAAAAATGTTTTAACCACCAATTTTGTATTGTTTAAGACATTTTTAAACTGTTAAAATTTATATTTTTACTGTTTCCTTTTTCAATAGATGATGATGTTTTGATGTTGACTTTTGGAATTTGTTTTTCTATATCAAAATTTTTAAATTTTATTTCACTATCATTTGCAATATTTTCAAATTCTTTTTCCAATACTCCAATAATGAATATTAAACGTTTTTTAATTTTTAATATATGTTTTTCAATTGTATCAAATTTATCTTGGATTATTTTATCACATGTTTCTAGGGTTAAATCTTTAACGGTTAATTGTTCTAAGAGTTGTTCAACATTAGAATATTTCAGATAATCTCCAGAATTTTTTCGTATTGATGTTGAAACATTTTCTTTTTGAATCTCAATTTTTTGTTTTTTTCTCTTTTTTGGCAAAAGTTTAGCCCTCTGATTGCATTGTTTTGGATCACTGAAATTATCCTTATAATGATTTGTGAAAGTATGTTCTTTTATGTACAGCTTTGGTAAGAATAGCATTTTCTTAACAGCTATATATATATATTTTTCTAAAATAAATTTGCATACAAAATTTTAATTATTTTTTTTTTTTTTTTAAATCCAAATTAAAAATGCTAAGAATTTTTGTATTTGATAATTTACTCTAAATTGAACTGTTTCATTTAAAATTTAAATTAAAAAATTTAATTTTGGCTACTTATACTTTTTCAATAAAAAAAAAAAAAAAAATAATTTAATTTAGAAAAACAAACTAATAAATCTTAAATTTGACATGATGCTGCAGTATGAAAGGTCAGTCTTATAAAGAAATTAATTACAAATGGAACCATAAAATTTGATTCAAAGTATCATCTTATTGATGATGCACCTTATCTATCGAAGTTCATCTGATTGCATTTCTTCAAGTTTCAGATAAGTAAATTAAATTTAATACTATTTTGAGCTTAACACACATTTCGTCCCCTAGTAATGCAATGGCGTATATGAAAAGATAAATTGTTTTGAGCTATATGTATTTTAAAGTTTTTAAGAAAAAAATTTTTTGCAAAAATTGACTTAGTTCAAAGCGGGTAGAAAGTTCATGGACATCAAGGTTTTCGACATCAAATACTTTTTTCATTTCCGTACACTTTTTTTATTTTTGTACATGGAAGCACCCGATGACCTGGAATATTATACTTCATTTCATTCTTTTGCCTAATTCATACAAAAACCAAATATTTTACAAATGAAATGGCGTAAAAGTCACATACATCATTTTAATTCCAAAAGGAAAATTTTTTTTTTTTATAAAAATATGTGGATATAGTGGTGTAAATCGTTTTACACCATTTCATTATTAAAACTTTTTTAGCTTTTATTTTTAGCTTTTTTTTTGCCTTAAAAATGTTTACAATCAAGCAAATATAACAATTAACAATTTGGATAGTTGTACTTATAGAATCGAGGGTGAGGAATCCAATGGAACTATAGTCAAAAAATGGCGTAAAACTATTATACCCCACTTCATTATTAGAGGGACGATTTTTGGGGAACAAACCAATGGGATCTTAAAAAAATTATTTAAGTAACTGACATTTTTAAATTTCAAAATTCTAAATTTTATTTATTTAATTTGTTACACAAAATTTTGAAAAGACAACTGCCAACAATAACTTAAAATAAATTTAGAAGTGAAGCATATTTAATTGAGAATATTTTCCTAATTTTATTTTACTTGTCAAATGTTTCAACTCTAAAAATTTTGATAACTTTAACATGATTTTATGGTTGAACTTTGGAATAGGTGACCACTACAGACCGTAAACAAATTTTTGGAGGTAAAACTACACTGAAATTCATGAAGTTTTGTGGGGGCTGCAATTGGCGCATACGCCATTAAAGGGTTAAAATTGTCATTTGAAAAAAAAGGTACTTGCCCATATAACTGTAAATATCTTCAAAACTAGATCATACATTTAACTACTATTAGTGTCAAAAGATAAGTCTGATAAACGCTTTCAAAATAGTATAAACAATATTGGTACAGGTTGTCAATGTAGTGATCATACCTATCTTTTGACACTAATAGTAGTTAGATATATGTTCTAATTTTGAAGATATTTACAGTTATATGAACATGTAACGGTTTTTTTTTAAATGACAATTTTAACACCTTAATGCCATATGGGCCAATTGCGACCCTCACGAAACTTCATGAATTTTATTTTAGTTTAGCTCCAGAAAATTTGGTTTTGGTTTGTGGGGGTCACCTATTCCAAAGTTCAGCCGATTTTATAACCAAACAAATTGAGCTTAATTAAATTGTTATAAGTTACAGAATTTTTGAAAAATAATTACATAATTATTTAAAATTTGATGCAAATGGAAGAAAATTTGTACTCAAAACGCTTTTGTTAAAAAAAATCATTTACGAGATAATATTTCTTGAACCAAAACATTATTACAATCGAAAAAAAAACGAAACTTCACAAACTTAAAATGATTAAAAATTAAAAAATTTTTTTTTATCAAATCCTTGGCCAAATAAAATAAATGTAAAAAAAAGGAGCCCCCTAAGAAAAAATAAAAATTATGTCAATATTTAGTTCATAAAATACAATCAAAAACAAAAATAAATATAAAATTACTTTTAAAGCTCTTTTTTATCCTTAAGGATAATATTTATGCAAATTTTTTTTTTTATTTTATTCTTAATTTTGTTATTTTATTTTTTATTGTTTTTTTTTTCTCTTTAAAACCGCACAATAGCCTCACGTTCGTATTTTACGTAAGTTGCCTTTCAAATTTAAAAAAAAAAACACAAATACTAGGATACTTATTGCTCTGTTCTCTTTATAATATTTTTCATTTCCTTTCTTCTCTTTTTCTTTTTCATTCATTTCTAATATTTTGAATATAATTTATTTTAAATAAAATGATGGCTCACATAAGGCAAAATGAGAAGAAACAGTAGAAAATTATTTTTAGGTTTTAAATCTTTTTGTGTTTATTTTTATTGAGTCAAAATAACATTAGGACCCAAAGCAGCACAAAGACGGAATCCCACACAAAATAAGAAGTATAAAATTAAAAAAAAATAAAAACAAAAAAAAAAATTAACATAAAAAATTAAAGGACTCCCTACAGTAATTTGATTTGTAATAAAATTCTGAAATTGGTTTAAACTTATACTTACTATTTAAGATCAGTGTTGATTTTCGAAATTTTTATTAATGGGTTCGCAAACATTATTCTGTAATATTTTGTTATAAAATTTTATGAAATTTAAATTAATATCAAATTTTTGATAGATCAATAGATTGAATATGAAATGGTCTTTTACTCAGTTACATTAGGATCTTATTCTATTGAATATGAAAGGATCTTTTACTCAGTCACATTAGGATCTTATGATATCAATATGAGTATAGAAATAAAATTAATATTTTTCATTTTCTATTAAAGCTTAATTTACGAGTTTAAGAGGCTTAGATAAAAAAAAAATTAGATGCTCATTTCATTGTTGAAGACTTTTGGGAAATACCATTATTAGTATCTTGGGTTTGAAATATTTTAAAACTTTAATCTGAGCTGGACCTGATCTTATATTCACATAGAAACTACTTATTAAAAAAAAATTAATTTTACATTGTATATTTTCATGGCTTCTGAAATAAGTTTGAAAATGTAAAAGCAACTGTTTTCAACCTCTGTTATTAGTTATTTGGTCCTTTTCAATAGAATGTTGAATAATGTTTAGAATAAATATACTTAAAAGTTACTCTTCTCAATAAATTTTTTTTTTAATTGTTTCGATGAAGTTATTTTGTGGAATTTTTTTTTTTTTTTTTTTTTTTTTTTAATTATAATTTGTGGAAAAGTTTCAAATTTTTTTTTGTTGGTTTTTGTGAGAAAAAGGACGTATTTGTTTTTTTTATGAATTGAAATTGGTATCATGTTGTGCGACAGGATAACAAAAAATAAATAAATAACAACTAAATTGTTTTAACTTTTTTTTTTTTGTTGGGACCTCTTCGTTTTAGAAAATTAAATCTTAAATTTTTATTTTTTTTGTTCTGTGTGAATAAATAATTAGGTGAAATTGAAAATGATATTATTTAAAACTGGATATATATAAAAAAAAAACAAATATAGGTGGAGACAAAGAGTTTTGTTAATTTTTTATTAGAATAATTAAGGACGACCTATCAAAAAAAGATTTATTGCAAATTCAATATAGAAAAAAGTTTATTGTCTATTCGTAAATTAAATTTAAAGTCTTAAAATTGGAATTATCTTAAAAAAATTTTTAAAGTAAAACAATGTTTTTGATTTTTATTTAGTATTGTTTAAATTTTAAAGTATATTGGATTAAATAATAATAAACCTTAGACTCCAAGTCAATAATGTTATTAGGGAATTATGTAACTAAGGTAATTTGGAAGGTAGGTCTACTTTTATAAATTTCCTGTAAAATTATTTCCTATATTTTTTTATTGTAATTCAAAACGCAAGATAAAGAGTTTTCCAAAAAAGGTCCTTGCACAATATTAATCGATCGCTGCTATCCTTTTAATTAAAATAACTTATTCTATGGTCTATTGATACATTCTGAAGTCCAATAAATGGAGGTAATGGAACAGATACATTTAATTAACTCTAGTAAAATTTATTAATGAATATTAAAAATTTCATATGGCTATTTTGGGTTTTTAATGAATATTTTAATATTTAATCAAAATTATTTATTAAAAAATAATAAGGCTGAACTTTGGAATAGGTGACCATTACAGATCGTAAACAAATTTTTGGAGGTAAAACTACATTGAAATTCATGAAGTTTTGTGGGGGCCGCAATTGGCGCGTACGCCATTAAGGTGTTAAAATTGTCATTTGAAAAAAGGAGGTACTTGCTCATATATCTGTAAATATCTCCAAAACTAGAGCATATATCTTACTACTATTAGTGTCAAAAGATAGGTCTGATAAACCCTTTCAAAAGTATATACAATATTGGTACAGGTTGTCCAATTAAAGTACAGAGTAGATAAAAATAAAAAAAACAAATGTTTGTTTTTACATTTTTGAATATAACGGTAAAAAAATATATTTAACGGTATCTAAAACTCTTTTGACACTAATATTAGTTAGATATATGTTTTAGTTTTGGAGATATTTACAGTTATATGAACATGTGCCGCTTTTTTTCAAATGACAATTTTAACCCCTTAATGACATATGCGCCAATTGCGACCCTCACGAAACTTCATGAATTTTATTATAGTTTAGCTCCTGAAAATTTGGTTTTGGTCTGTGGGGGTCACCTATTCCACAGTTCAGCCAATAATAACTATAAAGAATAGAACATAAAAACTCTTTTTAATTTCTGTAAACTATTAAAAAATCAAGTAAACTCTTCCATTTAAATCAATTTATTTTAAATTTGTAAAAAAAATATATTTTTTTATATTTAAATTAAAACAAAATATTAAAAATTCTTATTATTGTAAATTTTTAAGTTTAATTTTTTATTTTGTTTTTTTTTTTAATTGTTTGAAACACTTTAAACAAAATAGAACTAAAATCAAAGGAACAATTTTCAAGAAAATCCAGACCCTGCTCTAAAAAAAAATTTTGTAAAAATTCAAAAAAAACGAATTGATGTGATTTTAATTATAGAAAATAAGAGAAGAAAGAAAACAAAAAAAAAAACAAAATCAAAATGCCAATAAATATAGTAAATAAGGTTCCATTAGCAAGATCAAATAAAAAATTAAAAACAACAACAACAACAACAACTGCTGCAACATCTAAACCTAAATTAAAGCCATTAAATAAAGTTTCAGTTAATGTTACAGCAGTTGCTGCAACAAATAAAAAAATAACAAATGTTAAAGCTGTACGTGTTTCACCACCTATAGTTAAATCAACAGTTAAAAAACTTGTAAAGCCTATTTCAACAGTTACACCATCAACGGTTACACGTAATAAAAAAGTAGTAGTGGCAAAAAGTAGAGTTTTACCAAGTAGAATTGCTTCATCAAAAGCATCCACTTGTCCTACATGTCCAACAAAATGTAAAGTAACCAAAGTAATACCAAAAGCAAAAACTGTAGGTAAGCAATATACGCTATCTACTTTACAAACTTATACAAATATGCAACGTCGAATATCTATTTAAAATTACAACTGAAATTTTTCTATACAATACATTTATATTCTAATCATTTTAATGTAATTATTATTAAAGATATAAAAAGAAGAACTCCTTAAAAAATGTTATTATCATATGAGGATTTTTTGAATGGATTGAAGGCAGGGTCTTGATGAATTTTTTGATTATATTAACAATTGGTTAAATATATCCACTTGTTAATAGTTCCTTTTTTTTCTTATAAAAAAAAAAAAAATAAATAAAAATAATTTACAAAAAAAAAAATTTTGTACTTAATATTTTAATTATTCTAATCAATTTAAAGCCTAAACCAAATTAGAATTATATTCTTTTGTTTTTCGGGAATTAAAAAAATTTTGAAATGCAAAAATATGTGATAAAATTTAATCACAGACAAACTAACTTAAGGTACAAAAGATAGGGCGAACAAGATTTCCCTTGGAAGCTTTTTTTTTACAAAGCGACACAAAATTAACATATTGAAGACTTTCAGAGATGGCATTTCATAATACAAAACCGTACCGGAATATCTATAAGGAAATAAAAAATTCCAACATTAACGTTCTTTAAATTATTTCAGAAGGCAAAAATATTTAAAATAATACAAGAGATTGGATCTTAAGTAGAAATTCTTTAAATAAAAGACGAAGAAAAAGACACGAGAGAATAAATAACAAGGAATAAAAATTTTAAAGATAATTTAAGGATATGATTTGTTTGTTTATCTATCAAAACAATAATAAACAAAAAAAAGGCAAATTTAAATGAATAAAAAAAAAACAAACAAAATTCAGTAAATCCCAAGGATATCCGATTTTTTTTTTTTTTTTTTGATTATTTTGTGTTGTTTATAAATAGGCGCTGAAAAAACGATGATAGCCGCATTTAGACTTTAAGTTAAACACAATAAGAAGTATTATGATATTTTTGTGTTGTGCGTTTTGTTTTTTTTTTTTATTTTTTATTTTTTTTATTTACTAAGCTTATCTGATAAAAAAAGAATAGATTAGAATAATTTCTTTGTAAGAGTTTTAAAAATTTAAAAAGTTCCCCCCAGAGAATGGAAATGAAATAAAATATTGTGTAATCTTTAAGGTAAAAGACGAATATTTAAATCTTTTGTTGAAAAAAGATATTTTATTTCTCTTGTATAATAAAAATAACATTTAAGAAGTTAAAAAGGAAAGGAAATAGGAAAGAATGAATAAAGCATATAGAAGTATAAAAAATTGCATACTTTTAGGATGAATCGAATAAAGTAATTATTGGATATTTTCATTAACATTCCTAGTTGAATTTGAACTAAATTGTAAAAATTAATGATATTTATTATATTTTGAAATGCTATCCTGAAGTCTCGTTTACTATCATATAATTAATTATCAAACTTATCTCACTCTTCATATCAATAAAACACAATTATCTCAAAATTTGAATACTATTGTAACTGAATATCAAATAATTCTTTGATTAATACACGTAACTACATTTTTAAAACAAATATAAATTAGTTTTAAATAAATATTATTATAAATTTTGATGAATTTTAAAATTTGAAAAGATACGACATGAAAATTTAAATTAGAAAAAAATTTGCTATGTTCACCACACAACCAACAGCTTTTACAGGAAAATCATAATGTGAAATTTTTTTCAAAGATTTTTTTACTGTTACGTAATTTTAATTGTTCCAGTTTGAATTTTACAATGAGTTTTCTCAATGAGTTATCAATTCATGACAGAGCGTTTTCCTTTTTCTCATCAGAGTAAAGTATGAGTTGTCAAGGTTAAACAAATGTGTTTTTGTTTGTGCTCAGATTATCCAGATTATCCATTTTGTGTTTCTTTTTTAACACACAAAGTGCTCAGAGCACAATCTGGGAGCTCGTAAAAATTTTTCATATTTCACGGAGTTCTCAAACAAGGACACGACAAATTAAGAATAAAATTTTTTATCTGAGCATTTCATTTTTAACTCAGCGCGTCAGAGTTCGGATAAAATTTTAATCTGAGCATAGTTTGCTCTGAGCACTCATCTGATTAGAAAAAAAAAAACGCCCATATTAACAACAAAACCTTATAATTGATATTTGAAACAATTGCGTTCAGCCGTTGAGGCTTCAATCTTTGATGCAAAATCAATACCTATCGCTTATTATAATTCATATAAGCGGTTGGTAAAAATAACTTAGTATTAACTTAATATATGTCATGACACAACATAAAATAAAAATTTATATTTAATTTTCAATTCAAAAATTCTAAATTTTTCAACATTTCTTAATAATCATCAACATTGCATATGTTGACTTAAAAAAATAAATTTTTTTTTTCGCCTACGACAGTTTTCTTTTCAATTTTTTACATAAAAAAAATATTTTTGTATTTTTCCTATTAAAAGAATGTCAATAGAATTTTTTTTTTATTTGAATATTTGAAATTGTAGACCTGTCGAAACCACAAACATTTAAATTAAATATAACTCAGCCATTTTCAGTTTTTCAAAAACAAAAACAAAATTTTTTTTTAGTTTTTGTTTTCTAACTAAGTCATCTTATATTTGGAATGTTAAAATCTATATATATATATATATATAAACAAAATGGAATATGCATACAAAATACAGATAAGTTTTTTTTTTTTGGAACTCTATTCAAAAAAAAAAAAAAGAAAAATTCTTAAAAAGACTAACTACGTGTTTGCCCGACAAACTTGATGAAAATTAAAAAAAAAAGAGATTCAAAATGGCTTTCATTCCAAAAATTCTAACCAAATATCTTTTTTTTAAAAATGAACTTAAAATTGTTCGTTATAGTTTATTGCTTAATACTAATAAGTTAGATAATAACTGCAAGGATTTACAACTTTATACAGATAAGATAAGGTACACACAAACTTAACGGGTGTGGGGTTATTTTAAATTAGGATAAAAATTTCTTCCAAAAAATAAACAGTTAGTTTTTTTTTTGTTTTTTTTTTGTATTTTCTACTCAAGTAAACTTAACTATAAAGAAAAATAATGTTTTCAACACTCTCTCTCTCTCTTATTTTACTATATAAAAGAAAATATTTTTATTTTTTGTTTTTTTTTTTTTTAATTCCTTATACACCTTTTTAAAAAGTAAAATTAAACCATAATATTAAAGGATATACAGGATTCTATACTAAAACTCTTAAAAAGTAAACACATGAATACATCCCTGCAACTAATTTTTTACATTTTGTTTTTTTTTTTTCATTTATTCTAATTGCTTTTGATTTACTTACTAAGTATAAGTGTTACCGTTTTAATTCTATTAAAGTTGAATTTCTATATTTTAAAGTAGAAAATTAAATGGTATAATATTGAGTATATTTTTGTTGATCTTGGTGTTTCAATATTTTTTTAAAAAGTTTATTTAAATAAAATTAATAATAACAATTAAATTAGTTTTTAAAAGTTAATGAGTAAATCGTTTAAATAATAGTGGTTTTCAATTTGTTGATATAAAATTATGAACACACCTAGAGTCATATAAGTACTAGTAACCACTAAACGAAATAAATATCTAAACACGATTGTCCGATAAAGACTTTGCTTTGCAGAAGTAATTGAACGAAGCAAAGTAAAAGAAGTCAGTGTTAATCTTTGGAAAATCCTTTTAAATTTTCAAAGTATAATTTCTGTACTAAAATGTTGTAAACAAAGCATAAAATTTATTATTAAGGTTTTAAATTTGTACTTTTTGAATAAAATTAACTTCCAAGACAGTCAAAGTCAACAAAGCAAAGCAAATTATTGAAATTAAAATTGCTCAATTCATTACCTTGCTTCCTTTGAATATTTTGAATACTTTTTGCATTTAGTCAAGTCCATTTCAGCTGTCAAAGTTTTCGAAGGTACCAAAGTTTACAGTGGGTCATCGCCTTATGTCTGAAAAAAGACCTAAAATAAAATACATTAATACTCTAAAAAAAATACTTAATGGAGGCTGTAAATAGCAGACACTAATTTGAAGGATCATTAAAGGAGAATTATCTTGTACAATTCAATAACAGTCATGGGAACTTAATATTTAAGAAAAACTTGAATTTGTATACATAAGCTCAATTAAAAGATGTCACTTAAAAAATCTATCTATATATATATATATATATATATAAGACTATATCAAACTTATAAATTAAATTTAAATTGTATATTTGTACTATTGATATATTTTTCTACTTTTTAAATTAATATTGAATTATAAATTACCACTAATTGAAAAAATTGAAACGACAACACTGGCCAATATTTTTTTTTTAAAAAATGTTACAAAGAAAATATTTAGAATGCACAGAATTTTAATCCAAAAAATTTAGAACAGGATCTCCGTATGCAGCAAGCGGCGCAGGATAATTTAAAAAAAAAACAAATAAAATGAAGGTAGCTAAGTATAAAGGAAAGAATGTTTTATTCTTTCTTTTAAGACATCTACAAAGTATTATGTGAATACTTATATACACGTATATATATATATATATTATATAAATATTTTAATGAAAAAAAAAAAACTTGTGCAAAATCAAAGAATTCTTATTCAAGTCACGTTAATTTTTTATTTTTCTTGTTTTTTTTCTGTTCTTTTCTTTTTTTTAAAATCCTTTCCACCATCAAAACTTATGAGAATTACAACAACAACAATAACAAAAAATATACCAAAGTAAAATAAAATTTTTACAAGTTTTTCTTACTTTTCTTAACATGTTCCTTCTGATCCTTTTATTTTATTTTCTCTTCTTACAATTTCAGTTAAGTTTTCTTTTATGAAAAAAAAAAAAAAGTTAACTGTTTATTTTTTTTTTTTTTTTTCAGTATAGGTGTACTTGATTTCAGAACTACCTGACTTAATTGTACTATTAGTATAAAAGAATATAAAAATATGAAGCTCAAAACAGCCTCAGCTAGTTTTTGCAAAAAAAAAATTATTTATTTTAGTTTTTTTTTTTTTTTTGAAAATTGTTTACTTTTCCAGTTTTTAAAGTTTTTTTTTGTATTCCTATGGTATTCCTTGAAAAAAAAAACTAAAGAAAATTTTAGCAATCTGATAACTAAGGAAACTTAAATACATTGTTATTTGTGAATTACTCTGAACTATGAGGTATAGAAATTTATAGGAGACAATTTTTTAATATTATTAGATTAATATGGAATTTGAAATTTAGTTTGATTGTTCTTATGTATAAAATAACTAATGATAGTGGGGAAATTAATCTTAATTGTACTCTACATAGTATATTTCAAAAGACTTGAGAAAACTTGAAACACATTGGAACCACACTCTTTTAAAACCAAATTTTGGGAAATGGCCTTTGATAGAAATGTATGATTGGATTTTGGGGATGAAAATTAGAAAGAAAACTTTAGAATTTGGGATTGGGAAATGAAAAATGGAAAGGAGGGATATTAGTAAGAAAATTGGAATAGGGAAATGGAAAATCGGAGGCGGGGGCGATATATTAAGAAAAAGATGTTAATATTCTTCTTCAATTTAATTAAATCGTACATAGGAATTATCAACTTTAGGGGACACATGCACAGAATATTAATCCAAAATCTTGAATGGAGATATTAATTGTTATTTTTATTTAGAACATGTGTTAGTCCTTACTTGATGTTTAAAAAGAGGGTAGGTGACCACACAGTACACCGATGGCTAAGTGGAGTAAGCGTTGAAGTAATAGTGGGATCATTTATAAGACGAATAGATCTGTTTTGCACTTTATCGTGATATCCCACCGCCGCTTGGATAGTACCGACTCAGATATGTTTATTATAACCCATCTTTTGGTCTAAGATATGTTTTATAGAGATTAAACAGATGTGTAAGTTTTAGCAATTGTTTTAAGTATTTATGACACTTTTCTAATAAAATAGAATACAGATACCCCTGTTTTAAAGTTTTACTTAAATTAAGAATTAATTTTATTTAAACCATTGCCTTGCATATTGTTCAGGCCGGGATACTTAAATTTCCGAACATACTTTATTATATTGCTCTAAAATTTTTGAAAACACAATTGAATGTAAATTTTCAATATTCCGGTCTATTAACAATATACAAGACAGTGTCTAGACAGTAAATTAATTTTCAGTAGCTTTACTATTCAGATGATACCGGAACGGATATTTGTAATACTTATGAACGCCACATAGTAAAAATTCAATATTTTTTAAAGGTATTCAAAACTAGAAACCAATATTCAAGAATACGATATATAAAAAAAAATCTTCACCTACCTAACATTTTTTTTCTTATTCTTTCGTAAATTCTATATTTATTTTTTAGTCTTATATTTTTTTTCCACAGAATACTGTTAGAAAGTAATAAAAAAATAAAGCAAACTATGTAACTAAACTATTATCTAAGCTTAAATTTAGTGCAGAGAAATATAAAATGTACGAAATTCATATATTGTATATATTTTAAATTTTCTTGATTGTGTGGTGAATATTTTCTCCTATTTTTTTTTTTTTATTTTTTTTTGTTTTTGTTTTTTTATTATGTCACAACATAAAAATTTTTTTTTTTTGTATGTGAATAGAAAATTTAATTTAATTTAATTTAATTCAATTGCAATTGCACTTTTAGTTAGGTTGTTGTCATTTTATTTATAAAAAAAAGCTAAGTTGTTGTAATTCAAGTAATATGCCCTCTATATTATGTTGACCTTCTTTATATACTGATCGTATTCTTTCTAAGGATTTGTTGTTGTTGTTTTTTTTTTTTTTTTAAATTCGAAAAATAATCCTGTTTAAAAAAGGGATATTTTTATCCCTTTTTTTTCAGTCATGAAATTAAAAAATTTTATAAAATAAATTTTTTTTTTTTACTTGCCTGTGTGCTTGTCTTTTAGGTGGTGACAGGTGAAGGAACTTTTTATTAAAAGAAAAATTTAAAGGTAATTTGATTTAAAAAAAAAAAAAAAATAAATTTTTATTTTATATAAATTTAAATTGTAAGGGTTTATTAAAGTTATATTTTTAATAAAATAAATTAAAGTTATTTGTTAAAGGTTATATTAATTAAATTTTTAAAGTAATATTTAAATAAGGATTTACTAAAAGAAATAGTTAATTAAATAGGTTCATATGGATTTTTATTCTAAAACCATATTTATGAAATTAGAAGATCTAAAGAATTTTATTTTAACAAGATTTAATTTAAAGTAAATTTATTTTTTAATTAATAGTAAAATTACCACACCATTTCGAAATAAAGAAATCAAATTTTAGTAACGATTAATTTTAGATATCCTAAAAAGAAAATAATTTTATTGGAGAACTTTTTCTGAAGCCCCATCGATTAGGGAGTTTACGGTCCCCAAATTTGGGAAAAGTCCTTTATTTAAATCGTTATAACAAGAGTTCTATATAAGGTATATTTTCAATCTAAGGCTGCTGAGTTTTTAAGCTTCATAAATATTTGTATTACAAATAAGTATATAGAGTTTCCAATATGGTACTAAAATTTTACCGTTATGTGTACGGCAATTTTCGCAAAAATCTTTAATCTCTCATATCTTCTGAAATGCTTAAGCTAGACATTTGAAATTTTATGTTAGACGTTTAGGAATCAGTGAGTCTTTTAAAAAAAATGTTTGTGCCAACCACTGTTTAGAAGGTGGTAAGGGGTCAACCTTAATTTTTTTCTATTTTTAAATACCTGTAACTTAAATACCTGTCCAAATTTTTTATATTGCTGGAAGAAAAAATTTAATTAATGAAACCAGGAAATTTTAAAGAGGGGGAAGGGGAGTGGGTCTTCTGCATAAGTTAAGTTTCTTCAAAAAAAGTTCCCGAACCTATTTAAGGACTAAATAATAAATAATATTCAACTTATATATTTTCAAGATTAAAGGTTAACATTTAAGCTATAACATTACATTTCCACAAATGTTAGCAGGTTTTCTTGATAGGGAGGTGAAATAAAGTCGAAGTGCCATTATTACCAACAACAATGAAAATAAAGTCGAATTAGCAATTCTATCTAATTTCCAAACCAAATTTTAAAAACATAAAATAAATAAAATAAAGTCGATTAGATTTTATTATCAAAAAAATCTCATCCAAAAACTGAAAAATAATTTAACACCAATTTTAAATTCACTATCTTGGGTATAAAAATATAGGAAAATTCCGGCACAATTTTGGGAATGCCGCCATGATTTTGAAACAGTCCCAAAACCCTTTTTTATGGTTTGCTTCGTACATATATTCTCAAGAAAGTATTTGAAGGCTGCCACCCTAAAGTCCCCACTAAACAAAATATTAAAACTTTAATTTCAGAAATCACGATAGATACTTTTACAAATCCATTTGATACACATTGGTTACAGTTTCTAAACTTTTGTTAAGCAAATTCTTTATATTCTGTTTTTGAATTCAATCCATATGTATTAACAATTTTGCATATACAAATATGCTAATATTGCGGAAAAGAGGGTAACCCAAATTTAATAACCAACTATGAAATTCCTTCTAGTTTATAAATATTCTGAAAAAAGTTTTCCAAATTCTTTTTTAAAATTTTTCAGAGCTAGGGACAAAGTCATGGTATTTCTTTTTTCGAGAATATTTATATCCGTACCTGTTTTTGTTGTATTGTAAATTAGGAGGAATCTTAGAGTCACCAAACTTAAATTAGGGAATTCTATTTTTTTTGCAGAATATTAATACAAGATATGTAAATAGAAGAGATATAAGAGTTAGATTTAAAATCAGTTGCCTCTTTAACTTTATTTTTAAACTCTTTTGTTTTAAATAGAATAGGCCAATTCGATCTTATTTTTTTTTTTTTTGCATTCGGCCTTTTTTTTTGAACATTTTTTTTTTGGAAATTAGATAGAATTGCTAATTCGACTTTATTTCCATTATTTTTTTTTTGGTAGCAAAGTCGATTCGACTTAATTTCACTTCTCCTTCTTGATTACATTGGGCTTATATTTTAATTATGAATTTTATTAATATTCATAATTAATAATGAATTGGTGAAATAAATAAATTAACTAATTTTAGTATGAAAAATTATGTAGTTTTGGAAAATTTCCTTTTTTTAAAATCCTTTGTTTTCTTCATCCTTTGATTAATTATGCAATTATCAATTGTAAAATAAAAGCGACTTATGTTGATTAAAAAATTTTACAACTTATTTGTAAACCACTTCGTTGAGTACTCTAAATGCATACCAAATATTGCATAATATAGTTTCTAATTAATAATAAGTTCTACAGTTTGATATTTGTGTATTGATTAATTATTCAAGTAATTGTAGTTACTTATATCAAATTTATAAAATAGGATATTCTGCATTTAAATGTATATTTACTTAAGCAAATATCTTAAATTCTGTTTTTGAATTCAATCCATAAACTTAAGTATTATTAATTTACCTTTACGTGGGAGTTTTTAGCACATTTTCAAAAAATTTTGTAAAAATGTGCCTATATAGCTTCACTCTGTCCGTCCGTCTGTCCGTCTGTCCGTCTGTCCGTCTGTCCGTATGTTTACAAAAACTTTTACATCGTTTGAAATAGAAAAAAAAAATTTTAATCAAGAGTAGGTATTACAAAAAAAATAATTTCGTAGAACCATTTTTTTCTGTAGCCCCACCCGTTACGGGGCTGCAGCCCACCAAAGTTGGGAAAAGCCCTAAATTCAAATTGTTATAAGAAGAGTTCTATTAGGTTAATTTTCAATCTGAAAACGGCAAAAGATAGCTGATTTTATAAACTTTATAAATCTCTAACAGGCAAATGTTTAGGGTTGCCATAAAGTACTAAAATTTACAATTATGCAAAACTCAATTTTTGCAAAATTTTTGGCTACACATATCTTCTGAACGGAACAAGCTAGGGTCTTGAAATTTTAGGACAAGTTAGATCCTCTGAAATTAGTAGGAGTCGTTTAACAAAATTTTTTTGTCACGTCCCCTGTTTAAGATATAAGGGCTCGAAAATTGAAATTTTGCTATTTTTAAACACCTGTAACTTGAATACCTGTTCAAATTTTTTTTGTTAATATACAAAATTTGAAGGTCCAACATTATACTTTAACATATGTTAAAATACTTTAACATATGTTCAATTTAAAGAACCGATTTTAAATTTAAGAAAATGTCTCTCAGTTTTAACCATTTTTGCTTAAATAATAAAATTCTAAGTAAAATTCAAAATTTTGGTAGAATTCATAATTTAATTCCTTGAACCTAAAAAAGTTGGGGGAAGCGGAGTAGTAAGGATTAGATCCTTGAGAAATTGGGCAACCTTCCCCATAGAGGGGCTATTAGGACTTAAAAATTAAAAAATTTACTGTTTTTATTAGTAAGTAGTAACTTAGTCACCAACGTATATATTTCGTAAATTAAACGTTAACATTGAAGCTTCAACATTATATTCCGATAAAATACTCACTATGAAACACTATATTATTTTGAAAATGTGCTTTTTTAAAAACCCTTGGTTTTTTTCATCACTTGTTTTAATTTACCTTTATGTGGGAGCATAGGGTTCCACAAACCTTCTGTATTCGAGGCTCTGTTTCCGTTTCGTTAGTCGTTTGTTCACTAAGCTAGATGATTGGTCTGCTATAGCTAGCCCACAAGATTTTGAATCTCACGCCTTGTGGAAAAGATGATTTCTTACTGCATTAAGTTTTCTAGAAATTTGATTTCATTGAATTTTTATTCTTCGTTAAATATTAAATAATTTTTAATTTCACATTTAAATTAAAATATTGCAGTACTTAGTCTCTAAAAATAAATATTATTACACTAGTATTGAAACTTTTCTATTCTATTTTTATTAAAAAAAAAACACAAATACTTATCTAGAAATAAAACACCATAAAAAATTTAAAATTAAATAACTTTTTCAAAGAAAAATCAATTTTCCGAAATTAAAAAATAGCACAAGTAAGTGTTAAAAATAGAGAATAGATATTTCATTGTTTAGTTTTATTTTTCAGATATTAAAAAAGTAAAATAAAAATTTTTCCTCAATGAATTTCAATTAAAAGATAATTTCTTAAAAAAGAAAATAAAAGATAATAATAGCACCTGTGATTTTTCAATCTTTGAATTTTTGGAAAATTTTTTTTTTCTTTAAAATACAAATTACCTTTTTTCTTTGTATAGGAACGTACTTAAGTATATATATGTATATATATATATATATATATTTCGATTTTTAATAATGGAGTCAGTTTTCATATTTTCACAATATATTTTTTCAAGGTATTTTAATACTTTGTTTTAGTTTCAAGAGGAGTGAAGATATAAAAAAATTATGAAAAGAAAGGAAAATATAAAATCTTTGGTTTCGTTTTTTTTTAATTTCAAAATTTAATTGAAAAGAATAAAAGATTTTTAATTTCCTGTACTTTTAGTTTAAAAAAAAAAAAATAAAATTTCTTTGTATATGATTTCTTATTGTTCTGTTATTTCTATGAAAATTAATTTTCAATTTAAAAACTATGATGTAATTTTAGAATATATATACATATATATAACTTTTATTGGTACCTAATAAATAACTATATATAACTACACTTATAACTATGGAGCTATGATTTAAATAAGTTTTCAATAATAATTTTTAATCAAGCACACACTGTTTATAAAGAAAAAAGTTTATTGTCCAATTAAAAATTTTTAACAATCAATTTCTTTTTTATTTTTGACTATTATTTATTTTTAGAATTTGATATATATATATATATATGGGTGATTATTTTTTTTCTTGCACATTTCAAAATTTTTAAATTTTAAATTATTTTTCTTTTTTTATGAGCCATGGTATTTTATTAAGCAAGTTTCTAGTTTTCACTACAATATTCTGAAATGAGCTGTACACTTTTGTCAAAATTACACATTTTAGAACAAAATTAGTAAACTGAGCTCCGCAGATTTGTCCATTGCGTTACTAAAATGTAAAATATTATATAAATGTAAAAAAAACAAATAAGAAAAGCAGTAATCAGCTTTTCGTATTTTATTTATTATAAATAGAAAATTGCTATTTAAAAATTAATAAAAAAAAGTATATAAGTTAAAAAAATTTGAAAATTTATGTCCGTCGTGTTACTTTTTATCAAAAAAATTTCAAAAAATATTGAATTTCGCTGTTACAGCAAGCACGTATAGAATATTTCATATCACATTAAAATACAAATAATATTTATATATCATTTTAATTAAACAAAACTTAAATAAAGTATCTTAAAATTAAATGAAAATAAAAATAAAGTCTTTGTAAGCAGGGACAAAAAGTAACACAGTGGACAAAAAAGTAACATAGGGGACTCTAGTCAAAAAAAAAAAATTAATTAAATACATTAGCATTGAAAATTATAAAGAAAATGTTAAGAAATTGGCGAGGAGTTTGCTTTTCAATCAGATTTTTATTTTTGTGATAATATTTCACTTTTTATAGCCTTTTTTTTATAGCCGTCTTTAAATCAAGTTTTCGTCTTTCCCTCTACCTCCTCTGCTTTTTAGCAGGTGGGAAAGATTTTTTTTATTGGGTTTGGGCATATTCTATTAACAATTAATAATATTATAGCATTTTTTTTTTAGAACTATACCAATTTCTTACCAATAAGTCCACTGCGTTACCAATTTGTCCATTGCGTTACCGCGCTAATAGTAACACAATGGACAGGTAACGCAATGGACAATTTTACTGAATTATTTAAAAATATCATAATTTATTGAACACATAATATAAAAATTAGTTTTTTCTAAAAGTGCTCTTTTTATTACTTTATATTTTATATAATAAAATATTTTAATTTATATTTAAGTCTAGATAAAGTTGGTAACATAATGGACAATTAATAAAAATACATACTTATACGTTTTGGAAAATTTAATTTTTTTTTAATTATAGCTATTTTTTTGAAAACTTTTCAACAACAGAATAAAAATAATAAATAGTTTTTGACAAATAACAAGAGCCGCGCAACTTATTTAAGAAACAAACCGTTTTAATTTAAAAAGTAATGCTTCGGTAACACAATGGACAAAACCTAGGGACATCATTTATTTTGCTAAAAAAAAGGTTAAACAAAATTTTTACCGCTTCTAAAATAAAAAAATTAAACTTATAATAACTATAATTTAGAGTCTTGATTACCCAATTTATACCAAAGGCAGTATTAACAGAAAAAATTAATCCAAAAGTCAAAAAATTAAGCTCGGGGACATAGCATTTTGCTATAGGTACCGTATGCTTTTTTAATTTTTAAGAAAAACTGTTTAACATAGAATTTTCAAATGAAATGGGGGCAATGGGGAATCGTTTGTAAAATTAATATTAATTATTAATTTTTCTGTATTTTACTTATTTAAAAAATTATAAAAAAATTGATTCCAGGACATGAAATGTGCAATAAAAAAAATAATCACCCATATATATATAATTTATTTATTTATTTTTAATATTACAAATGACATACGATATTGATTATTGCAATATTTTTCAACTACAAGCGCCATTACAGGTCCTTATTCGATTTATACCCGTATGACTATAGATCAAAAGGGTATTCTAAATTTGCCATTACGTTTGTGACGCAAAAAGGGAGGGGGTTAGATATAGGCTCAAAGGTATGGATCTGATCAGAATCGAAAAGTAAATCCGTCCGTCCGTCCCCACAATATCTCGAAAAATGAAGGAGCTAGGATTCAGAAATTTTCACAAATTCGTTTTTTTGCAATAGTTGTCATCTCTATTGAAATTCCACCAGTTTGCTCCACATGTTCGAGTACCTGCCATAAAATTTCTTTTTTTATATCAGCATTACTCTGTACTTATTAAAGCTGGCTGTCTTAAATTTTGTCAAAAATAGTTTAGTTCTAATAATTATACCCGACTATTGGTCAAAAGGTTATACTAAATTTGTTTTAGTTTTTATGGCCAAAGTTTGTGAAAAATTTAGTTGAGGTAGTGCAGTGAGGTCAAGTGGTTGCTATATAACTTCATCTTTTTCATGAGCATTACTCTATATTTAAAAAAGCTGTATGTTTGAAATTTTGCTGAAAGTAATTAACCGGATAATATAATGTTAACATTACGGTCATACGGATATACCAGAGTTGACACAGTCTACTCTACTACACTCTTCCCCGTCTTTAACTATAGGTGAAATTATTCTTTTATTTATGTCATAAAAAAACACATTAAACTTCAAAATATATTTGGTCACTATGGGGATTTGAAAAGCCATATTGGCTTTATTATAACTGAACATTCGAACCCTCAAACTTCTGTAATTTTTAAGCGTAATTTTCAATTTCTTTCATTTAAAAATTTATATTCTTTAAATTCAATTACTAAGTTTAAACTTACTGCAGCCTACCCTAAAAAAATATTTTATTTAAACTTTCTGCCAACGATTTAGTATAGCAATTTAATAACTACAGTCGTCTTTTAATTTATCAATTAGTATTTACATACGTATAACTGAATCAGTTGTAAATTGAAGCTTTAAAAGGGGCTTGAAGATGTTAATTGTTCCATAAGCAATAAATTCAAAATACACTGAATTTCATTTCATCAGAAAATAAGTCCACTAAAAAAATTTTTAGCCTTATTTCACCTTATTTTATATTGGGTATTAAGGTGGAGTAAATGTAAGTCCAAAAAGTTATAAACCAAGGACATGTAATTAAATTTATTATTTTCTAACTGAATAACCGTAATATATATAAATATTTTGAAAGAAGCGAATACCTTTCAAATTCAGAATATTCCACATATATATTCGTGTTTAAAGTCTGATGATGTTAAGGTTTAATTAGCTCAATTCGAACGAGAGAATTGAGTGTCTAGTCACGTCCTAAGAAATTTCCGCTTTACGTTTATTCTATTTAAAATGCATTTAATCCATAATTTAAATTCATGCACTTATTGCCTATGGAGTTGTTAACCCCTCTCCCTTTAAGAATATATAAATCAGGACTGTTATATTATATAATATATAATTACATAAGTATTATATATTATTATAATATCAGTTTCCTAAGAATTTTCTATTTTTTAGTGCAATTGACCTTCAAAATCACATCTTACCTTCATAAGTTTAGTCGCAGTATTGCATATAGATCCTGTTTTTAACACTAAAGAAAATTTGAATTTTTAATTAAAATTGAATATTGAAACTTCCATACTGGCAATCACAAATTATACTGATGCCTCAGCCACTTTATTGTTTTGAAACCTGTTTTTACAAAAAAACTACAAATTTATTAGCAGTGTGATGTTTTATTTGACTCGTATCCCAGTTTTAAATCAGACATGGTCTTCTAGTCAATTTTTTTTTGTATTTGATATTATGTTGACTGCAAATCAATATAAAAAAAAAACCGAAAATTACAGAAAATTTAAGAAAAACTGTTTTAAATTAGTGGAAAAATTATTCGGGATTTTATTTAAAGCCCATAAATCATTTTTACGATTTCAATGTTTGTTTCATTTTCAAATTTTATTTTTTTTTTAATTTCGAAATAAACCAATTTGTGACCGTCTGAAAAATATATATATATTCCCAATTACTTTTGCATTAAATATTATATAAATATTTAATATATTATATATATAAATATAAACATTTATATATATACAATTATTCCAAATTAGTTTTTATCTCTTCACCAGGAGGATTAAAACCAAAATATCAAAAAAAAAAAAGAAAAACAAAATCCAGAAAATATAAAATGAGTAAAAATAAAATTTATTCAAAAAAATAACAAATAACTCTTTTGTATGAGTTTTTTTTTTACACAAAAAAAAAAAATAAAAAAAAAAAAAAATATAGAAAGGATTTGGAAAATAAAACAAAATTTTATACTTAACAGACAAAAATAATATTAAAAAAAAAAAAAAATACACATACAATAGCTAAAATCCAGATTTATTGGTTATTTTTCTTTTCATTAGAAAAGGACTAAAAAAGGATATTATGAAAAGTTTTCATAGGTAAAAAAAATTTTCCACAATAAATTCACCATTACTTCTCATCTTAATAGCGTGTACAATTTTCGTATATATATGCTTTTCATTTTCATTTAAAAAGTACCCACTTCCCATACTATAAGAACACTATGATTAAAAATAAAAAAAAAGAGTCCTGAATGAAAATAAGGAGCAATAAAAGTTTTATAATTGCAATGGGAGTCAGGGAAACAAAATCGCTCTGAAAAATTAAAATTTTAAAACGAAACCATTCGTACTCAATTGGTCAATCCCGACACCTAGTATTTAACATTAAATTGAGTTTCAAAAGCTGAAACTATTAATTTAATGTGTAAGGTGGAGATAATCAGAAGGGTATGAAGAGATGAAACTAATGAAAACAATTTATAGCATGCAATATTAATATAAATCTAAAATATTAACTTTGTCAAACAGATGAGGAGAAAATATTTCCCACGGAAACAAAGAAGCTCAAATAAAGTTACTCCTGTTGATTTAAGTTCATTAAATGAGCTATACAAATATGAACAAACCTGTTAACTTAACTTAAGTAGAAAATGTTGAATTAAGAATAACCCTATCTTAGAATTACTTTGAGAAATTTGGAATTGAAATGACCATCTTAAGGACTTATCAACAAAAAATTTAAAACAGCCTTATTGCACCGAACACTAACTAACCTCAATTGGAAAAACATGGAAGGAAGCAAAAATAACTGCTCCGAACAGAGTCAGATGGAGATGCCTAGTAGATATCCTATGCTCCCAAGAGGAGTAATAAGAACAAAAAAAAAAAAATTTCGTTTTCACAAAATCTCGTTTTTAGAAAATCTCGTTTTAGAAAATCTCGTTTTAGAAAATCTCGTTTAGAAATGCTCGTTTTTAGAAAATCATTTTTTTATATTCTGGAAAAAGTTGATAATTCTGGTTTTGTATCCAACTCAAAAATCCTTAAAGACCAAATTCTTCAATTAAAAACGAGATTTTCTTAAAAATCGAGATTTTTCAATAAAAAACGAGATTTTTTAAAACAAATTTTCTAAAAACGAGATTTAAAAAAAAAAGATTATGGAACGCTACCGTGATTTAGTGCTGTGCTATTGCAGATTGGATGATATTAGAGAAGAAAATTTTTGGATGGAAATGACTATTGAATTCAAGCAAAATCATTTGTTGAAAGGCCGACTTTCAGAAATGTGATAGATTCGAACTTTTGAATTGGTTCTAAAGGAAAGATATTCTTTTAAAATAAGGACACTTGCAAAATAAAAAGATTCATTATTTTCAAAAACTAGTAATGAGTTCAAAGAACTATTAATAATTGTTTTTTTAGTTAATAAATTAGGAAAGGTATCTTTAAGTTGTATAACTATTGTATGTTATATTATATATCATGTTGTTTTATATACAAATACATCAGATATTATATTACTTAAGTATATTCCAAATACAAAAATATGAATGTGATCGTTTTATTTTGTTTGACATCAAATTTAATTTTTTAAAATGTCTCTTGGGTGTCTGGTTGCTAATAATTTGTTTAATTTATGGTTCATATTTTTGTTTAAAAAATTTTTAAATGTTTTAAAATTGTATCAATTTTTCGTTTTTTATTTTTTAAATTAAAAACTTAGTAATTTTTTAAAATATTTATAACTTAATTTAATAGTTTAAATAGTTTTTAAAAGTTTAAATTTTCAAAAATATTGTTCAAATATATTAAAATAGGATTAGTAATTTTATCATTCATAATATTCGGATGATATTTTAAAATAAACTAAAAGAACGGTGAGGTGAAATAACGCCCCAACGTGCTTTCAAAGTGCAATAACACCCAAGGACATTATTAAACTTTGAAAAGTACAATTATAACCTAGGGCGTTATCACACAATGAAAATGCATTTATTTAGGGCATTATTACACTTCATATTACACTTTTATAAATGTAATAATAACCTAGGGCGTTATTGCACATTGAAAATGCATTAACGCCCTTCCGACATCATTTCAACATACCTAAAAGGACCACTTTCTCACAATTTAATTTTCATTATTCAAAAATATTAAAATGTCATAACATTTAATTTAAATAGATTCCAGAATCTTTTCGTGATTGGAGAAAATAAAGTAATAATTAAAAACAGTTAATATTTTTTACAATTAAAAAAATTTAACAAGTATAAATTCTGTGGAAAATATCCAAAACTTGATAACCGCAAAATTACAGTTTTTCAATAAACGTGTTTGAAAATTTTTAAAAATATTTTGTGACACAAAATGTTTATTTAAAACATTATTAATAACCATAAAATAACTTGCTGTTGGTTTTGTAATAATAGATTTTTGGAATTGATGTTTTGTTCTTTTTTTAAGTTGATTTAGCTATTTTACTTGCTCTTCTAGAAGGTGAGAAATCATGTTTTGGCAAATTATGAAAATTATCTTCCCATCTTAAGTCTCCCATCTTATAAACTTTTGAGGGATTTTTAATTAAATAAACGCTTATTTATTTTTGGCAGTGCAAAGATTTGATGTTAAACAGTCCACTTCAAATGTTATCTCAAAAAGGGAAAAATTACGCTTATCAAGTTTTGGATATTTTCCACAGAATTGGATATGATGTAAATTAAACAAAATGGCGTAAAACTCATAATGCAAAAAAAAAATTATACAATGACAACTGTTTAAAAAAACTGTCCATCAGGAAAGCTATTGAATTTAAAAATCGCGAAGGTTTATTAAATTTTAAAAGCAAAAAAATGTTGATACAGTGACTTAAGAGATACCTACTTCAATTATTTTTAATAACTATTATATGGGTTAATGGAAAACAATTGATTTCAAAGCAAGTAGGACTTTTATTTTGAAATAATTTAAAAACGAGGAAGAGTGTAGTAGAGTAGACTGTGTCAACTCTGGGATCCCCGTATGACAGTTATATAAACATTATATTAACCGGTTAATTACTTTTGGCAAAATTTCACACATACAGCTACATTAGGTGTAATGTAATGCTCATATAAAAGAAGGAGTTGTACTGTAGCTACTCGAATCAACTGCAGTAGACCAACCCAATTTTGCAGAAACTTTTTCGTTTCACTAAACTTTATTTGGCAAAATTTCAGACACCCAGCTTAAGTGTAGAGTAATTAAAAAAAAAACAGCTTCATTAAGTGTTTGAATCACAAACGTAATGGCAAATTTAGTATACCCTTTTACCTATAATCATACGGGTATAATGACCTATAGTCATACGAGTGTAATGACCTGTAGTCATACGGGTATAATAAGTAATGGTTATTTTAAAAAAAACTAAAAATATTCTTTATAGACTAAACCTGTTTTGGTTGATCAGCTATATGAGCATTGTTAACACATTGGTCTTAATAAGTTTCTATGTTCTTTTAAGCTTTTCTATGTCCTAAGCCAATGTTAAAATTTTAAATGTCAAAAATTCTCTCAAGTTATTAGAGCTTCCGCTAACAAATGATCATTCTTTGCTAATTACTTATTTTTAGAATAATTTTTTACAGTTCACTAAAAAAAAAGTCTTGGAAACATCAAAATTAAATTAAATCCGAGAACTCGAATCGTTTAAATAATGTGAAATAGTGTTGCCATCATAATTAAAAAAATTTTTAATAAATAATATTTCATCACTTTAACTGGTCGTTCACTGTTTTTTAAGGTATAAATTTTTTTTAAACTCACTTTTTTGCACGTGCAAAATATTTAAATTAAAAAAATAACTGTTAAAATCATTGGCAAAACTTCCGCAAAGGGGTTGTGAGCTATCAAGATGACGTCATCACATAACGGTACTAAATATCTCAAAGTTTCCGAATATTTATACCATTAGTGGCGATGGCGCCATCTAGTGGTCGAAAAATGCATTACAAAATGTTCCTAAGATTTTGTAGCATTTTTATTAAAATGTTATATTTTTCCTGTTAGTCCATAAACTGGAACCAACATCTTACAATATTGTAAGGCATGATATTGTCTTTCATAAACATATTGTTTCATCTGGATCGGTGCTACCATTTTTGAGATATTGCAATTTAAAGTGAAAATTTTTTTGAAAAAAAAAAAAAATATCAAACTTTCAAAAAAACTACTATAACTGTGAAATTTTCAAAAACACCCTGTATTATTATTATACCATTAGAAAGGCCTCTTAAAACTCTTTCCAACGGTATATAATAAGTATGGCATATGTTGACAAATAGCCCCACCAGAGAACATAAATGCAAAAATGACGCAACAATTTTATTAAAAAATTAATTTTCATACTTTATTTGTCATAAATTTATTTTGCCTTTTTGGCAAATTTAAAAATGTAAGAATGCATTTTAGGTTTGGATACAATATTGAGTTTGGTTCTGACAATTTGTTTTGAGGGATTTTGGAGGTGACAACCTCAAAGTTTTAAAATTTTTTTTATTTAAATATGTATGTAAAAATATAATTAGAAAGGCCCTTAGGCTACAAAATCAGAAGTAATTTTATTTGTGAAAATAGAAGCAATTTAATTTTCCAAACTTTTTTATTTAAATAGTTAGGAAGGAGTTTTAGAGTTGGTTTCAAAAGCAGGGTTTTACGCTTTTTCCAGAATATTTATATATGTGTATATGTGGGATTCTCAATTAGGAGGGATTTTAGAGTTGGATTCAAAACCAGGATTGCCCCCTTTTCCAGAATATTTATATTTATTAATTAGGGTTGATTATTTTTTGTATGAAATAGCTATGCCGAATTCTCATACCATTCTTTTCATTATAGTGTTGGATTCAAAATCTAGTTTCAATAATTGAGTTAGCGGGGGTTCGGGGGCGGCAGCCCCCGTAATGAAAATATAATATCATTTAACATGTTTTATTACAGTGTATTAAAAAAATTAGAAACTTATTAATTTTTTTAATGAATTAGGTATCCGAATTCTTATACCATTCTTTTCATTTTAGTGTTGGATTCAAAATCTATCTTCAATAGTTGAGTTAGCGGGAGTTCGGGGGCGGCAGCCCCCGTAATGAAAATATAATATTATTTAACATGTTTTATTACAGTGTATTAAAAAAATTAGAAACCTATTAATTTTTTTAATGAATTAGGTATCCGAATTCTTATACCATTCTTTTCATTTTAGTGTTGGATTCAAAATCTAGCTTCAATAATTGAGTTAGCGGGGGTTCGGGGGCGGCAGCCCCCTTAATGAAAATATAATATTATTTAACATGTTTTATTACAGTGTATTAAAAAAATTAGAAACTTATTAATTTTTTTAATGAATTAGGTATCCGAATTCTTATACCATTCTTTTCATTTTAGTGTTGGATTCAAAATCTAGCTTCAATAATTGAGTTAGCGGGGGTTCGGGGGCGGCAGCCCCCGTAATGAAAATATAATATTATTTAACATGTTTTATTACAGTGTATTAAAAAAATTAGAAACTTATTAATTTTTTTAATGAATTAGGTATCCGAATTCTTATACCATTCTTTTCATTTTAGTGTTGGATTTAAAATCTAGCTTCAATAATTGAGTTAGCGGGGGTTCGGGGGCGGCAGCCCCCGTAATGAAAATATAATATTATTTAACATGTTTTATTATAGTGTATTAAAAAAAATTAGGAACTTATTAATTTTTTTAATGAATTAGGTATTCGAATTCTTATACCATTCTTTTCATTTTAGTGTTGGATTCAAAATCTAGCTTCAATAATTGAGTTAGCGGGGGTTCGGGGGCGGCAGCCCTCGTAATGAAAATATAATATTATTTAACATGTTTTATTACAGTGTATTAAAAAAAATTAGGAACTTATTAATTTTTTGAATGAATTAGGTATCCGAATTCTTATACCATTCTTTTCATTTTAGTGTTAGAATTTGTATCAATTTTACTATATGGCTTTATTTCGTAAAATTTTAGAAAATGATATGGCTTTATTTCGCATTCAAATGCGAACAACCTGTTCGCCCAACCAACGAAAGGGCCCAACGAAAGGGCTAAATAAAACGTTATACAGGTTGTTGGAACAGTATAAGCGTAATTTTATATCCAACTCAAAACCCTGTCAATCTTCAAAATCTTAGTATATAAATATTCTGGAAAAAGCGTATAATTCTGACTTTATAACCAACTCTAAGGTCCTTTCTAATTATACTTTACATACATACAAATACCTCAAAAATCTTCTAAACAAAACCCAACTCAATATTGTATCAAACTATAAAGTACATTCTTAAATTTTAAAATAAATATTTCAAATGGAAAACAAAAAGGCAAAATAAATTTATGACAAATAAAGTATGAAAATGTATTTTTTAATAAAATTGTTGCGTCATTTTTGCATTTATGTTCTCTGGTGGGACTATTTGTCAACATATGCCATACTTATTATATACCGTTGGAAAGAGTTTTAAGAGACCTTTCTAATGGTATAATAATAATACAGGGTGTTTTTGAAAATTTCACAGTTATAGTAGTTTTTTTGAAAGTTTGATTTTTTTTTTTTTTTTCAAAAAAATTTTCACTTTAAATTGCAATATTTCAAAAATGGTAGCACCGATCCAGATGAAACAAGATGTTTATGAAAGACAATATCATGCCCTACAATATTGTAAGATGTTGGTTCCAGTTTATGGACTAACAGGAAAAATATAACATTTTAATAAAAATGCTACAAAATCTTAGGAACATTTTGTAATGCATTTTTCGACCACTAGATGGCGCCATCGCCACTAATGGTATATATATTCAAAAAATTTGAGATATTTAGTACCGTTATTTGATGACGTCATCTTGATAGCTCACAACCCCTTTCCGGAAGTTTCACCAAATCATTTACAGTTTTTTTTTTTAATTTTTTTTTTTTTGTGATATTGTTTCACAATATACAGATATATAATTTAATTATGAATTAAATTACTAATTGGAAAATTCCTTTTTAAAAACATTTACAATTTTCTCATAATTTTTTTTTTTTTTTAATAATTTTATAACGTTGTTTTAACAATTTTATGCCAAAACCGAAGAAGCCTTTAGGAGGACAAAATTTAACCATAACAACCTCATATAACAACGTAAGATTATTCATCAATATATTAATTTTATTCTTTATTTTTACTTGTACCTTTTGCATTTACATTTTTCAAAGAATTCCAATTTCATTCAGATTATTTTGAAGCAATCACCAGTTACCATAAATTGGATTTATTGGAAATGTATAAATATTTTATACACATCAGTAATTTAATGTTTATTAAATAAGACTTCTTCATAATAAATCTGAGAAGTCAATTAAATTTCAACATTTATAAACGTAATTTTTTAAGTGTTAGTTAAATATAATACTCTACAATATTGCAGAAAGTGGTTCCAGTTTATTGACTTACGGTAAAAATATAATAGTTTAATTAAAATAGAAGTAGAAAATGTTAAAAATAAAGTCTATGATTACCCCTTTAAATCTATGGTCACCCCTTTAAATCTAGGATCACTTACCCATTTGAAGAAGAACTTCCAAATCTAAACTTCAAGTTTTAAAATGAACAGGGAGTGCTATTTTGAAAGATAATGCTCTAGATTGAAAATTCTATTCTACTAGTAGAATTACGATAAGTTCGGGACTTTCTATTAGTGATTTTCACACAAACTGGAAAGTTAAAAAGAAAGAAGAAATGGTCGTTAGTACGAAAGAATTCTTTCCAAAAACATTCATTCATTTTGTAGATGTCCACATAATCGATATACATAATTCCAAAATATTAACTTTAGCTAATTATACGTCTGGAGAATGATTTTTTTATTTTTTTTTTTATTTTACGTGGATTTTTTTATTTTACGAGTGAGAATCTTCGAAAGATACAAACTGCCCCGTAGCAGAAGTGTATGCCGGATTCTTACCGACTAAACCACACTCTTCCCTTATTAAAACTAGTCGAACTGACTAACCATTAATTTTTTGTTATCTTTGGTTTGAGTATAGATTTTGTGTACTTTCCCTTAGGAAATCTGTACATTATATTATATTATCTAAAGGTATTTTTCTTTTAATCCTTCCTGTAATAATCTGATTATTTATTAACTGAGCAGCTTCAATATTTATATGCCCTTCTAGACGAGCTTTATGCTTTATGGCATATCTTCTTATTTCATCTAAAAATTTTGGAACTTGTAAATCTCTATAAATGTCACTATTACTATTAGTCTGGAGAATGATGGAATCAAAATAATGAGACAAGGCTATAAGGGTTAATACATAATATAATTAAAAATCAATAGAGAAACTTAAATTAAATAATATTGATTAAGCTTTAAGTAATTTCCAAATACAAATAAGTAATTCTATAATACTTATTCACCTTGAATGCGTTCACAGTCTTTTACCTATTAAAAGTATTATCAATTTCTTAATAAGTTTTAATTTATAAATTATTTCTAATCCTTACAAAAGTAAAACATAAGATAGTCTATTAAATTTGCCATCTTAATTATTCAACTTTACCAGACTCAATTAATTTTATTATTCATTAAATTTATTTACAGATTCAAAAAAGTTCAGATATAAAATATACTTATACCTTTAAAAATAAATCACCTTTTATATATATTAATTTTAAGTATTCTTTTATAGGTATATATATTTTGGTTAAGCTAAAGGTTTTTTGAATTTACTAATTCTTTTTTTCCGAAAAATTCACCACAACTGAACAATAGAGTCTGTTCATTAAATAGAAACTTAACCGAAACAAAAAGCCAAAACTTTTTTTTTTAATTTCTTTGGTTGTTCATTTTTTTTTTTTTTTAGAAGAAAAACCCCACTACAATTAAAAGAAACATTATCAGTGGTTTTTGTTTTTAATTTAGAAAAACTTAAGTTAAAAAAAAAACCAAAAAAAAAAACAAAAACAAAATTAGATGACATTTGGGGATATTTCAAAAAAAAAAGTAAATAAAAGCACAACACAATAAACAGCATTTAATCTATAAAAATATTCTCATTACGAAAAAAAATATGTTTAACTTTTTTTTAATAACAAAAATATCTAATGCTCAACTCATTCCCAAACATTTTCACCAAACAGTTCAATTCAAATTCACCACAATTTACCACAAACAAAGAAAAACCAAATTTATTTTCTTGGAACAAATTATTTTTCATTCGAAAAAGATTGTTAAGACGACTTGGAATAATTTTAACATTGGAATGAAAACAGCAAGAAACTTTTTGACTTGCTGATTTTTCTTCTTTTTTTTTATTTTTTTTGTTTTTCTTATTTTCAATGATCATTATTATTTTCATCCTTTTTTCTTTTTTTTATTTTTGGTAATTTGTGTGATTGTACCATAAAATACACAATATAAAAAAAAGTAAACAAACAAGTGATAAAAAAAAACAAGGATTTTTAAAAAAGCACATTTTCAAAATTACTTATATAGTGTTTCATACTATAACAGTAAATTTTTAATTTTTAAGTCCTAATAGCCCATCCATTATCCAGCCGATGGTGCAGGTGTTAAGCACCGGCCTTTCATTCGAAAGGTCTCGGATTCGAATCCTGGCTGGGTAAATACCAATATAATCATAATATGCCATATAACAAATTATCTTATATCCTATACTCGAATAATTTAATACCTAAAAATAAATAATTAATAACAAAATAATATAAAATAAATTACCAATAATCCTATAATCATGTTCCCGAAATAACCTATAACACCTATATATACAATACTAAATAAATACTAATAATAACAAAAAACATGTCCATATGTCAATAGAGATGACATATGGGTCATATACGCCACCAACATCTGTACGTCAAGAGATAGGGGTATGCAAAAAATCGCAGTGACATCTTGCGGAAGAATCTAGAAAAAAAAAAAAAAAGAAAAGAAAAAAAAAAAAAAAAAAAACGCAGTGACATCTTGCGGAAAAATTTGGCGTCGCCTTGTCCACAAGGCGTGAGATTGAAATCATGTGGAATAGCTACAGCAGACTAATCATCTAGCTTAGTGAACAAAAACGATTAGCGAAACGGAAACAGAGCCTCGGATATCAGATGGAAATACGGTAACAACTATTGGCACACGAAAAAGGACTAGAATAGGAAACTGGAATGTTCGGACACTCAGAGAAACGTCAAGACTAGCACAAGTAGAAAAAGAAATGGGGAACTATAAGGTTGAAATTATGGGTTTAAGTGAAATGAGATGGCCGAACAAGGGTCAAATCACAACAGCAAATGGCAATACATTAATATACTGTGGTAATAACAATAGTGAAAGCGGGGTAGGAATAATAATAGCAAAACATCTTAGCAAAAGTCTTATGAGTTGGCAGGACGTCTCTGATAGAATTATAACTGCTAGACTATATACACCAATCAGAAAACTAACAATACTGCAATGTTATGCCCCTACAGAACTAGCAAGCGAAGAAACTAAAAATGAATTCTACCTACAATTAACAACAACTCTAAGTAACATACCCAGAACGGATATTGTAATATTGATGGGGGACCTGAACGCCAAAGTGGGCTTGGACAGCTCAGATGACATCAACGTGATAGGCAGACATGGATTGGGAACAAGAAACAACAATGGTGAAAGACTAATTGAAATCTGTCAAGAACACAATATGGTGATAGGAGGTACTCTATTCCCCCACAAAGAAATTCATAAATATACATGGACATCACCAGACCAACGCACCCGGAATCAAATAGATCATATATGCATCAGTCACAGATGGAAGCAGTCCCTGCTCGACGTCAGGACATGGAGAGGGGCAGATATAAACTCCGACCACATGCTTCTCACAGGGGATGTCCGCTTAAGACCTAAAGCAATTAGAAGTTCAAACATGGCTAGAAAGAAGAAAATCGACACTCAAAAGCTTAAAAATGAAGATACAAAGTCCGAATTTGTATCAAAACTCGAGGACTTAGTAAGAAACCAGACAACAGCGAGTGGCGATCCACAAAATATAATAAGACAAGTAGGAGAAGAAGTCCTAGGTACCAAAAAGTCAGAAAGGAAAGAGTGGATTTCTGATGAGACCTGGAGAAAAATTGAACAAAGAAGACAACTAAGAACAAGTCTATTGTTAAATCCAAACAACAATGAGCTGAAGTTGCAGTATAAACATAAAGCAAAAGATGTGAAAAAATCTGCGAGAAGAGACAAGCGACAATATTACAACAATATAGCCACAGAAGCACAAAGGGCAGCAGAACAAAACAACATGCGCACACTTTACAACAAAATCAGAGTACTGTCAAATAAAGCAAAAGGAGGGCAAAACCTTACAATTAAAGACAAAGAAGGCAAAACACTGACATCCACGCAAGAACAACTATGTAGATGGCAGGAGTACTTTGCGGAAGTCAATAACAATAACAACATCCAACAGTATCAATCCCGGCAAGAAATCTACAGCAATAGGAACCTTAGAATTAGTCAGGACCCACCTAGCAAAAGAGAAATAATAGATGCCATAAACAAACTAAAAACCAATAAGGCTGAGGGTTCTGACGGTATCCCAGCTGAACTACTGAAAGCAAATCCCAGTATCACAGCAAACATAATATACCCAATTCTGACTGAAATCTGGAATACAGAAAATATCCCAACAAGCTGGAAGAAAGGGATCATAGTAAAACTACCAAAGAAAGGTGATCTTACCGAATGTAAGAACTGGAGAGGCATCACGATACTAAACTCAGTCACAAAAATACTGGCACTCATTATTCAATCCAGAATTGAAAATATAATCGATGAGCAACTGAGAGAAGAACAGGCTGGATTCAGAAGAGGACGAGGATGCATCGACCATTCCAACACCCTAAGGATAATTATAGAACAGTCAGTCGAATGGAACTCGCCGTTATACATCACCTTCATTGACTTTGAAAGAGCCTTCGATACAATAAACCGGGAAGCAATATGGCAGTCTCTACAGTACAAAGGAATACCCCACAAGCTAGTCCAAATTATCAAAGCTCTATATGAAGATGCAGAATTATCAGTACTACACAAAGGCTACATGAGCAGCGCAATAAAATTAAGAACAGGAGTCAAACAAGGCTGCCCACTATCCCCCCTCCTGTTCAATTCGGTACTTGATGTAGTAATAAAAAGAGCAACAACCACAGCAAGAGGAATAAAATGGAATCTAACACGCAGACTAGAAGACCTGGAATACGCGGACGATATCGCCCTACTCGCACATACCCACAGTGAAATGCAAGCGAAAATAAGAAGTCTCGAGGAAAATGCCTTAGAAGCTGGTCTCCGAATAAACGCAAACAAAACGAAAAGCCTAAGAATAAACACAAGAAATAACACACCGCTCAGCATCAACAACAAAAATATAGACGAGATAACAGAATTCAATTACCTTGGTAGTATAGTTACTATAGATGGAGGTACTGAAAAAGACATAGAAAACCGTCTAAAGCTAGCGAGAATGGCATTCGGAAGATTATGGGGCATATGGAAACAACCACATATAGCCAGGGGTACAAAACTAAGAGTATTTGATGCCTGCGTAAAATCGGTACTCTTATATGGCAGTGAAACATGGCTGGTTAAGAAATCATACATAAATAAAATCCAGGTCTTCATAAATAACTGCCTACGAATAATATGCAGGATATTCTGGCCCAGAAGAATTAGAAACACAGAACTCTGGGAAATAACGAAACAAGAACCCATAAATAAACAAATAAAGGAAAGAAAGTGGAAATGGGTAGGGCACACTCTTAGAAGGCCTATAAACAACATAGCACGGCAAGCTCTGGAGTGGAACCCGCAGGGTAAAAGAAAAGTAGGTAGACCGCGTGAAACATGGCGTAGATCAGTCCAGAAAGAGCTAGAAAGCAGTGGAAAAACATGGTCAGAGATTAAACAACTGGCCCAAAATAGAGTCAGATTCAGAAGCTTTGTGAAAGCCCTATGCTCCCAAGGGGAGTAGAATAAGGAAAAAAAAAAATAGCCCATCCATTAATAGGGAAGGTTGCTAACCTCCTACCATTTTTTTAGGTTCTAGGAATTAAATTATGAATTACACCAAAATAATTTGGAATTTTACTTAGAATTTTACTATCTAGATAAGCAAAAATGGTTGAAGCAGAGAGACACTTTCTTCGGGTTGGTTCTGAAATTTTGGTTTAGTAAATCTCGTTTTCACAAAATCTCGATTTAGAAAATCTAATTTAGAAAATTTCGCTTTTAGAAAATTTCATTTTAGAAAATCTTGTTTTTAAAAAATCCTTTTTTTTATATTCTGGAGATTTAAAAAAAAAGATTTACTATACCGAGATTATGGAACGCTCCCACTTTCTTCAATTTAAAGAAGCACCTTTATATTTCAGAAAAACTTTCTTTAACATATGTTAAAATATAATGTTGGACCTTTAAATTTTGTATAGTAATAAAAAAAAAATTGAACAGATATTCAAGTTACAGGTGTTTAAAAATTTCAATTTTCGAGCCCTTATAGCTCCTAAACAGGGGACGTGACAAAAAAATTTTGTTGACCGACTCATATTAATTTCAAAATCTCTTCAAGTCTTTAGCTTGAACAGTTTAAAAGATATGTGGACATGTGGTATCAAAAAATTAGCGATAAACTTTAGTACCGTATGGCAACTCCATACATTTGCCTTTTAAAAATTTAAATAGCATATAAAACCAGCTGTCTTTTACCGTTTTCAGATTGAAAATATACTTAACAGAATTGTATTATAACAATTTAAATATAGGGCTCTTTCCGACTTTGGAGGGCTGTAGCTCCCTAACGGATGAAGTTACAGAAAAAAAGTTCTATTTTTTCAATAACTATCCGTGGTTAAAATTTCTTTTCTCTATTTCAAACGATTTAAAAGTTTTTGAAAACATACTGACGGACGGACAGAGTGAAACTATATAGGCACATTTTTACGAAAATATTTTGAAAATTTGCTAAAAAGAAAATTTATCTTAAGATACTTATATTATTGTACGTTTTCCGAAAAATAGTTTAATTTGAAATTCAAAGCTATATACTAAGTTTTCTGTATGTTAATTATTTTATAGTTTGAATTGTTGTTTTTTTTTCTTCTATAGACTACAATTTGTTGTTAGACCAACCTGAATGAAGAATACAAGAGAAACAATATTGTTTTAAGAAAATTATATTAAGGACATAAGAATGATGAAAAGACTTATACTTATATTCAAAATATTCATAGATATTCAAAAAACTTATAAGAATTCAAATATAGGTATAAGTAAAATATTAAAGTATAACTATACTATAGAACTATTGAGGTTTAACAAATTAATTTAATTTAAATGAATTTACAGTGATTAGTGAAAGTATATATACCATAAGTTATGCAATAATATACCTTAAGATATGATTTATATTTATTTTATGAAAAAATAGTATATAATAAAAAAAAAAACCTAATTGTTTTTAATTAAGTTTGAGCATTTATTACAAATCAAACCTGGTCATAAAGCTAAACTTGCATCATTGCCAGGAACATTTCAGAGTTATATAGTTTGAAGACTTTTTATCAAACATTTAGATTTATTTCAAAGATTTAGCTATAAATCGGATTTAGGACCTAAAAAAGACCAGATTAAACTTGATTTTTCGTCTGAGAAAAAAGGGATCAGATCTGATCTTTTAGAAATCACTTTGTAGATCAAATAATGTTTTTTAGCATATTTTTCCAAACATTGTAAGAAATGTGCCTATACTGTTTCACTTTGTTCGTCCGTCTGTCCATTTGTCCCTCCATTTGTCCGTCTGTCCGTATGTTTATAAAAACTTTTACGCTGTTTGAAATAGAAAAAATAAATTTTAATTACGGCTAGGTATTGCAAAAAAAATAATTTTATGGAAGAACTTTTTTCTGTAGCTCCATCCGTTACGGAGTCACAACCCTCAAAAGCTGGAAAAGCCAAATTTAAATTGTATATATAAATTGTTATATATATATATATATTTAAATTGTTATAACAAGAGTTGTATTCTGAAAACATTAAAAGCCAGCTATTTTTATCAGCTTTATAAATTTTTAAAAGTCAAATGTATAGGGTTGCCATACGGTACTAAAGTTTACTATTATGTAGAACTCAATTTTTCACTTGGTCTAAAAATTAATCTTTGAAAGATTAAATAAATTTTTTTATGCATATAAGGAAGGAATGATCGGCAATATAAATTATTAATAAGTAGCTAACATATATATTTTGCACACCAGTGTATTAAACTTATGTTATTTCCCTTAAAACTTAATTATAGAGTTAATACTTCAAAATTCTTCTGTATCCTTCTGTTGTCTGTTCCTGTTTAAGAAATTAAAACATTAAAAGAAAATTTGATGTATGTTTTTTAGTATAGTGTTGCTTATTTGTATTTCCATTGTTAAAACTTATGAATTTTTATTCTTTTATTGTTAAGTTTTCTTTTGAATGCCATACTGGCTGATGAAAAACTTAAGAAAATGTCTGTTCTTAAACTGATGGTTTAACAAAAATTTTTTTGTGAAATTCTTAAAAATAATAAAATTAACAAAACTACAGTTGCGTTACCATAATATCCTTTTTTTTTTGTTTTTTTGTTATTTTTTTTTGTTTTATTAAATAAACAATCTCAACTTAACCAATTTGTTGATGAGTTGATATAAAATTATAATAAAAAAAAAAACAATAATAATAAATGAAATAACACCAACAAGAAATATAAAAGCAACAAGGATTCTGTTATATTTAAGACAAAATCAGTAGAGTAAAATCTGAGTTTACTGGAAAAAAAAAACAACAAAAAATTTTGAAGATGTTGAAAATGAAATTGAGATGAAATGAAAAATAAACCAAAAGGATTTTCATTTATAAATACGTTTGTATATATATATACGTAAACGTATGTGTTTGTTTAAATATATTTGTTTTAGGTACTCAAATGAAATTATTATCTCCCTAAACAATTTATTTACATCCTTAAGGATAAAGACTTAGAATATATAGAAGATGTTTTCCAAGAATCATTTCTATATCTACAAAAACTTCTGCTATAGTGTTAAGGTTTTGTTTTATTCATTTTTTTTTTTTTTTGTACTGTTGTGCAAAACAGTTTATTTATTTTTTTTCATAGTATCAAATTTGATTTTATTTTTTTTTTTAAATATATACACTGCAGGACATACAAATTTCCATTTAATAGTAAATGTGATGTGTAAATGTATGCGAGTGTAAATTTCTAATTTTAAAGTGAAAAAAACAAACTAAGTAAATACACAGTTATTACCAAAGTAAACAAATTGTTCAATTGTATTGCAACAAATTATAACAGAGTAATTTGAAAGAATCTTTAAGAATAAAGTACAAGGATGTGAATGATGTGGATATGGTAGAAATTTAATTTTTTTGATTGATTTTTACCGCATATGACAGTTTCTGGGTTTTCTTCGAATTCCATTGGTGTTAAGCACTATGCTGCAGTATATTAGAACATAATATTGTAAGTTGTGTCCGATACTGTGTTTTACTAATATAATTGCCTAATGCATCAGTTAATGTGTTAATCAAAATAATGTGTTCGAGCATATTGAATGCATACTACACACACAAAGAATATTTTCAAAGAGCTATATTTAAAAATTATAGGTCCGATCGGCAGAATTTTGAAAGGTATTGGAGAATTCTTGGATTAAATTCGAATTATAGACAGTTTATTAGAATTCATATGTATAAGTAGTACACACACACAATCCACTTCTTTGAAGATCTATATCTTAGGTATAGGTCCGATCGGCAGAATTTTGAAAGGTATTGGAGAATTCTTGGATAAAATTTAAAAATTAGAAAAAAAAAATTTTTAGACTAAATTTACCTCCAAATCTAAAGTAAAGTAAAATTTTTTATACCATTTTTGTCGATCCGAATCCCTTTTAAAACAAGTAAGGGACAAGGCTTTTTAAATTTAGTTTTTTTAACAACGGCTTCACTACAAACTTTTAGAACTTATTTTATTTTCATACATTAAAACTCACTCAAAATGTATTCTAAAAGTCAATCAGGACCTTATCATAACTTATAACTAATCAAATATTCAATTTTTGACAAGTGAGTATTTTTTATTAATCAAAATTTATTGATTTGTATTCAAAATGGTATTGGTGCAACAAAAATTTATCGAAAAAATTATTTTAGTATCAATAATGTGATACAACTAGATTAGTCTTAATTATTTGGATCTCAATTGTATACATATAATTCTATTAAACTATATTCTATACTCTCTACCCCATTCCCTTTTTTAAGTAATCTAACTTCCTAACATTATCTAAATAACACAAAATTTTGTAATCACTTTGTATAAATCCTTATTGATCCAATGCAAAGATTATAGCACTTTTATAATATCACTCTAAAAGTATTTTTCAAGAATACGATACCAAATTAAAACAAGTCAATTTAAAGAATCTGCTTAGATAAAAATATAAAGCGTTTTCCACTCAAAATAAAACCCCTAATAACCACTCAAAAATATTTTTCAGCTTCAACATCAAAATCTTTAAGAGAAAAATATTTCTACAATCACTATTTAATAAAAATACTCATAATAAAAATACCAGAATACTATTATACTTTGTTTCAAATTTTTTAAAATTACTTTCAAAAACCTCTACTGTGCCGACAATAACATCTAAAAATAGCCAATCATTTAGAAAAAATACTTATTAAGGGTAAGGTGTTTATGATAACTATACGATAAAATTAAGAAATTTTCTTAGTATTCTTAAGATGCAAACACAATTTCCATCCAAACCATTGAAAACAGAGTAGAATAATAAATACATGTTTATGATATGAACTGTAGGTACTCAATGTAAAATAAAAATTCATCAGCAATCACTTTTAATAGTTCTTAACTGCGGGTATGTACTATTAGTATAGGGATTGAATCTGAATTTTCTTCTCTTTGTTTGTGTACTCAGATAGAATTAATTTCTAGAATTTAAAGTTTTACTGGAAAAAAAATTGTTAACAAAAAATCTTTAACAATTGTAAGATAATGTTGTTAAGAAGAGAATAGTGAATATAAGAATGAACAGTTCTTGCCCTAAGTTATAATAAAATTTATTTAAAAATGAAAAGAAACAACCTTATAAGAAATATAAAATTATGTTCTCTTACTCAATGTCTAAATAATACAGTGTATATTCAATGATGATTGTAATTTTGTAATACGAAGGGAACAATAGAAGTTTTAAAAATTTAAAAAAAATAAAGCCAATTAAAATTTAGAATTTGGTTGCCATAGTTACTAAATTACTAAAAAGTAATACTTTAGTTTTGGTCATACTTATAAAAAGTTTTCTACACATGTTTTACTACTCTCTTGGACCAAATCCTTTAAATCCTATTTGCTTACAATATATTTAAATATTTGTACCTGTAAAAAAAACCCTAAAAAGAAGAACTACTTACTAACATAATTTTTGATTGATTTCAAATTAAATATATCTTGTAATTGAAATACATGGTACACCTATTCATATTTAATTATCCATTCTTAATTAATCTTCAATAAAACTCAGGTACTTTACTTTACATTCTCATTTTATCGTTATTTCTCACAAAATAGGTATACTTATATACAATAATATTTGAATAATATTGAAAATCAAGGATATTACAAATTTCCTTTTACGGTATATTACAACAACAATAATAAAAAAACAATAATAATTTCCTTATTCTTTTCTAATTAAATAAATTCCTTCCGTACGGAACTGATTTCAATAAAACTTCCTTGTATTTTATTCTATTCACAATAAAACCCCTCATAATTTATTATTGTTTATTTTTTTTGTTTTTGTTTTTTTTTATATATATATATATTTTTTTTTATCTATTTATCTATCTATCTCATTCTTGCATTTATTATAACTCTTAATTTATTTTTAGTATTTTTAACAAATTACACTAACGAATTACCAAATCCTTCAGTTAAAGAATTATAATACAAAAAAAAAAACAAAACAACAATAAAAATAAAATGAAAACAATTTTACTAAAGTTAAAAAGTAAACAAAGCAAAATAAAAATTATAATTTTATTCGATGAAGAAAGAGATAACTATATATTATAATATAAGAAAACTATTTAAGAAGTTGAATGAATTTCGTAAGATATACTATTCTAAGGCTGGTAGCACATCAACATTTTTCATTTCAATATTAAAAATTTATTAAAGAAACTTTTAAGAATTTTAACGAATGGGTTTAATACTACTCCTTAAAAATATGTAGTCAACAACAACTGACCAAGGGGATTTTTAAATACAATATAAAGTCATGATTTGCTTATAACATATACAAGCTTTAAAGTATGATCTGTAAGAGTATAAGGTTGGTAGTACAGGATTAAGAGTAGAGTATAAGATTGGTAGTACAGTAAGATTTGAGTATTAAATATTGTATATAATAATTCGAAATACTGTATTTCAAACTTTTATCGGGAAAAATATATGTTTAAAGTTTAAACTCCAGACCGACTTAAGACAGACAATTTTCAATCAAGTTATCGCGGAATTTAAATGTCTGTTAAGAGTTAGTAACTCAAAATAAGCCTATGGCAACTTAGTAAAACCTAAATTCTCTTATACAATACGCACATTTGTTAGATCATTTTGTCACTGAAAGCTGTGGCCATTTAAAGCTCTAAGGAATTCTTCAACAAGCTTTCCTTTTTATCTAACTTAATCCATAATTCCCAAATTCTATCCGAAATTACCTTCCTCAATCTTGATTCTAAAAACCAAATAAAACATATGTATTTGAAGTCCATTCCAAGTTCATTTTTAAAAATAGGGTGTCCCGGTTGGTTAAAGTCCAACACTACCCAGATGAATCCGGTCCAGTGACTCTGATTGGCTATCAAAGCTTTCCATCAACCCCAGATACAAAACAGTTTATTTGTGCCGTATATATTTAGTTCATAAATATCCAATATCACATTTTTTGTCTGTGTAAAACACCCTTTAGTTTTTACTAGAAAAACTAAAAGCTTTTGCAATATAAACACTAAAACTGTTAACAAAAATAATAACAACAATATAGTGTTTAAATAAACAGAGATAGAAAATTCTAAGAAATGATGAAACAAAAAGCAAAAAAAAAAATCAAAATTGTAAATTTTTCTTCCTTTTTTTTTGTTATCCTGTTAAGGATTAGTAAAATGTTTCCTAATTAAGATGATAATAAACGATGTGGAATATTTCTTTTCTTTCTATCTCTTTCTATCTCTTTCTATCTCATTCTTTAATATTCAAAAACAGATGGAACATTCATTTAGTTTTTACAAAAACAGATGGAATGGAATAGAAAATGAAATAGCTGTTAATATGCCAACATTGGTAAAAATAAAAACAAAATACAACAACAATAATAACAAAAAATAACAACCGGAAATAAAATAAAAAAATAAATGAAAATTTTTAAAGAAAATAAAAGAAAAACCTATAAACATTGAAAGTACGGTAGACACAAGGAAATTAAGAAAAATAAATAAATAATGTTATAATAATTATATTTAAAGTAAAATAAACTTATGAAAAACTAACTGGAAATAATTAAATGCGATTATTAAAATAAATATTAGTTGACACAAAAAATAGCTTACCTGTGAAAAAAAACAATGGTGAGTTACAAACTAAACAAAATTTAAGTGTTATTTTATGCTAAAATGCAGGGGTTTACTTCTTAAAAACGTCTTAAAATGATTTTGTCAAAGTTAGGGAAAAATTGGCTGTGGAATTTTCTTTTATTATGATTGTGTTTCGAAGTTCAATTGTGATTGAGTTTTAGATGTACAAAGGTAAGACAGATGACATTCTAGCAGAAGGCTCTTAATCTCGAACTAAAAATGTTTTATTTTATTGTAACGAAGTTACTGACCGGGTTTAGCATGAGTTGAAAGGTCAAATCATATATATAAAAGCCAAACTTTATAGACTAGATTATAGACTTCAAAACTGCTCAGGAAATTAGTATATAATAAAGTTTATGGACACTCAGAGTGTTTCTGTGTTAATGATTTTCCTTAACGCCACCAAGGTAAAGTTGTACCCCAACGGGAGTTGAAGTATTTAATTGTTTTTTGTTCTAAAATAACAATGGTTTGATCTATTGACTTCAAATTTTGAATACGTGCTGCTCTTTGAAAATGGAACTGACTGTTTTAATAGATTTGGCATTTGTTAACCCATATTGGGAAAAAAAAAATTTGGAAGCGAATTATGCCAAATTTTGCGAAATAAAAAAAAAGGTTTTTTAACCAAAAGAAGGTTTGAAAAAATGTTTTGAGGAGCTCCGTTAATCTATTGCGGCAAATATTACCATATGTTTGTCATATACACCATATGTAATTTTTTGTGACACTTTTTTTTCAATAACATTAACTTCAATTAAAAACCAATTGAGAGCAGCATTAACACGCACCGTTTATTACATAGAGTATTAGGAATAAAATTGTTTTAATATTGTTGGCTAAAGGGGTTTGTAACAGAAAAAATTAAAAAACGTCCTTGAGTTTAAAAATCTTCTCAGTTGGGTTTCTTTATGTGTCGGATAGTTTTTGAAGTAATGACGGATTCTAGCTAAGTTGAGTCACTGTGTTGTCCAATGTGCCACACCTAGCTATCTTTTGATTAAATAAAATTGAGAAAAATTCAAGAATGTTTACAAATTCTTAAATTAGTTACTGAAAAATTCGATATTATATTTACAAATGGAATGGAACCAATTGAAATAAAAATATGAACCCTTGTAAAAAATTTGTATGAAAAGACTCTTAAAAAATAAATTTTTAATAATAGTTAAGTAGTTCAGCGCTGTATTCAAAAAAATCATAATACTTAAATAAATTAAAAAGATACAATTTACGTATTATTATTAATATAGGCATAAAAATTTAAAAACGTTAAGACTTTTACAAAAGAAGTACGTAAATTCATAACTTTATGTCAATGAGTTATTTTACTTTTATTGTTATATTATCTTCTTCACTCCCTCTTTATATTTCTCCATTGCTATTGTTTTCCCCTTTTCAATTTTCTGCTATAATTTCTTTCTCTATATATACTTTTCATCAGTAATGAATGTAACAATTTCTTCAATCTGCTTACCACTGTTTTCCAAATTACATTTTTAAAGTGGTGCAGAGTCATAATTCCCGGAGCCATATTTCCCAAAGTCCTACATTTAGTGGGACATTAGTCCCTAAGTGACCTTTAACTCAGTTTAAAATATTTATGTAGGACATTGGTCCCCTGACAAGTGGGTCATAAGGTACTTTTGGAAGTGAGTTATAACGCCTCTGTGAGTTATTCACTGAGTGAGTTATTAAGTGGGTTATAACTCTCTTTACTAATTTTTAATGGCAGTTATAACATCATATAACTAAAATTGTATATATATATATACTAATAAATTTAAGTCGAAGTTTATTTTAAAGTAATTTCTGAAAGTTTTTCGGATCTTTATGATTTGAGTATGATAATATAAAAATATGTAAGTAAAATATTAGATGTAAGATAATTTGTATTTATATATTTGTCTATGAGAGATTCTGTATTAGGAATAGTGTGTTAAAAAATCAGAGTTGAACCTCTTCCAAGAGTATTTATGAATTCATGTATGCGAAACTTTTTTACAAAATCAGGTTTATGTATTTAGGTTGTAGTATAAATGTAGGATGAATAATCGTTATTTCGAATCCAACTACAAAAATTGTGCTTCATATTTTTGATATTATAGTTCAAGAAAGTCTGTATATATTCGACCCACCACTCTGAGTCAAAACTCCAAGGGTCAAAAGTCCCCTAGGGAGTTATGGCTCAATGATCATAAGTCCTCTAGGCAATTATTACCCTGGGAGTTATGACCCAGCACCTTTTAAAGTAATAAGCTTCAAAATGAAGATTTTCATTTAAAATATGGGGGGGTTGTTTTATTAAATAAGGAAAAGGTTTCTTTTAAATGTAGGGTGTTGCCATATTCTTTTTATAAATTATACACACATACATATATATATATTCATACATTTATATAATATACATGTATACATATTCATGCTATATTGATAAAGATGAAAAAATCTTTAAAGGTGAAATTAAAAACGGTGGAATTAAAGAAATGGTTGTAAAAAAATATTTTATAGGTATTTAAAAAAAAAAAATAAAAATCACAAAAAAAAAAACACATAAAAATAAACCAAGGATAATAATAAAATTTTCAGGTTGTATTGTTTTTATGACTGTTGTTTTTTTATTTATGTATTGTTGTGCGGTTAAAAGAAAATTACTTTTATGATTATTTATTATGTTTGAAAGATGTTAAATTGTCGGTGATTTTATTTAACGTTCATTTGTTCTTATATGTTGTTTTGTTTTTTTTTTTTTTTGTGCTCTGATTGTTTGTTTGTTAAAACTGAATTCGGTTTTATTTTTTTGTAATTTTTAAATCATAACTTTTATTTGTTTGAAAATAATGAAAATTTAAACAAAACAAAATATAAAGTGATCTTGTTTTGATTTGCACCTGTAGTGCAAAGTGAATTATTGTATGGAAAAAAAATGGAAAATAAATTTATAACACCTGTAATTATGCAATAAAATATTTAACTTTTCTTTATTTTTTAGTATAAATCACTAAAATATGTATTTTATTTAGCATTGTGTTAAAATGTAATAATTTAATTTTTTATTTTAACTGTTGGGCATGTAATTGGGTTAGAATAAGTACTGAGGAATTAAAAAATTTGTGCCATATTTTATTATAAATTTAAAATGCCTCTTAATTCAGAATCACGTATATAAATGAATAAATATCTTCCAAGCAAATGAAATAGTTACATAAAATCCCTCCCTAAAAGTTAAAAATCTCGATTGACGGAAAATTAAATTAGCAGATTTTTACATTTCATTAGCATTTTTCGATAAAATGAAAACTTTTTCCCAATTAAAAGAAATATTTACGGGCAATGTATGTATTTCAAAACTTTTACCATTCTATTCGCAAATGCTGGGTCTAATAAAAACTTTTCGAAAATAAAAACATATGCTTTTAATATTATGTGATTCAAGATCGAGCAATAATATTCCACATGTAATTAACCAAAATGTTAATCAGCTGACATCTAACGATTGCTCTAATTATGAAATGGGATGGTATTTGCAATTTCGCAAGCTTTCAAATACGGATTTAATGTAATGGGTTGACCCAATAATTTTGAAGCAATCTGTTGATGTTAATACACTTGTACTTTTTTTAATTACGTGGAAAAATTTATGCTCATTTTCAGTTTCGCTAAAAACTGTACGCGCAGTAAATGCTTTCTCTATTGGGTTATGCATTAAAAAATATGGTGGTAAAAATTTTAAAATAGAGCCATTGTTCGTAATTATTTCTTCAATATCTCTTCCTTTGTGAAATTTGGTATTACCAATACTAAAAGGCTGTTTTGTAGGTTTACGGTATTACGATTTTTTTTCCAGTACCTAGCTCTATTAATATTTTAAACATATCAGCATTTACACTTGCATTAGATATTATTTTATGATTCACCATATCAGATATATTTATTGCAGCAATTAGTGAAATGTTCCGTCCCCTTATTAGTAGGCACCACAATTCTAACACACAACTCTAACAAGGATATTTTCGAAATTAATAAAAATAGAAACTTGAAATTTGGTACAAGGGTTTTCTTCCCAATCGTTATTATACCCCCGAAATTTATTTTTTTAGTTTCACTTACTCTGAAAAAAGTTTCCTTATTTTTAAAAAAGTGTTCATTTATTTTGAAAAAGGTTTCATTCTATTGGAAAAAAGTTTCAATCAGTTGAAAAATAGTTTCATTCATTTGAAAAATAGTTTAATTTGGTATGAAAATAGTTTTATTTGGAAAATGCTATATATAGGAGAATTGAGTTTAGTTTCTATTTAAATGAAGCCTATCAATGATACTAATGTAATTTTCATAATTTTAATTTAATATTTCTTCTTAAGTGATGGTTTTTAATTTAATTTCTTCAAATTTATAATAAACGATACATAAAAGTAAAATTATTATAATATTTTAATCCATTCTCACAAATTAAAAGTATATATTTAAGTACATAATAATTTAAAAGCATGTTAACACATTTATTACCTTAAAACTTTGTTCACAAAAACCGAAAAAGTCATTAAAGACATTAATGTTTATTATGATCTTGAATTGAAAGGATTTCATGTTAAAATCATAATTTCCTTTTTATACTTTTTTACTTTTATAATTTCATTTTTTTTTTTAATTTTTTTTCTACTTTTTATTATTTTCCTACCAAAAAATAATTCACTTATTTCTAAATCATGTTATAAAAATTTTCCAGAAAACACCAACAACAAAAAATAATAAAAAAAATTTCCAACAAGATTTTTTTCTACATTTGCTGGTTTAAAAAAAACACACACACACACAAAAACAACGTAGCTGACAGTAAATTGCACAATGAATTTCCGTGACAAATGATTTTTCATTTATGATTTGCAATAATTTCCGCTAAATCAATTTCGATATGGGGTTAAATTTAACCTAATTTTATGATAAAATAATAAAAACATAAATCAAATCCAAAGTTAATATGACGTATTATTGACTGTGTAATTTTTTGTTCAAATATATACAGTACTGCTTGATAGTTTCTAGTCAAAATTCGATATTCAGAGGTTCCCATATCTCAGTTAGATTCAAAAACCAACTCGTATCTTTTGTGTGAAGTGAAAGAACTTTTATTTAAGTTTTGACTCGACTCAGCTTCCATTCGCGATTGGCTTTAAACTAATGGCTTAATAAAAAATTAATAATTATATATATTTAATTTAAAGCTGTATTTTAATTCAATAATATAACTCACAAATATAGAACTTACCAAATAACTCAAATACAAAATTATTACAATTTAAACAAAATAGAATTGTATCTATTGAAAAAGACGTTTCTCATGTTACAGGGTGTAGTACTATCTCGTTGTTAAATTGTACGTGGAATTCATTAGATCAGTCCTAGAAATACGAATAAAATAATCCTCCCTTTATTTCAACATCATATATAGACAAGCTTTTAAGGTATTACATTTGGAATTTGACATTTGGTACAAAGTAGTTTCGTCCTGTTTGCTTAATATTTCCTTAATCTGAAATAAATTGATGTGGAGGTTCATGAAACTGCCAATTGACTTTTTTCAGGTGTAGAATATATTACTAAGTCTGTTGTATCGATTTACTGTTGTGTCATTACTTGGTTTATTCGTGTATGGTATTCATTTTCATATTCATATTAATTTATAAGGTAACATAATATTAATATTAATTTATACATAAATTTAACGGATTAAAGGCTGTTTATATATTTTCTATTTATACTGTAGAAATAGTTTAAAATTAAACAATATACCTAGTCATGCTCATCGTCATCATATTAGGAAATCATAAATTTACATCAATATTGTCAGATTGTGGTATGAATGTGAAAATTTTATTTGAACTTTGAGAAATCAATCATAAAGTAGTTTGTTTTGTTCTAAATATGTGTTTTTTATATATTCAGATTTAATAATTAAATTTTGATTGATAGATTAAATTGATAATTAATAGAAGGATTTTTTTTTTCATATATTAATTAAAAATTTAATAAACGTATATTCAATATACAAAATATACATTAATTGAAATTAATAAATAGATTCAATTGACTTTAAATAAATATGAACCTTATATTAAAATAAATTGTTTTTATTTTAATAGAAATTTATATTTAGTATTTTAGAAATTTTATATTTATTAGAAAATTACTTATTTTTTAAATGAAATAGGTATACTGAATTCTCATACTATTCTACTGATTCTAATTTGGAAGTCAAATCTAGTTTTAATAATTTTAATATAGGTGGTTGCCGCCCCCAACTCCTGCTAACTAAATAATTAAAATTAGATTTTGAATCCTAAACCACTACAATGGTATAAGAATTAAACATACCTATTTCATACAAAAAATAATCCCTTCCCACATTTATGTTAATAAAATTATTCTCGATAAGGGGGCAATCCTGATTTTGAACCCAACTCTAAAATTCATTTTAATTCAGAATTTCACGTAACTATACATAATAAATATAAATATTCTCGAAAAAGTGTATAATCCTTCCTTTAAATGCGACCAATTACAAACTTACTTTTTCCAAATTTTCTGAAAAATAGCTATTCAATTGTTTGTCCCAGGATTTGAAAAACGACGTACTTTTTCGTAGTATTTACTTATACTATGATATTGCTATATGAAACATCTTCACAGCATAAGCAGAGTCAAAGTTTTTTTTATATAGGAATTGCGTCTGCTTCACTATGCTGCGATCTTTTAAAAAAGCAAAATGCATTAAAAGCTTTTCATATATTTTATTAAAAAGCAATTGTCAAACAAAAAGCTTTTGCTGAATAGCAGATAAAAAATGACATTAAGTTGCTTTGGCTGCTTATGTTATCGTTGTATTTGAAAATGTTTTATATCTTATAATTCTGTAATCGTTATCCTTCGAAATTAAATGCTATCAATGTATTTGAAAATGTTTTTTATCTTATAATTCACCATCCGTTTCCATTAATTTTTGTTTTGATGTTTTATTTTTTATGCACTAGGTGTACTTTGTATTGATAATCTTTTCAGCAATTAAGTTCTCAGTAAAAACTTTTTCTTACTTTGCTTATAAATAGTAACAAAAAAAAAGCTTTTTTAACAGTTTAGCGTTTGATTAATGTAATGTGCTGAAAAGCTAAAGCTTTTGTTTTTTTTAAATAATAGCTATCGCTTTCGTTTGCTTCTATAGTATTTTAGCAGCATGGCATAGCACAGTTTTATTTATTGAATTGAAATGTTGTGACTGTACAGCAAAAGCATTTATTTCATTCCATTTGCTGATTTAACTATAGCATTTCAAACCCTGGTTTGCACATTAAAAAAATCCACCAATTTAAAATAAAATCCAATCATCTTTATTTCAGTTTTTCATATTGAAATAAAACCAAAAATTAAAAATATGACTTTAAAATAAAGTCTAATAGCTTTATTTCAAATTTGACTTTATTTCAGTGAACCATTAAACACCTCTGCTTTTAATATTAATTTAATTTTTTTTTTGTTAAATTTTAAAATCCCTTTAAAAGTTAAAATCATGATTTCATATTAAATAAATTGATTTGAAAAGATTAAAATAAATCATTTTAATTTATTTATATATATATATATATATATATACCAAATCATTTTTAAGTCTATTGAGAATATAATGAATATTTTTATACAAAACAAACAAAAAAAAAACAAATCTAATACCAATATAGTGTCCTATAAACAGGGATTTCTATTACCTTAAACATAACATAGAAATATTTTAAAATTAAAATTAAATATCATGGAAAATTTAACATTGTTAAACTATTTAAAAAAAAAAAAAAAAAATTTTGCATTTATTTAACCAAATTTTACAATACTAATTTAGACAGAAAATTACCATTAAAATTTGGTATAGAAAATTTTTTGCATTTTTTTCACTATTTTTCAACTCTATTTTTTGAATTTTCTACCATAATTATCATTATTTGTACAAAAGCCAATGAATGGTTTAGCTAAAAATACGAGTATATATATAAAATTTATACATATATATATATACTCGTACACATTATCTATATAATTATATATTCATTCAAATATAGTTTTTTTTAACAATTTACCCGTATTTTATTTACCATACTATAAATTACAATTAAAAACAATTTAATAAATTAAAATAAATGATTAGATTTTATATTTTTTTAGTAAAATCTGAAAATTAAGTAAAAAGTTTAAAAGTCTGGGATTTAAACAGAAATTTTTCGCAAAAAACAAAAAAAAAAACAAAATTCCGGTATGTTTATCGAAACAGAAAATATTTGTTATTGTTTTTGCATTGATTTGTTTTTTTTTTTTTTTTATTATCATTAAAGGTTGTTTTGCACGCTGATCCACCTCAATTAATGTTTAAATATTTGGTATAAAATTTCGATAGAGAGAGTAAAATTTAAAAATAAATATATATATACAAAATTCATTTAGAAATTAAATTATATTTTATTATGGATTAATTTAATGGTATTTTAATTGTGAGATACTTTTGTGCAATTTAAAAAAAAAAAAACTAAACTAAACTAAATAAAATTTAATTTTATATTAAATGAATTGTTATTATTGAAAAATGGATTACCAAATTTCAAAAAAAAAGAAAGAGGTGAAAACAAAGTGAAAATGTATATTAAATTATTTTTATATTTCATTTAATTCAATTAAATTTTGAATGTTTTTTGACTCTATTTACACTAGTATATTATTGTATAAGGTTATTTAAACCATTCAATTAAATTTTGAATGTTTTTTGACTCTATTTACACTAGTATATTATTGTATAAGGTTATTTAAATAGATTTATGTATAAATAAATAACATGGCGTATATACTCTTTTCATGTGAACTTGGTCCTTTTTCAAAAACATTTGGTCTTTTTAGTATACAAATAGTGTTAACTAAACTTTATAACTAAATTGACCTTTTTTTTATTAATTTATAACTAAATTGAAATTTTTTTAATTAGCCCAGTTTCTTGAATACCAATAGTCACGTCATCAAATTCAAAAAAAGAAACTCACCGATTTTATAGTAGAACTAAAATACAACTCAGAAAATTAAAAAGTTTGACTTTTTTTTATTTATATAGAAAATTAAAAAGTCTGTCCTAAAAAATAGTTCCCAATAATTTAGATAGCATTTTTTGGGATTTAGCTCAATTGTTTTTTTTCTGTTTCAGCTTCTAATCAAAAATTAGAGACTGCGGTTTTTAAAATTATATTATTTCGAGTTCAGGGTCCCAAGATATGGGGGCGTTTAAAAAAAGGGAACAGATTTATTTTAAAATAGACAAAGTTCTTGTGGAAAGAGAAAATAGGGAGCGTCATATAATCTCGGTTTAGTAAATTCTTTTTTTTTAAATCTGGCGTTTCTTAAAAATCTTGTATTAGAAATTCGCGTTTAGAAATTTTCGTTATTAGAATATCTTGTTTTTTATTGAAAAATCTCGTTTTTAAGAATTTAAGAGTTGGATGCAAATTCAGGATTATTAGCTTTTTCCAGAAAATAAAAAAAAAATTCTAAAAGAAAATTTTCTAAAACGAGATTTAAAAAACAAAAATTTTATAAAACGAAGTTTTTTAAAAACAAAATTTTTTTAAAACGAGATTTTGTTAAAACGCATTTACTAAACCGAGACTACGATCCCAACCCGGGTAAATATACTATGTATATAAGTATATAATTTTTTTTAAATTTTAAGATTTTTAACGTTGGACTATCAAATTAAAACGTTCTTCAGTTCTATTTAAAATAATCATCTAAAATTTTTTTAAATTTTTTTGAAGTTTTATGAATTATGTGTATTTTTCGAATTAAAATATATATTTGGAACTTAAGACTTTCGAAGCACTTTGTTATTTTAAAGAATATAAATTCCAATTTTCGAAGTACTAAAAAATTCACAATACTTAATTATATTATGAGCAACCATTTAGAAATTTAGGCCATTCTCAATTCCTAAAAAAAATATCTTCTAAGTTTCATAGCATAGCAATTCCAACGTAGTATACTTCTAAGCTAATTTTCAGTAGCCATTTCACGATGGAATTCAGAATAGTGGTGCCAATATTGTAAATTTCAACTAAAGAGCATTTAAATTAATTATAATAGTAAACTAAGGTTTAGTTTAGATCCCTTAATTCATTAGAAAATTTATAACTAAGGTACATTATTTTATCTTTAAATGACAAAGAAATACTATAAACTTTTCTATTTTTATATTTAAAGTTATGTTCCTTCTTAATTCCATTTTTCCTAAAGTTTACTGTACTCTGGTTCCCCAAAACTGATTCACTTTTTGATAATTTCCCTTGTTCATTGTATAAGTACCTTGTTACTTAATTAAATTGAATGGAACTAGAGCAAAACATTTTATAACTTACTTTCTTAACTAAATAATAAAACATGAACAAATTATAATTAATTAATATTATTAAAAATAAAAAACAGTTTTCCATTATTGTATATATATATTAATTAACCGATATTTATCTCTATATATTTTCTGCTACTTGAAAAAGTTCATGTGAAAAAAACCTTAGTTCAAATTAACATTTGCGAGAAATATGGTATAATTTTAAATTAAAATTCGCTTTCTACCATAAGTTAATTAAAACTGTAATTCCTCTATCTCAAATATTTCCATACAATTACATTCCTAAAATCTTCATATATTTACACTTAAAAAATTTAAATCTATTTCAATTTATTTCCTGTAAAAAATATTAAATTTTCCCATTAAAAAAAAAAAAACCATTTGGTAACACTAATTTACAATATATATGTACACATATGAATTTTATTTACTATTTATACATTATGTTGTAATTTTAAACATTAGAATAAAATACAATAACAAAAAAATACAAAAATAAATAAATAAAATTCCTGTTATCTAAACACTGTCGACCATTCATTGCCCACCTACAAAAATTCTGTTTTCCATTTTCCTTTTTGTTTTTGTTTTTTATTTCTTGTTTCTTGTTTATTTTACAAATAAATTCCCGTTACATGTAATAATTTCCATTATTGTTATTTAACTGTCACTTGACTAACATTATTAACTGTACTTTGTGTTTATGTAAAGAATAATAATAATAATAAAAAAAAATAAATATAAATAAATATTTTTATCGTGGCATTCATTTCCGATTTTCCTTGTTTTTGTATTTTATTTGTTTTTGTTTTTTTACTATTATTCCCATATTTTCAAGTTATTTTATCTTTTTTTCCCGTTATGTTTTTGTTTTTTTTTTGTATACAATTTTCATTCTACCGTTATTTTAAATAAAAAAAAAACAACAAACAAAATTTAAACCAAAAAATAGGTATTCGAAAAATGGTCAATAAATCGATAGGCTTTATAACAAATTTTAACTTGTCACATCATTTTGTGATCGTTATCATTTTTCTTTTAACTGTAAGTATTAAAAAAAAAAAAATGTTACTAACTACCTATATTATTTTTATTTTACCTTAATGTACCGTTGTTTTTTTATTTTTTCATGTTATTTTCTTATTTATTATTGTTTAGGTAAATTAGATTTTATTGTATAAAATTTTTAGATACCTACCTATTTAGAAAGTTTTTTTTTTTTAAATTACTTTTAACAAAATTTTTTGTGTCAATTTAAAAAAAAAAACACACACACTCACACACAAACCCAAAATTTTAAAATCAACATTTTTTTCTCTAATTTTTTTTTTAACCACAAAAACGTGTATAATATGCTTTTCTTTTAATAGTTCTCATTCTGATGTTTCATACTTATATCTTTTTGCTCTTTTATTCCTGTATAATATGAATGCATAGATACTCATACATTCATACATACATTCTGATGACAAAAAAAAAACACAAGTATTTTGAAAACTTTTTTTTTGGTATAAAATTTTTTTCCAAAGCCGCCTGTCATGTTAGAAGAAGTTGTTTTTAACACCAACAAGAATAATAATCAAAAAACAAAAATAACAACAAATATTTGCTCAAAATTGACATTATTATGGGGTAAACAAATACACAAATACAAATATGTTTCTCTTGAGTGAATTTATTATTTTCAAAAAAAAAAAGTTGCTTTTATACATACATAAAATATAGCGAAGCGCTAAAGATTAAAACTATGCGAGTAAATTAAATTCGATTGAGGGCGTAATAGTTAGGACGTCGGTTTTTCAATTGAAGGACCTCGAGTTCATTCGTTTGTCAGTTCGTGTCTAATAAAATTTTATCTAATAAATTGCTTCTAAATATACATAAAGTATAGTGGCGCGCTAAATATTAAAACTCGCATAAGTTAATTAAATTCGATCGACGCCGTGGGGGTAAGGACGGCGGTTTTTTAATTGAAGGACCTCGAGTTCATTTGCTTGTCAGTTCGTTTCTAATAAAATTTGATCTAATAAATTGCCTCTAAATATACATAAAGTATAGTGGCGCGCTAAATATTAAAACTCGCATAAGTTAATTAAATTCGATCGATGGCGTGGTGGTAAGGACGGCGGTCTTTCAATCGAAGGATCTCGAGTTCATTTGCTTGTCAGTTCGTTTCTAATAAAATTTGATCTAATAAATTGCCTCTAAATATACATAAAGTATAGTGGCGCGCTAAATATTAAAACTCGCATAAGTTAATTAAATTCGATCGATGGCGTGGTGGTAAGGACGGCGGTCTTTCAATCGAAGGATCTCGAGTTCATTCGCTTATCAGTTCGTATGTAATAAAAAAATATAATTGCCCCCTATTATGTGTTATATCATAATAGGGGCTCGATGAGTTATTGCGTAAGCATTTTGCTCACTAACCGAGGAAGTGCGGGTTCGATTCCCGTACGAGTCATGAATTTTTTTAATTGAAAAAGATTATTGAAAAAGCATAATTTTTTTATACAAATCCCCTTGGTGACTAAATATAATTTAAATAAACCAGTATATAACTTAAGAAGCCAAAATGTCAAATAGGTAAAGGATTATAATAATATCGGGCAATATTTACTATTTAGTCCGGTACTGATTATAAATAAATCCCATAATATGAAATAATTATACCTTCCCCACCCGAACAAGAAAGGATTACCCACTTGCATTGAAAGTCGTAGGGAATTTGAATATGAATAAATAAATAAATAAGTAAATTACTGTTACAAAATTAAAGTTCCGACCTTAATAAGCTGGGTATAACATACAGACTAGATTGTCGAGAAATTTCTTACAATATATTTATTCAAGTGATGTATGTTTGATCAAGCATGGGAAAAATACCGGATATGGAGCGGTTTTTAATTTTTTTTTAAATATTTGAATATTCATTAATTTTTACGCTTTAAACTAAAGCGATAATGCTTATATGTATGCGAAAAAGTATGGATTGTATTAAGAGATTTAAAGAGTCAAAATAAATTATTTAAATGTATCCAAAAATTATTTTTTAAGAATGACTGGTCTTGCAGTTAGAAAATTCCATTTATATGTAGTTAGAAAAACGAAAAACAGTAAAGGACTGACGTGTTTTATACGTTGGACTCAGTTTTACGAAATATTAAGAACACCAGCATTTATTCATATAAACAATTTTAGGTCTTTTTCTTCTTCTTCTTCTATGGCGCTACAGTCCGTTGTCGAACCTTGGCCTCCTGAAAGTTAGGTGATACTTTTTAGTATAAGAAATTTCTTTGCGATTTCTGGAGCTTCAAATGTGTTCTAAAAATTTGCTATATTACCTCTCTAATATTTTCTAAGAAGTTTGTAATTGAGATTAAAACACCTAAACATACTCAACTTAATTCTTCTAGCCAATGACTCATAGATGAACACTTAACTTACACTTAATTTAGACCATTAATTAACAATCATTCGTGGACTCTGCATAATTTTGCACAACAGTGTATAAAAAATATGTTTATATATATATTTATAGATATAGATATATAATGATTGCCCAAAGTTGGTAATTGTGATTTGGTAGACACATATTTGAAGGTGTCATTAACAACTAAACAAAAAAAAAATAACAAGAAAAAAAAAATTCAAAAATTAAGATGGAAATTTTGTCATTTTCTTTGAAAGAATCCTATTAAGATCCTTTTTTTTTGTTTTTCGATATTATTGTTAGGTTTTTCTCGGAAAATTGGAAAAATTATTGTTTTGGGAAGAGAATACAAAAAAAAAATACGAGAAAAACTTATCAACAAGAATCATAAAAAGTCAATTTTATCACTTAATAAACATTTGTTAATGCGGACAGGACATTAACGAACATTTCAAGTTTTTCATAGACTTTTATTTTTTTTTTTTATTTTTATTTTGGGTTGTTAGGGAAAAAAAGGAAAAGTTTTTGGATTGAGGTTTTTCTATTTCAATGTTTTTTTTTTTTTATTTATTTGTACTCTTAGAAATTCTAAGATACTTTGTGATAGGTAAAATTAAAATTGAACGAGTACTAAATAAATTGTATCTAATGTTTTACGAAATAATATATATATATATACACAGGTAATTTAAGGTAACATAAATTAATTGACATAATGACATAAAATAGAATTTTTAGTGACACAAAAAAAAAATAAAATCTTAAAATTTAGTTAAAATAAAAAGCAAATATATACGAGTACTTATATATACTTATTATGTAATTTAAACAATAAATTTATTTTAATTTTATTAGCTACTGTTTTTTATCTTTAAAATATATTTTTTTTTAAATTAAAAATACTTATGGCAATTTATTGAGTACTAAGTGGTTTGAATATAATCTTGTTAAAAATATGATGTTTTTAGGGGAATCTATTTGTGATTTAGATTTTGTATTAAAACGCTAAGTACTTAATGATTCAATTGGATGTATATTATTAAGTAAAAGTATCTTTTGTGTTAAAAGTTAATAAGAATATAAAGTTTATAAATAAAAGACACTAAATTAGCAAAATTTTTAATATGAAATGTAATTACTTGAATTTTAATGAAATTTGCAATACTAAAAAGTCATAATTTAGGTATTGTGGCACTTATCCCCAATTTAAATTCTCAAACACTAAATATAGTGCATCTATATAATCTTATTTAAAACCAAATAATAATTAAATATATATAATAAACTTTATTTCTATTCATTTACATTTTATTTACTCTCAAACATATGGCAAGTCAAATAATTTCGCTCTGCACGGAAAGTTAAAAATATTTGAAATAAACGTCAATTAGTACATCTATACGGATTTGAAACATGGAAGGTAACCGCCAATATCATCTAAAAGTTGAGATTTATATAAACCGTTATCTATGCCGCATCTTAAGAGTTCGTTGGCCGCAAATCATTGCCAACACACACCAGTGGCAAAAAACGAACCGAAAGATGATTGAAGTCGAGATACGAGAGAGAAAATGGCGATGGATCGGACATACCTTGAGGAATTAGAAGAAAACTTGCAAGGCAATGTTTGGAGTGGAATGCACAAGGCAGACGACGAGTAAATAGATCAAAGAGAACAAGGAGAAGTAATGTTTTGAAAGAAGTAGAAGGGCAACGCAAAACGTGGTTACAGTTAAAAATAATTGATAAGTATCGTGAAAGGTGCAGAGGATTTGTTGACACCCTATGCTCCACCAGGGGTTCTAGGATTCAGTAAATAAGTAAGTAAGTTATTTATATTGATTTTATTTATTTATTTATTTTCAACTATTACTGCACAATAAATTTTATGGGATCAGAAGTTACCGTCGGCTCCTAAAGCCATTTTGAACTTACATTAAATTACAATTTTTACTACACTTTACAATTTTCTGTATAATTAACCTGATAATATATGATATTTTAATTAAAACTAATTGAATGATATATTTAAAAAAAATTAAATTAAATATAAATTTACGTGTTTACATATTTCTATACATACCACGAGGCCCCAAGGACCATTATATCTTGAAAACTGCAATCAATTATCCAAAAAAATAAATTGCATACTTTTAGGATAGTTTCAAATTTTGCAATTTTAAAATGAAATTTGAACTTAGAAATTGCTTAAATACCCTTAAAAGATAAACATAATGAAAATATTTTTATTTTTATCTTATATAAAGATTATTATTTTATAAACATTATATTTACTGCAAGTATTGTTAATGTAATAGCTATTATTACATAAATATTATTTTCTTCTAATCATTATTTCTTTTTAAATTTGATTTTTAAATATTTCTGTAATTTTAAACGATTTCACTCTTTAATATTTTTAATAACCCTTTATATTAAATTTTTAGAATTTAAATTAACATTACAACAAATTTAGGTTAATATAAATATATATATATATACTATACATATAAGCACTGTATCATTAGTAAATAAGTATAATTAATATATATTTATAATACCTAAAATAAAAGATGAAAAATTACGTACAAAAACAAAAATCAAATTATCATATTCTCTTTTGAGGTTTCATTTTCTTGTTTTTTTTTCTTTTTTTTTTGTAATATAATCCTATATTGTTCATAAATAACAAATTTTTAATTTATATACCTTAAAATATTTCATTATTCTAACTGTAAAATAACAATAAAAAAATGAAGCGTGGACTTTGATTCTTATTGTATATATATTCAAAAGAGTCCTGGAAAAATTTGATCCGTTTAAGTAATTTTTTTTTTTAACTAATTTCTGATGGTAAATGTACACGTGTATTGAGACAGGTATTTATGTACAATAAAAACAACGAACATTATTAAATTTAAAAAAAAAAACAACAACAACAAACCGACATTTATTTCATTTTCCACTCAAATATTTGAGTACCAAGAGAAGAGTGAGATGGTGTTCTTTCAAAAAGCCAACGAATCTTTTAAAATAAACATCAATTGAAATGAGTTAATGCCATTCAAGTGTTTTATTTATATTAAACTTTTTTTGAAAAGAAGGCTTTAAATATTGACACAAGTTTAAAATATTATTGAAGAAGTCGATTATATTATATAACTCTGGAACATTTAAATTTACATATTTTTTATTACATATATAATGACAGAATATTATATATTACATTTTAGTAAAAAAATTCTGTTTCAAGATTGTTTTGTTTTATTTTTTATTATTTTTATAAAAAAGGGGCGCAAAATGAAAACTGATACTCTTTTTAATATTTCATTATTATTGGATACATGTATTGAAGGTACCAAGGTTTTTATTTACATTCAACAAGATTGAAAAATAATTTGCGGAAATTTTTTTTAAGGTACAATCAAGAAAAATATGCCTAACAAAATAATTTTTATATTAATAAAACCTTTTACACAGAGTCGGACGATTTAAATATATATTTTAAAAAAATTGGAAAACTATTCAAATTAATAAGGATCTTAATTCAAGGATTTTAATTTAAGAGTATTTCGTAATTGGCGTAGTGGCAAAGGCGTAATGGTAAAGATCCCGCCTTTTATGCGGAAAGTCTCGAGTTTAAACTCCGGTCAGATCATCTATATATATAAAAGCGAAAGTTTGTTTGTTTTTTATGTATCGAATAGACTCCTGAACTGCTCAGCCGATTCTTATGAAAATTTGTATATAGGGGCTTTTAGGTATGAAAAAGAAATCGTGGGCTAAAAAAAATTTTTTAAATTTAAAATTTTGTATACGTGATGATTGAGAGTTGAGTTGATACTATTAACAGTATTGGAATTTGTTAACCCATGTTGGGCCGACGGTTGGTCAAAAAAAATTTTTGGTCCAAATTTTGTCTGATTTTACGAAATACTGCTTTGGCTAAAAAAGAGCCTCAAAAAATTTTTTGTTGAGTTAAGTTCCTTTAACTCATTGCGGCGCAATAACTTTTTATAAGTTTTTTCAACCCGGATATTAACTAGTGTCTAATAAAAAAAATATCGTAAAATTATATATAAGATATAAATAACTCTTGTGTACAAAAATAGTTCGCGCACAAAATTAACATTTGTGGAATCATATTCTCATACAATAGCTACAGCCGAGTAATCGACGGCTAAATGAATATAACGATTCAAGAAACTGAAGCCTAGTTAAATAGACTTGGTGAATTACCTACTCCTTAAAGGAGTGGAAAAGAAAAAAAAATCTTTAATTTAAGTAATTTAATTTAAGTTAATTTAATTTCGATATATAATTATTTAATGATTAGTATTTCGATTTAAGTATTTAGTAAGCTAGGCAACTTTTATCATATTGTAATTTTAATTTTTGTACCCTATGAAAAATTCTTCATTTACCCTTGAAAGCTCTACCTTTTCTTCGTATTTATATCTTCTTTAACTACAAATCCTCAGTACCTATCACAGTATTCATATCTATAGATATTTAGTAAATTTCAAAGGATACAAGGATCGCCTCTGATATTTTAATGATATTCAATATTCCTCAAAAAAAAATAAAAAAAAAACAAAGAGGTGGTAATGAAAAGCAAAAGTGAAGTCAATTTTATGTTAAAATGAATTTTAATATTTTTATAAATAACTATAGATTGATACATATCTATATATTTCCCACTCCTTTAAGGAAGAAAAAAACAATACATAATATAACAATAAAAGGAAGTGTTAGTCACATCAAAAGAAGATTACATGATTCATGAGAAAAAAAAAAGATACAAAATTTTTTTAGTATTAAATTTAAGCCATATTGATTATGGTTTAAAACATTAAATATTTATTATGCATATTTTTAGGAGTTTTTTTTTTCTTCTTTTTTGTTTTTTTTTTTTTATGCTTTTGTTTGTAGGTAAAATATCTTTTTAAGAATTATACGTAATAAAATTAAAATATATTCACTTTTTATATAATATAGAATATAAAACAATTTGTTGTTGGTGATTTTTATTTATTGTTGAATATTTTTTTTTTATATTTAATTCATTTTTTTTTTTGTACCCTCTATAAATAATTTATAACCATTTTAGCTCTGATCTCTGAATATTTAATAATATATATATATATATACATAAACAGACATTTAGTATAAAATATATTATGAAAAGTTTTTTTTTAAAATATCATGTTTTTTTTGTTTTTTTTTTTTGTTTTTTAAGAGTTGGCACATTTTATTGAATATAAATATTCCATGTATATTTTAATATATATAAAACTACACACATATACATTATATATTATAAAATATTTAGTACTTAAAAGGATTTAATAAGGATGAAGATGATTTCATTTTGTAAGAGGTCATTTTGTGTGATGTATTTTGTGTTCAATTCTTTGGGATTATCAAAACATGATTATTAATTTAATAATGAATAATGTTAATAAAATGTTAAATGAATAAAATGGATGTTAAAATGATAAAAATGATCAAAAAGGTAATATTAGTATGAAATAGAACGAATATACTTACATTTTCATTAAATAATATATGATTGTGTGAATAAAGTGAAGACTAAAGTTATACTTTTGTATGTCTACACATATTATGCTATTTTACTTTCGATTCCAACTAAGAATTGAGGTTTAAGAGTTCTATAAGAATTAAAATTTGTAGTGGTTTTTAACACTTTGAGTACTGCCATATTTTTTTTTACTGGCACCTCTGAGTGCTAACTGTGTTCACTGATATAGACTAAACAGCCTGAATTGTGCTAGTCGGGGGAAATATTATATTCATATTATTACAACTGATCATTTAAACATAAGATAGTACTACGCCTTATAACATGTTAAAAATGTCTTAGATTTTTAATTGATACAGTTCAATTTTTTTTACTGTAATAATTTTGTATTGCAGTTATATGGTATTTGATATCTGTGAGTTAAAATATTCAATTAAATTATTTATTTAACATTTTTAGTATTTGTTTATATTGTTAATGTATCCTTTTTTATACCCGTATGACTATATAGTCCAAGGGTATAATAAATTTGCCATTACGTTTGTGACGCAGGGAAGGAGGGGGGGTAGATATAGACTCAAGTGTATGGATCGGATCAGAATCGAAAAATAAATCGATTTAGCTATGTATGTCCGTCCGTCCGTCCGTCATCACGATAACTCAAAAAGTAAAGGAGCTAGGATTATGAAATTTTCACAAATTCGTTTTTATGCAAAAAACGGAATCGAGTTTTAAATTCAGCCATTTTGGTCCACGGGTTCGAGTACCTGCCATACAACTTCTAATTTTATATGAGCATTACTCTATACCTATGGAAGCTGCGTGTCTGAAATTTTGCCAAAAGTAGGTTAGTATAATGGCCAAAGTTACTGCAAAATTTGGTTGGTCTACTGCAAAGGGTTCGAGTAGCTGCCATACAACTCCTTCTTTTATATGAGCTTTACACTACACCTGATGAAGCTGGGTGTCTGAAATTTCGCTAAAAATAGGTTAGTGTAATGGCCAAAGTTACTGCAAAATTTAGTTGGTCTACTGCTGAGGGTTCGAGTAGCTGCCATATAACTCCTTCTTTTATATGAGGATTACACTACACCAAATGAAGCTGGGTGTCTGAAATTTTGCCAAAAATAGTTTAGTGTAATGGCCAAGGTTACTGCAAAATTTGGTTGGTCTACTGCAAAGGGTTCGAGTAGCTGCCATACAACTTCTTCTTTTATATGAGCATTACTCTACACCTAATAAAGCTGAACGTTTGAAATTTTGCCAAAAATAATTAACCGAATGATATAATGTATATGTTACGGTCATACGGGTATCCCAGAGTTGACACAGTCTACTCTACTACACTCTTCCTCGTTTTTATTAAAGATTTAAAATTATTAATTATTTATTAAGACAAGATTTGAACACTGAGTCAATACGAAAATCAGATAAAAGTTTTTTTTTTCAACTTTCACTGGGATTTGAAACCGGGTCTTTCGCATGAAAAGTCGGCAGTATTACCACTCTGCATTCATTCAGCCATTATATACTGAGATACAATATTTTTTTTTTAAGCGGCAGCATCTGTAACCTATAACTTATTTAGAAAATAATTAATAAGTATAAACATATTATTTAAATATGCTAACAGTGATTCAGTTTTACATGCTTTATTATACCGCTATTGAGCCAATGGTGTGAGTCATGAGTTATTTTTTTTAAGTGACGTGAATTGAGGCCATTCGACTTAATGCCATAATGGCTTTAAGTCTTATTCAAGTGAGATATAAAGCCATAATAGAAAATTTTGAGTGTGGCTTTTTTTACCTCATTTGAGTGAGGCATAAAGCAAAATTTGAGGTATAAAGCCAACTAATCATTGAATTTGAAACCGACTATACATAAATATTCTGGAAAAAGTGAATACCCTGATTTTGAATTCAACTTTAAAATATCTCCGATTTTAGAATATCATCCCATACACATACATATATTATGTAAGATGTTTAATTCTGATGCCTTTGGGTTCTGACTAGCGGGCTAATTTAATTCCAAACTTTTAAAATTTTAAAAATTTAGTTTAAATTAGTTGTAAATTAGTTTTATTTTAAAGTAGTTATTAAATATCCTACAGTAATTTTAGGGTAATCATATAATTATTCAAATAAATCTAACCAATCAAATAATCATTTATTCATCTACGACACATTTTTACCAATGTTAATTGCAGTTTAAATAGTTATATCTATCTTTGAGGTTAGATCTATCTAAAAGGTTATGATTTTTATAAATTTTATTTTTAAAACAATTTATTCATTAAGATACTTAACTATAATAACAATAAATACAAAGATTCTACAAATTTAAGTACAAAAAAATAACAACACTAAATTAATAAAAATAGAAATTTTTTTTTTTCTTTTTATAAACTTTAATGCAAAAAGTTTATTTTTGATAAATTAGAATTTATATTGCACAACAACACCAATTTGTAAATAACTTATAAAACTTTACTTTGCTCCATTTTAATTGAGGCGTGTATAAAATTTCTAATAATAATAAATAGTTTTTAGTATATTAAATTTATAACTATAAATTTTAATATAAATTATTGCTTTAATTATATTTCCCCAAAAAAAAAAAAACTTTAAAAACTTTTAACATAATTTTTCTAAACTTTATTTTAAAACTAGGAAGAAATAATTTGTCATCAATTAAGTTTCATAATTTTTTTTTTTTTGTTACCTCTTAATAAATTTATGAGTAAACTAGATACCAAAATGTTGTTGTTATTTTTTATTATTATTTTCTACTTACTTATAAATTCCACTGTAGTTGGACACTAAATTAAAGTTGTAGGAACGGAAACTTTTTATTGTTTGGTAGATTTATTTAATTGGACCAAAAATTTTACGTAGGATCTTCCTTTCAAAAGACCCTATCAGATTTTCATTGTAGTTGGATATGGTTCATGATTCTGCACCATATGTCAGAACTGGTATGATGAGTGATCTTTGTTTTTCTACTCAGAGTTCTTGACCGCATGTGCTTGCTTAACACAAAGTGACAACGGTTGGCTAGCACAATTCTACGCTTAATTTCCAGTCTGATGTTACTGCCTTCTGTGTTCATTTGACACCCGAGATATACAAAAGCTTTCAACACCTCAAAGTTGTAGAAGGGGCGAAGGGCGTAATTGTTTGTTGCCACCATGTATACAGTATTATTCTCGTTCATTTGCAAGCCTTATCTTCTTGCACTCTCCTCAATAGCAATTGGAGATAGCGACACAATCGCAATCACAATCTTTTAAATAAGGACACAGAGTCAGTCCAAAATAGACACAGTTTTTAAAAAAGTGAAAGTTATCATTAAGAACACTAGAATTTAATAGATTAAGGATATATAGGATAAGGATATTTTTTGATTGTTCAAATTTTGTAATTAGAAGTAAGTCATGTAATTTAATTTTCTTAGAGCAGGTTTCTTTGGATAACCTCATCCTTAAAATCCAGTAAAATATATATATCCTTTTCTCAAGACACAAATCCTGACTAACTCAAAGTCTATTATTGCGTATTAAAATTTTAAACAATTTTGGATTTAATTAGTGCAATATGGATATAATGAGCGCCACATAGAATAAATGTATTTTCAAAAGTTTTATGCACCACTAACGTAATATTGTAGTTTTCAAAAGATGACGTTGATAATAACTTTACCCAACCGACTACAGAAAGCAATAAAACTTTTGAAGAAGAATTTTTTCTACAAAAATAAAATGGGAACGTATCAAAATCTCGTGCTTTTATAAATCTTGCGTTTCATAATCTCACGAATCAAAATCTCGCGTGTGAAAATCTCGCACTATTTATAATTTTGTAGATGAAATATATAAGCAGGAAATACAATTAGGGGAAGGATTTTAGAGTTGGTTTCAAAATCAGGGTTTAACTAATTTGTTTAGCGGGAGCTTGGGGGCCGCAGTCCTCCCAATTTTAACAATTTTATAGTTGAAATATTAATGTACGAAATATAATTGGAAGCGATTTTAAAGTTGGTTTCAATATAATTTCTTTAGTGGGGATTTGAAGGTGGTTGCCCCACTATTTTAAAATGTGTAAATATTGAAATATGTATGCAAAAACATTAGTAGGAGAGATTCAATACTAGCTACAAAATCAGAATTGTACGCCTTTTAAAGAATATGTGTATCTATGTATATGTGACATTCTTAACTAGGAGGAATTTTAGGACAGGATTATACATTTTTTCTAGAATATTTATATGTAAGGATGTGTGATATTCTAAATAACGAGAGATTTAAAACGTGAGATTTTGACAAACATGATTTTGAAACACGAGATTTTGAAACCCGAGATTCTGTACCCAGCCCAAAATAATATAACTAAACAAAATATATAAACAAATAAAATAAAATTTTAGCTATGAAATAGTTTTTTTTTAATTACTTTCTAAAAATTGTTTAAAAATCATTATAGCCCCTTTAAATTAATATTTATTTGTACATAGTTATATACATATAAACAAATAAATCAGAACTAAATGTCAGTGTTAAATAGTCTAAGATATCTAATTAAGATTCTTTTAAAGTATCTAAAACTTATAGTTTAAAAATAAAATAAAATTAAACTTAAATTTTCAAAATGAAAATGAATTATGTCCAAATAATGTGCTCTCAGTTTACTTAAAATGTACAAATAATAACAATTAATTACTACAAAGTATACCATACAAATATTTTCAAAAAATTGGAAACATGAACTTATGTTTTTCCTACCAACCAAAAAAAATATTCTTCTCATATTTTCTCAGGATTTTTCTTCTCCTTTTTTATAAGATAAAAAAATTATTTTGTCAGATAATATTTCATCCAAAAGGAGTCATGTTTTAGTTGTGCATTCTAATTCTGCAATTTCTGGCTATCTCAAACCTTTTTCCATTTTCATATCCTTGCGAACAAAAAATCATGGATATCTTAAAATTACTCCTACGTTTATAACGCATCTAGACATGTTAGATATAGATCTAAAGGTAAATCGAAACAGCATCGAAAAGTAAATCTATTTAACTATGTGAGTCTGTCAGCGTGATAACTGAAATTCTAAAAGAGCTAGAGCTCCCTATCGGTTAAAATTGGAAACACTGTAAATGAATCTGCGCTATAACTGAGAAGCTAAAAGAGCTAAAGAACCATATTGGTTAAAATTGGATTCCTTATAAATAAAATAATTCTGTAGGCTAAAATTGGACCATAGTTTCGAGGATCTGCCATACAAACTATAGAACCCTGCTTTCATACCTTTTGAACTAATTACACTATGAATTATTGATTATTATTAATTAATTACTCGATTATATTATGAGAGTTTGATTTTTTTTTAATTTTATATTAATTTTTTTAATTCAAAAAGAAAAACCCTGTTTTAAAAAACAACCCATACTAAAAATGTTTTAAATATCTGATGTAAACAAACTCTAAGTGTATCTCTTTTTTTATTTTTAAGGAAAGACCAATTAATTTTTTTTAGTCTTATATAAAATTTTACTATTTAAAAGTTCTTATAAAAAATGGGGTTGTTAAAAATGTGCAGTTTTCTTATTATTTTTATAAATTCGAGGCAATTTAAAAATAACCAAAAAGGAAAAAAAACAAATTCAAAATATTATGAGGAATAGTAGGTAATTAATTAGTTTAAAATTATCCCCAAAAGTATGCAATTATAAATAAAATTTAGTAATTTGATTTTTTTGTTGTTGTATAAGTGTTTTATGTTTTGCATGAATATGAATTTTTCGATTCTTAAAACATATTATATAAGTATAATATATATAATATTATTAAAATATACTTATATATATATTAACAGTGTATACTTGTACAATAAATAAGTTTGTTAAACAAAAATTGTCATGCTTCAAATCACTTCTAATTATAATCAAATTTATATCAGTTTTAAACAGTATAAATTTGTGTTGTGGTTTGAAAATCAATGCGAATGTTTTGTTTTAGCTCTGGTATGGTCGCTGAAAAAATTAAAAAAAAAAAATTAAAAAAAAATTGAAATACAGTAATCAAGCCGTTGTTGGTAGTCTATCGGCTTCAATTCTGCACAAGCTGAACCGTGTACGGGAACATCTTCAATATGGTCAAAATCCTCTGAACGGACCTCCGCGATAGCCCCAGATGTGCCGAACGTCTTCTTGTTGATGTTTCTGGACTGTCCTGCACAATATCCACAACACGTTGGATATTTTCTTCCGTGTGGACGTACGTGGTCTTCCGGTACGTGGAAGGTGTCTTACTGTACCATGTTGTTGAATTTTGCAACTAGGCGGTTTATTGTTGATGCTGAAGATCCAGTACGCACATTAAAAAACGACGATAAGCTGCGTTAAAACAATTGATCGTTGATTTTCAAAATAAAATTCAACAATTGTAGATCGCTGTTCTGTTGTGTACTGTTCGATTTCCAATTCTCCAAGTTTTCTTCACAAAATTCTGAAAAAAAAATAAAAAATACAAATAAATTTAAAAAATTATTAAACATTCAAACCATATCGGTCGTTTTGCGCCACCCTGTATTACATAGAATACAAAGACAGTTTTTGACTCGAATTTTAAAGCAAAGTAAGCTATTTTTTTATGAATGATACTTATAATTAAACATTTACAAAAATATATTTTTTTTTAACTCTTCAACTGTTAGGCTAATAAGCCTATTTATACATTTTGGATTCCTGTATCTGTGAGTTATATTATTTAATTCAATTATTAACACAATTATTAACACCTGAGTCGAGTCGAAAACTAGATAAAAGTTTTTTACTTTAACTTTAACTGGGATTTCAAATGAAAGGTCAGTACGCGAACACTATACCACTCAACCGATTTATATATATATTTACACAATCTTGGTCCATTGTATTCAAGAAATTAAAAAAAAAATATATAAGTAATCCATAAAGTGTAATCAAATTAAAGTTAAAAATTTTTTATAAAAATTTTTTTTTTAACCTTGGACCAAATTAAATTATTTCACGAACATCAAATATAATTTCTTTTCCAATTGAATTCTTACTTTTCATTTATTTATTTTCAAACTTTACAATGTATCTTCTCTTACATCATCAAACTGTGTTGGATTGGATTGTTGTAACTCAATGTAACAAAATTTCTAAAGACACGTTTATATCTTTTAACTATAAATTTTTGAGTTCTTTTAAATGCAAATTCCAAAAATATATATATATATATATAAACGTACATACAAATTGTTAAGAATAAAAACGAATGTCTGAAAAAAAGAGATAAAATATTTTCTATGCTACTCTTTTACCAATTCATTATTTATTTCTTGTTGTTTTTTTTTTTTTTTTGTTGAAGTCATTTGGAAACCCTTTCATCTTTAAGAAAAAATCAATTTCATAGATAAATTTACAGTTCGCTGCTCGAATAAATAATAAAAAGAAAGAAAAAAAGAACGATAAGACGCCCTTTCAACACCTTTCTCTTTTTTTTTTATTCCGCTACCTTGAATTTTATCTTTTTCATTCTAGCACAAAGTAAAATTGAAACGTAATATATACTCGTGTATAAATTTCAGGATCAAATTCAATTTTCTGATTTTCTTTGCTCATTTTGTTTTTCTTGGTTCTATTTTTTTTTTTTTTTTTTTGTACTTGGTACAGATTTAAAAATAAATTAAGATTAGGGATGTTACACATCATTAAAAACTCTTTGAAATTGGGTTTAAAAAACCCAAAAATTAAATAAGAAATCAAATTGATAAAATATTTAATTAAATATGAATCTTTGTTTAAAAAAAAGGCATTTCAAAAATTTAGCAGCTACTAACCGTTCTAAACATTCTTCTAAAATCTATCCGTGTCTCGGATAAATCTTCAAGTCCTTTGTATTACCTGCTAGTAAAATTAATATCGCCTTTTTGTAACAAGGTTTTTTAACTCATACCATTATCTTCATTTGTTAAGCTCATAAAGAGATTATTCGAAATTATGATTTACAGTTTAAGCTTCAAATGTACTGTTTCCTGCGAAATTTTTAGATGTTAGATGAAGTACATTGAATTACAAAAATAGTGTACTTAACTATTTAATGTATTTTTATGGAACTAAACAACCTGTCTACTACTGTACTACTGTACAAAAAAATAGCCCCATTAAATTTAATCTTAAAGTCTTAAAGTCCTCCAAAAAAAATGTGTTTTTTTATGGAACTAAACACCCTTTAAAATCTACTACTGTACAAAAAAATAGCCCCATTAAATTTGATCTTAAAGCCTTAAAGTCCTCAAAAAAAAATTTACCATATTAATTTCTATATTTTATTAAACTGCTTATTTGCATGGCACGCCACTGTAATAATTTAATATTATTTAAAAAAAAATAAAACTGATAAATTTTTTAAAAAAAAAACGTAACTTTCACCTGCCATACTGTATCATATGTTTAATATTTGTACACATACATTAACAGATGCTATGAGTTACGCCCGACTTAACATTTTTGTAATTCAGAGGCGTCCCTTTAAAGTGGAAATAAAAAAAAGTTTCACTCAAAAGAAAACGAATTAAATGCAAAAAAGGTGTTGAATTGAAAAGTAAAAAAAAAAAAAAAACGAAATTGATATACAAATGTAATCAAGTAATATAAAAAATTTTAAACTTGTATCATTTCATTCTTTGAAAAAGAAGTTAAAGTGAAAAGTAAACACTTTTCATCGGTTGAAAGTATTAGACAATTTTTAGATTTTTTTATTTAAAAAAATTTTTTCATTATTTTTGTTAAAATTTGCAGTTTTCTTATTATTTTCTATAAATTTGAGAGGCAATTTAAAAATAACCGACAAAAAAATATAAACAAATGCAAAATATTATGAAGAATAGTAATTAATTAATTTAAAATTATCCCTAAAAGTATGCAATTCGTAATGCTTGATCCTTGGCTTTTATTTTAATCACTTTAGCAACTTAGGGTAATTAAAGCAAAGTTCGTTTGAATATAAAAAATATAACTTCCAACATCTATTTATTTTTTATTTATTATTTCATTTATTTTTAATGCAAATTCATCAAATTTCGGAGCTTCTTATATTTAAACATACTCGTAACCACACCTGTGTATTTCAAATACCAATTTAATTAACATAGATTAGAAAATCTAAAGAAATGCAGAAGTTCCTTAGTTGTTACGAGCAGACCTGTATTATTATGAGCAAAATTGTAATTAAGTACCAGTTGTAAAATACCAAAACCGAATAACTACTCATTATTTTGTCAAGTAACTTATCGAAATCTAAGAAATGCTGGAACTTGACCAATTAATAAAAAATCAGGTAACGGCACCTACAACTGTACTGAAGTACCATTTTACTCAATAATATTCAAGTATGTTCGTAGTAATTCAAATGAAGTACTTTTGCATATCTTTAGATTTTCTAATAAATTCAAACATCTGCCTCTAACTGCGATTCTATAATGCTCAATCACAGAATAAAAATCCAAATCCAAAATAAATGAACAGCAGTATTAAATGTTTTATAAATTTTAGAATTTGTTGAATAAAAAAGTAAAAAATACAAAAAAAGAAATTTTTAAAAAAGATTTACGATTTTTTTGTCTCTATTTATTTTTTTTTTTCCCCCCATTTTAATCGGAAAATTTTTCACACAATGAAAATTTTCATTTTAATTTTTTGGTTCAAATTGAAAATGAATAAAAAAAGGAAAAACCTGATTTTTTTTGTCTTTTATTTTCACTCAACTCTTAAAATATTCAAAAGTAACACCTTCAGTTTCAAATCAATAATACACACTAATACAAGCAACTAAAAATAAGTTAAAAATAAGTTAACATTCATTGAATTTTATCATTGAGAATGAAAGAAAATGTAACAAATTTTAAAATTTCAATAAGAAAATTACAAATCAATTCTGAAATAAAATATAATAGAAAGGTGGTGAATTTTTTGGTAAAATGAGATGGAAAACTTTTTTTGGAAAATTTTTGATTAAAATTAGTATTAAAATATAAAAAAAAATGTAGAACAGATGTAGACAAAAATTTAATGAAGTGTATTACCTTTTAAAATCAATTTTAATTTAAACACAAAAAAAAAAGTACTTTTCTTCATAAAATCATTGCTAAGAACTTTTCAGAACTTTGAATATTCAATACTTTTGGTTCAATTCTATAATAACTGTAAATTGACAAGTGAGTATTCTATAGAAATTCCTATTTGGGTCCTTTATATTTTGGGACTTATTTAAAGGTACTATTTCAAAACTAGATTTTGGTTTAGCTTACTTCATTAGTTGAGCACGTATCAAAATCTCAAATCACATAATTCCAAATTTCAAAATCCTAAAATTACAAAATTCCAAATTTTGAGATATTTGACTTTAAGAAAAAGATGTTAAACATGTTCTTTTTTAAAAAATTTTTAACTTTGAACTACAATATCTCCAAAACGGCAGCACTTATCATCATGAGGTAAATGATAAAATATTCTTCAGACCATTTCCTTAATAATTGAACATACATGTATATATAACTAACAGATCGCCAGATATAATAGTCTGTATACAAAAAGACCAGAACAACAAGGATACTTTTAAATGCTCTTTTAGTTCTAATATGCACCATTAAGGATGTATACGATGCTAGCAAAACCTTATTTATTTGAGATATAGTCATTTAATCCTACACGGGTACAACAAATGTTTCAGAATCTCCCATATCTACTTTACAAAGTCTCTTTATCCTAACTTCTAATTACTTCTAAGGTACTTGGTTTGTTTTTCAACTTTTGTATATTATTATAAATTAATTTGCTCTTCTAACGTAATTTATATTAGGAAGACTATTTCAATAATATTAATATCCAGCGTCAATAAAATCAAAAATTTTAATTTAATCTTAGCTTTACTTAGTTTTATCGCAAGCTGTATTAACTGTACGACGATACTGATCTCGTAGCTTGGATTAAAATTCAACAATTACGCTGGTTAGATCAAGTAGTAAGGATGAACACTGATGCTTCAGCAAGAACGGTTTTTGACTTCAATCCGGAGGGTAGACACAGAAGAGGTCGAACACATTTTCAATGGAAAAACAGTGTTTAATCAGAGGTAAGAATGCTGAATATTGTTATAAGTTGGAGTGAAGCTACTGCGCAAGATAGAAGCCAATTGAGGAGGCTTTGGACTCGGCTCAAAAATAATAATGTATTATGCTGATAAAGTAATGTAAAGTAAGTTTAATTAGTTTTATGATTTTGACTTTTTAAACTAAATTTTATGCTACAAAACAATTCAAAACAATTAAAATATTTAATTTTATCATTAAATTTAGTTAAAATTATAATTAAATTTTATTTAAGATGTTAATCCTGGGAGATTTGGGAAAAAACCAAAAAATTTCTTTTGAGGAAGGGGGATACATTGCTAATCTTAAGCAATAGATACGCTAATCCTACAGAAAGCAAAATATGATATTCTTAAATAACATTTTAAGGCAGTGTTTATCTGTAGATAGACACACTTTAATCTGTAGATTTTCCATTATTATCCTGAATTATAATAGTAATTTAATAAGCATTCGATTTCGCTTACACACATAAAGTTGAACATAATCCATTTTTAAGAAGTTTTTTCTTTTAATTTGCCCCCCTTTTTCATCTTCTGATTAATATGAAACTTTCCACTTAAAACCCTGCTTACATTGGATGAAATCTATATCATGTTTCTCAGCAATATTTCTAAATTTCAAATTTAGTTAACAATTACAATCATTATTTTTATTACATTTCAAAATACATTACATTTAAAAATGATTAATATTATAAAATGATGTCCTCGAAACAATCTTTTTAAAAATTAATTTATTAAATTAATTTCTGCTTAATATTTATTAATGTGTTATTTGAATTTATATTTGAATTAAGATATTACTAAAAATTTTTTACTCATATTATTATTTTATTTCCAGTTCATATTCCTTATAAAAAATAATTTTCCTAAAATAACCTCTAAATCCCATTATTTTACAAAATTAAAATTTTTGATTATCCTTGAGATAAAACAAAAAAAAAACAACTTAAAAGAAAAACAAAACATTTAAATAAATACTTAACATGAACAGGACTTTGAAGGACTCAAAACTTATATAAAGTAGTAAAAAAAAATTAAAGTACCACTTTTAACATTAATATAACAATTGTTCATTTAACATAGATTTTCGCCTCTTGACATTACAATAAAACGCAATCTAAATCAAAAAGTGTATATATTTAACATTTAATCTAAATATAAAATAAATTTATACCGTTAGTTAAATAACTGTGTATTTTAAAAATAAGTCATATTTAATACGCCATAGAAAAGATTAACTATATCACTAACCCCTATAAGTATGCAATATTTACTATGAAAGTAAATTTTAAAAAAATTATAACAAGAGCCTTGGTGACGTAGTGGTCAAGTACCTAGTATATTAAGTGAAGTTGTTCGGATTTGATTCCTGCTCAGGTTTTAAGTTTTTGTCAAGGAAAATTACTTTTACAGTTAAATGTAATAAAATTAAATGAATATAATTAAATAGTATTTTCATAATTAGTCTAACACATAATGGTCTTAGTAACGGATGGTTTTAAAATATTTAATTAGCATTTATAGCAGGTAATATTAAGTAAGGTAAATAATTATAGCATTCACTTGATAATACGTATATAAAAGGACCTTCTCTTGTGATGTCAAACGTTATAAAGATCTAAATTCTTACTTTGCAAATGAAGAGTATAGAGTAAAATGGAGTACTCAACATTTATTCATTTCAATATTCCAGAAAGTTAACCTGACTTTGGAATTTTTCTACGAGGATAACAAATATAAAAGAATCCTGATTTCCTGAAAATCCTGCTTTTTTATTAAAAAATTGTAGATTTTTTAAAGATTATAACTGGGGTTCGGTTTGGGTTTGAAATCTCGGTTTAGTAAATCTCGTATTAGAAAATCTCGTTTAGAAAATCTCGTTTTTAGAAAATCTCGCTTTAGAAAATCTTGTTTTTAGAAAATCCCTTTTTTTTATATTCTGGAAGAAGCTGATAATTCTGGTTTTGTATCCAATACTTAAAAATCCTTAAAAACCCGATTTTTCAATTAAAAAAGAGATTTTTCAATAAAAAACGCGATTTTCTAAAACGAAATTTTCTAAAAACGAGATTTAAAAAAAAAAAGATTTACAAAACCGAGTTTATGGAACGCTCCCCTGGGGTTCTAATGGCTATTCTAAATATTTTAGCTATTATCACCATGCATTGAAATAATCTAAACTATTTAAAGGACAAATAGAATGTCAATTTTTTTAAAAACGCTTTATAAGTACGACAGACAAAATTTTCAAATTCAGACAAATCAATTTTATTTGTTAAGATTTTTTTAATTTATTCCAACAAACCCATATCCCTTACACATATCTCTATTCGAATATGTTGTATTTTTCCCATTCTGTTTTGTTATTGTGTAATAAGACTTTCGCTCTTTTAACGCCAACTTTGACAGCATTAATATTAAGGGTGTTTGGGAAAAAAAGCAACAAATGTTACGGTTGCTATTTTATGGTTTTAACTCGGTAACTTTTTTTTTATTTTCATTTTCATTTATGCAAATTGAACCCTTCAAGAATGCTTCTCATATATTTATATGCTTCTATATTTGTTAACAAATGAATTTCTACATATGTCTGTATATATGTATTTATTTGTATATTTGAATAGTACATTTTAATATTTAAACAAATTTTTTTTTTTAAACGCACTCTTCATCATTTTATATATATATACATTATGCTTCTTTTATTTTTCAACATTTTAATGCTCATTTCATCATCATAATTTTGCATAAAAAATTCATTCAATTCAACTCTTTTACCATTTTAATTTCAAAATAACTTTGACTTTTTTTTTTAATTTTTGTATAATATGTATTTTTTTTTAAAAAGCTATTGTTGAATATATGGAAAAAAATGTGGTAAATATTAAAAATTCCCCAGACTTAATAAACAGTGAGTAGCATAAATTCGAAACACTTATTTTAATTAAATAAAAAATGAGATAATTTGAATACAAAAATTGACTGCTTTATTAAATTATGTAGTTTCCTAGACTCAACATCTAGTTTTTTTTTTTTTTTACCTGACCAATGGCCTTTTATGTGGAAGGTCTCGGGTTCAAACCCCGGTCAGGTAATATCTAATAAAAAAAATATCGTAAAATTGTATAATTGTATCGTAATAGTTTATATCGTAATATAAAATAAGATTTAATAAAAATATATAAATAATTCTTGTGTAAGATTACAGATGGCGCACAAAGTTAATATTCGTGCATTCATATTTAATAACCTTATACAATAGCTACAGCCGAGTAATCAACGGCTTAGTGAATATTATGATTAAAGAAATTGAAGCCTAGTTTAAAATAAACTTAGTGAATGCCCTATACTCCTTAAAGGAGTGGAAAAGGAATAAAAAAAAAAAAAACAATCTAGTTTTACTTTAAATGTTAATTTGTCCAGTTCAATGCGAAGTATGTAATGTATCTGAATCAACCTCAAGTCTTACTCTAACTGCTAATTCATTAAGTTAAATGATTAGTGTATCTTGTATATTTCCATATTTTTAACAAGTCTCTATATTACTTGGAGATTTTAAAATGTAAAATACGAGTATGTAGCAAATATTGAACCAAAAATCAAAAACAAAACAAATGTACTTCTTCAGCGTCTTCAATTAGAATTAATCTCTTCTTTATTACGTTATAATTATTTTAGTATATTCATATTTGATATTTCATATGTTGTATGTATATCTAAATTCTAAAACACAAACACAAAAATGAATACATAAAAATGTACAAACAAAAATACATATACAATAATGCATGTAGTAAACAAAAATACATTTGACAATTCTGTTTAAATAAAATATAAAATGGTACCCATAATTGACTATTGACAGTTTAGTTTAAATAAAATACAATATGGTACCCATAATTGATTGACAGTTTAATTTAATGTTTTATTATTTTACTTATTTGTTTTTTTAAGGCTAATAAGCCTGTCTTTATCATAGGTAAATGTTCGAACAGGAGGACATATTTTATTCTTATAATTAGAATTTTTCCTGGATTAATCTTCTTCATGAATTCCATGTACACTACTAGGCCATAATATAACTCACAGTTAGAGAATACCATATAACTCAAATACAAAATTTTACCATATAAACAAAAATAGAGTTGTATTAAAATTGAAAATCAAAGACGTTTCTACATGTTATAAGGCCTAGTACTATGTCATGTTTACATCGTATGTGGAATTCATTAAGATCAATTCTAATAATACTAATATAATACAACCCCCTGTTCCAATCATCATCCAACCGTTATTTTTTAGTAATTAGATATCAATTTTGTTCTTTTGTACTTATGCCTCTAGCTTGGGACCTACCACTTTTAAGCTTTGTATCTGAAACATATTTATTTGTCAATTCCAACATTTGTCAAATATTAAATTCTAACTCAAACCCAAAATTATAACAAGTATATGTGTATTTTTGTTGCTCAATGTATTTATTTATTATGAGATAAGGACACACATAAAATAAACTTATTTACATTTGTTATAGGCTTATAAAAACATTTTATTTTGAAAGGATTCTTTGGCATGGAAAAATATCTTTCCCTCATTGAAATTATTTTTCTGTTTTTATTTTTATTGTTTTGTGTGTTTTTTTTTTCAAAAAATTTTTTTTTAAACTACAAAAAAAAAGTACAAAATCTAGGAGTAAATTTTTTATAATATGGATGAACAAGTATACAATTTTTCATTTTGAAATATAAGAATTGTTACACGATACTTTGCCACTTGAAGAAACACATTTTAAAAAAATTCACTCCAATGGACATATCTAGTGTCATCTTATTTATATAAATTTTTTTTTTTTCTTTGCACTTTACTAATTGACATTCATTTGCATTTTAGAGTTGAATTGTAAAGAAATATACAAATAAAATAATATATGGAAAAAAAAATAAATCTGGCATAAATCCAAATGTGGGTTGAATATGTTTATATAGTACTAAATATTTTTAGACATAATATTAACATATTTGTATTTTAAATGAAGAAATTTTTGTATTAACATTAAAAAATTATATATTTTATTTATTTATATTATGTATAATAGGTTTATTTATTTTTCAAGGTTTTTAATTCTGAAATGACTATCATTGATGTCAGTTTTTTGTTATTCTTGGATTTGGTTTATACTTAATATACGTTAGCTAATTGAAAATACTTAGTATTTTTTTTTAAGCGCTAACTGTTCAACTGTTAGGCTAATAAGCCTGTCTATACCATAGGTACATGTAGGACGGGGGGGTCATATTATATTCGTATTATTAGAATTGATCTTAAGGAATTCTACATACAATTTTAACATAAGATAGTACAAGGCCTTATAAAATGTCTCAGATTTTCAATAGATACAATTCTCTTTTTGTTAAAATTGTAATATTTTACATTGGTTTATATTGTTATATTAATCTATTTTTTTAGAGATAAATAATTATTAATTATTGATTAAGCCATTAATTTGAACTCAATGGCGATTAGTAGCTCTTTCTAGCCGAAAATCAGAAAAGTTTCTTCACTTTCACTGAAATTCGAACCCGGGGATTTCGCATGAAAGGTCGGAACTCTAATCACTGTGCCACCCAGCCGTTTGCAATACTAGAAACTAATAATATGGGAAAAGCAAATATCAGTTGCATCCAACATGTAAAGTATATTCTAACTCTATATTACCTAATAATTCCTTTTCCTGGATTCATTTGAAGATGAATGTTAAAGTAAATAGAATTTCACACATAAACTGTTAAAATTTAGTTAGAATTAAGTTAGAATTTTGTAATGTTTCTTAAAGGTACTGTTAGATTCATTAACTCATTTCATAAACTCCTAAACTTCTCAGTCGATTCTTATGAAAATTTGTATATAAAGCGTTTTGGTACGGGGGAATGTTTCTGGGCTAATAATTTTGCTTTAACCAAGCCAAGTTAAGGTTGTGATGCAAGTTTTCAAACTTTTTCTTTGACAATGGAGTTGACCCTATTAACAGACTTGGAATTTAATAACCTACAAATTGAAAATAGTAGCAACATACATCGTATATTATCTAGTAAATTATAATAATCAATGAGCCTAACAAAGCTATAAGCAATATTCATTCTTTTTATAATATTTAATTTTAATTTATAGATTAAGATATATATAACATAGATTTTCGCCTCTTGACATTACAATAAACAGCAATATAAATCAAAAAGTATGTATTAAAAATTTAATCTAAACATAAATTAAATTTATTCCGTTAGTTGAATAACTGTGTATTTTAAAATTAAGTCATTTTTACTTTGATATAGAAAAGATTAACTTTTTCACTAACCCCTATAAGTATGCAATCATTAGTATGAATACTCAATTTCAAAAAATTATTACAGGAATCTCAGTGATAAAGTGGTCAAGTACCTGGCATATCAGCTGAAGTAGTTCGGTTTCGATTCCTGCTCAGGTTTTAAGTTTTTGTCAAGGAAAATTACTTTAAGAAAGTAATTTTCAATACAATTTTCGTCATGCCATCAAATATAATTCTTTAAATTATTTTTTGACTTCCTTCCTCCCCTCAGTAAAAACCTATTACTATTAAAATCGTATACTATCAAACTATTCAAAAATCTATAAATTCAAATTTAATTTTAACAAAACTTATCAAACCAATTAAAACATTACCAAGTAATCGATTTTAAATTTAAAATTTATTCTTAAAGAAAAACTTTTATATAAAAATTCAATTTAAAATTGCAAAAATTGCAACAAAAACTAAATTCTTTCAACACTAACAACCTACACAGTAATATGCAACAATTAAATCCATTATTTAATACCTGTTGATTATTAGAAAAAAATCTTTTATGCAATACTGACTTACCTACACCTTTTTACAGCAATTTTAACAACAATTCTTCTGCCATTGTTTTTAAAAACTTAAATACACGTCCTTGAGAGTATATTGTGAGAATATTAACACCTGAACGCGAAATTCAAAGTTGAATTTAAAGAAAAAAAAAATTCACTTTTAAAATTATATTTTTACTTTATATTTTTTTTTTTTATATTTTTCTTTTAACTGTTCAAACATTAAACAATAATTTTTCCAACTCTAAAGGAAAAGTAAAAGAAAATTATTATTTGATATTTTTCTTTTGTTTTTTTTTTATTTATTGTACTTTATTTGAAAAATATATGTATGAATGTTAAATAAAGGATTTGTGCCTTCGAGGATATGTTCCGATGTATATGTGGAAAATATAATCAGTATTTTTTTTTCAAGATAAGAAATAAAAGATTGTAAAAACTGTAATAAAAATTATCATTATTTTACTATGTAATAGAAATATAAAATTGTAAAATAAAATTACAGTATTTCGCCATTTTAAAGAACACAGTTATCTTTAGTTGCATTTATAAATATATTTTATATTGACTTACTTTCATGAAACTTATTTTCGTGGTTCTTATTAGAAAGATCTAGGTTCTTGAAGTGCTTTGAAATAGACATTAAGTTTTTTTTTTTTTTCCCCTTGAGGAGCATAAGGCTTCCACAAAACTTCTATCCGAGGCTCTGCTTTCGTTTTCTTCATCCTTTTTTCTTTTTTTTTTTTGTTCACTAAGCTAGATGATTGGTCTGTTGTAGCTATTCCACATGAATTTTAATCTCACATTTGTGGAAAATATGACGCCAAATTTTTCCGTAAGAAGTCACTGCGGTTTCCTAGATTTCCCGCAAGCTGTCACTGCGAACTATCAACTACAATAACTTTAAAACTGAGCACTTATCGTCATCAAGTTTTTTTTTTTTTTTTTTTTTTTTTTAAGTGCTAACTGTTCAACTGTTAGGCTAATAAGCCTGTCTATACCATAGGTACATGTTGGAACAGGGGGTCATATTATATTCATGTTATTAGAATTGGTCTTATTGAATTCCACATACAATTTAAACATGAGATAGTACTAGGCCTTATAACATGTAGAAACGTCTTAGATTTTCAATAAATACAATTCTATTTTTTGTTTATATTGTAATATTTTATATTTTACTTATATGGCATTCTATATCTGCGAGTTATATTATTTATTTAAATTATTTGTTTATATTTTGCATTTGTTTATATTTTTATATTAAGGTATTTTTTATTAAAGATTTATAATTATTAATTATTGATTATGCCATTAATTTGAACCCAATGGCGAATGGTAACTGAGTCGAGTCGAAAACCAGAAAAGTTTTTTTTTCACTTTCACTAGAATTCGAACCCGGGCCCTTCCGCATGAAAGGTCGGCACTCAACCACTGTGCCACCCAGCTGTTAAAATTAAAATATTCTTCAGAACTAAAGGATATGCTTTACCTTAATCATTAGGAGAATTTATATATATATATACAATTTATATATATATATACATTAAGATTAACAAAGTTTGCAAGATTAACCAAAATCACAAGGATACATTAGATGTCCTTTTAGTCCTAATATACGCCATTCAGGATATATATTTTTTGAAAGCTGCCAATACCATCTATCTTTAAGATTAAGTCATTTGGTCCTATTCGTGTATAGCCGACAAACTCTTTCAGAATCCCTCTCGTAATAAAAGGAAATCTGAGAAATAATACCGTACAGTCTACGGAAATTCTTTCGAATCTTAACTTTCTCCGTTTGGGTTAAATAATTTCGCTTAATTAAAAAAAACATTAAGAAAAACTTGAAGTCCTAACAATTTTTAAGAATGGGGGGTAAAATATTGTTATATGAAATTAAAATTGATTTAATTTAGCAAATGTTTGTAATGTTAATTACTTTTTTAAATTGCTGCTACTCTGCATTTGCTTGGTCTTCGAAATTTTGAATATTAGGTACAAATTTTAGGTCCGTATAATTTCAAAATTTAGCAAATGCAATCTAGTTACTTAAATCAATTAATAACTTCAATTCCATGTGTGCTTTTTCATTATATCCATCCATCAACTGAATTTATTACATTTAAAAAAAAATGAATCCCCAATAATGTGGTAGAATACTATGACTGTTAAACTTAAATATAAAGAAATTAACAATTAAAACATTATATATATATTAAAATTGTAAATGTTTGTTAAAGAAAATTAAAATAAAACATTTATTTTAATTTACATAGGTACAAATGTATTACAAAAAAATATACATAAATGTATATTAATTAATAAAAATTCACACGTTTATTTACATAATGTATCTATGTAAAAATTTTTAAAATTAACAGACAGTTTGTTTTTTTTTTTAAATATTAAATAATTTTTCAAAGAAAAATTAAAATAAAAACTTTCACGTATTTATACTTAGTTTTTTTAATTTTTAGAACTTTTCGAAATAAAATTAAATATGGTGTCAAAACAGTAAACGATTCCGTTAATTGTATTCTTTTAATTATTTTTATATCATATACGAGTACTTAAAAATTTAATTTAAAATTTTTTATAGAATTGAGTTCTCAATTTTACTTAATACACTTAAATTGTCTTTAAATAAATTTCTGAATTTATTAACAGACAATTTAAAGTTTTTAATTGATTGTGCAATAGAATGTAATTATGTAGATGGTACGTTAAGTATGGGCTAATATAATCTTTTATTTTACTTATTTATATAAATTAAGATAGAATACTCGGGAGCGTTCCATAATCTCGGTTTAGTAAATTTTTTGATTTTAAATCTCGTTTTTAGAAAATCTCGTTTTAGAAAATCTAGTTTTTTATTGCAAAATCTCGATTTTTAAGAAAATCTCGTTTTTAATTGAAAAATCTGGTTTTTAAGGATTTTTTAGTTGGGTACAAAACGAGAATTATTAGCTTGTTCCAGAATTTAAAAAAAAGGATTTTCTAAAACAAGATTTTCTAAAACAAGATTTTCTAAAACGAGATTTTCTAAACGAGATTTTCTAAAACGAGATTTACTAAACAAAGATTTCAGACTCAACCCTGTCTTAAACTTGGAGAAGGGCAATATATATACTAGTTAGGATTATATGTAGTGGTATTTTAAAAATTCAAAAGTAGTTTATTCAGTAATTTTTAAATTATCCTTCCAGGATTAACTATCTGCAAAATAGCAATGCAATCTTTAGGGTGGATATTGAGGATTATCAAGAAGTGGTGGTGTACCATAAACCTCTTTTTATATTTTCTATGCGGTGACGTTTCGAAACAAGAAAAATATACGCCTTTATATGTTTTTTTCAAAATATTTATACATTTATATATATATAAATGTGAGATTCTGTATTAAGAGGGATTTTAGAATTGGTTATATAGCCAGGGTTTCAGTAATTTGTTTAGCCTCCAGCCTCTACTATTGGAAATTCCTGCACAATATTTAGGCTAATTAAAATACAGGGAAATGAAATGCAGTCAAAAGAAATACAGACTTATGATAGTAACCTAAAAAAATGCAATCAAAAAATGCTGCTGAACTGTGGTTTGATTAGATTGTACATTAAAAAAATTTTTGTAAATACTTCCTACTTACTTTTAAATTTAACTATAAGCTATTTTAAAATTTAATTGTTTACTTACTGTGCTTTTCAATTATTTTTTTTTAATTCTAAACAAATATTTTTAAAATTTACTACGTTCAGTAAAAAATGTGCAGAGTTTCAAAATACTTTTGTTTATAAAATTAGAAAAAAATAAATATATATTTACTACAGTTTTTTATAATTTAATTAGTAATCAATATAATAAATCAGCGATTTTCAATTTAAATTTTGTCCAATGTAAATTGATTCCTTTGAATTCGGAAGCTAATAAAACATTCGAATATTTTTAAGCCATATACTGCAAAATTTTCACTTGAAGAATCTTAAACATATTATATTCTCAAATCATTTGAAAAATTTAATTAACATTATGTTACACAAATTGTTTATCGTCTATTAAAATTGAAAAATTTATAATATTTCTGTAAATTTTTTATAATTAAATAATTACTTTGTCATATTTTTCCTTCATTCTAACAAATTTGAAATCACTGTTATGTGACTAATTGTATACAGTAAATTTCATTTGTTTTTTTATTGAAATGAAAAATAAAAAAAAACAATGAAAAAATTTAAATCATTTTTTAACGAACAAAAAATGAAAAAAAGGAAAAATAAAAGTTGGAAAATTGTTTGGAATTTTATTGTTGTGGTTGATTTATCACCATATTTATTTAATTTTATTTAAAATAATTTTTTTTTATTTAGAAATTATATATTTTTTTTTTATTCAATAGAAATTAAAGCTTTAAGAAAAATATTTTTACTAAAAAAAATTTTTAATTCAATACCATCAGCTCTACAGCTCTTAAAAAAAAATAAACACCCTGTTTTGTATTTATTTTGAAATATACAAAAAAAAAAATAAACAAGCTATTTTAAAAATTAATTTTTAACTTAATTAGAATCGAAATAGACTATCACTTGACAGTGGGACGTAAGTCCATAGGGAACTTGTCACCCACTTTAAAATAATTACGTGGGACATAAGTCCCTTTAAAAGTGGGTCACATGTCCCTTTAGGGAGTTATGACCCATTAAGGGAGTTATAACTCTCTTTATTAAATTAATAGTTCCTTTAGGGAGTTACGACCTATTAGTGATAGTCTATTTCGATTCTAACTAAGTTTAAAATTAATTTTATAAAACCATATAACTTAAACTGTGTGATTAAGCGTATTATATTAAAGTGAAAATTTTGAAATAAAATCTGAAAGTCTTTTATAGTAAAGTACTTATGATAATATAAAAATATATATAAGCAAAATATTAGATGTACTCTTTTTGCAAAATTGCCTTTCAAAGTCAAAAGGGTTCATATGTATAATATGTAGTTCAAATGTAAAATTGTGGTTGTTTTCTTAATTTTGGAAAAAGTGAATACTCTGATTTCGAATCCAACCTCAAAATGTATACCCACTTATATTTTATAATTAAAATTAATATTTTTTTTTAATAAGTATTACTAATAATTTTTAAGCTGAGAACATCACGCAGAATCAAAACTCCCAGTGTCATAAGTACCTTAATGAACTTATTTAGAATTATCTAGCATTGTCGTACATACATTCAATCCATAAATTCCATTAAATCTAAAGCTAAAATTTATTATTTAATGTTAAATCAATGCAGGTGCAGATTTCAGGAAAATTTTTAGAATGTACTAACTTAAGAAAAATATTTTTCGAATCATAGATTCTCTTAACTTTAACAAAGTTTTGACTTCCAAGTTGTCTTTTATAAAAATAAAGAACATTGAGAAAAATGGAAACTATCTGAAAGTTAAACTTATTCCCCCTTTCTTTAAGCAGAAATATTTCTGCTTTTCTGCAAATAACTTTATACATATATATATATATATATATAAAAATATTCTATATATATTCTAAAATTCCAAATATTTACTGTAAGTATATTTTAAATAATTTACAATAGCATCAAATTCTCATTATTTTTTAATATTTATCTGAAAGTTTTTCATAATCTCCTAAAAGTATGCAAAATATATAGAATTACCTTATTCATTATTTTTTTTTGATATAAAGAAAAGTATTTTGTTTTTTAATTTTTCATTTTTTATTGCGCTTTTTGTTTTTTTTTTTTATTTTTAATAATAATGGTATTCTAATCCTTTTATTGTTTTAAATATTTAAAAATAATAAATTCAAAAAAAAAAATCAATAGGAGGGAATCTTTTGTATAAATATCATTCCTCCCTTTTTGACACCTCCATTATTATCATTTAATAAATTGTAAATTTTTATATTGTTATTTTTAAAAAGGAAAATTGAATAGAAATTCCAAATTTAGAATATAAATAGAAAATATTTTTTTAGGATAAAATATTAAAAAAATTTTTTTTATTTAAGATACAAAATTAACTTTTTTTCGAATAAAATCCGTCCATATATAAATTTTGTCAATTCTCTTAATTTATTTTAAAAGTTAAATTAATAAAAATGTTACTATTATTGTGATTAACTATCTACTAAGTAACTAAATTATGGAATTGGAATTAAAATATCTAAGAAGCAAGTTAATCTGCAGAGTGTGCAGTATAATAACTGGTGGTAGAGAATAATATGATATGATAAGCATCTCTAAGTGTATAATTGTTCAGAATCAATTTAAGAAAAATTTTAAAAAAAAGTCAAAGCGTAGGGATTAGGATATTTTCAATTGATTGAAATATAAGAGTTCTATTGCACAAACAACTTATCATTCATCGTATAATCATTTTTGATAAGTGACTGTTTTTTACGAATTAAGCTCTAATTAAAATAGGATTTTCGTACCACAGAAACTTATGCAAAATGTGGTTCGTACAAAAGGGTCCAGGAAAGTAAAAGTACAGTAGTTGGAAAATTCATTTATCTCCCATTTATATAAAAATATTTTATAAATACAAAGCCATTTAACAAAAGTAGAATATAAATTAGTTACTTTCTGTTTTCCGTTTGTTGGCTATAAAAACAGTAAAGATAACTAATCTTTAAAATTTAAATATCTAAAGCCTTTATACGTACCACACTGGATGTAAAAAAAAAATATTTTAAATAATTTATATTAAAAATATTTACAAAGATATAAAATATTCTTTTGTTTCTATAATTATTGAAATTATTCGATTCATTTAGAATTTGAGGTTTTTGAAAAAAATTGCCTTGTTTTTTTTTGTTATGGAATTTTATTTCTATTATTTAATATAAAATTTTATACAATTTTTTATAATAAAAGAAAATAAAATATATAAACATAAACAATGTTGAATAAATATTAAAATATTATAATAAATATAAAATAATCGATGTCATTTATTTTTACAGTAAAAAAGAAATAATAAATAAATAAATTATTACACTTTTTGTTTAGAATTTGTATAGAAATTTTTTGTTTTTTTTTTTTTTTTTTTTTTGTTGGGAAAAATTCGTCCTTAAATTTTTTTTTTTAATTTAAATGATAATTAACAATTGAATTATTTAACTTGTTACGAAATATAATTTTATTCTATGAACTCTAACACAAAATTGAATTAGTTTTTTTTTAAATATTTATAAAAATATCCTTGAGAATCCTTGATCGCAAGTTTTGTTTTTTAAATATTTATAAAAACATCCTTGAGAATCCTTGATCGCATTAAGATTTTTATGAAAATCGTTTTTTCAAAATGTTTATGAAATTTTGAGTATTCAAAATTTTTATATATATTTAACAATTTAAGCGGTAGAAAACTAATCATATATTCGGGAGCGTTCCATAATCTCGTTTTTTAATAAAATCTCTTTTTTAATTGAAAAATCTGTTTTTTAAGGATTTTTGTGTTGGATACAAAACAAGAATTATCAGCTTTTTTAGAATATAAAAAAAAAGGATTTTTTAAAACGAGATTTTCTAAAAATTTTATTTTCTAAACGAGATTTTCTAAAACAAGATTTTGTGAAAACAAGATTTTGTTAAAACGAGATTTACTAAATCGAGATTTCAGGCCCAAACCCATTTGTTCACCTAAAACGAAATAATTTTTTTTTTTTTTATTCCTTTTCCACTCCTTTAAGGAGTATAGGGCATTCACCAAGTTTTATTTTAAACTAGGCTTCAGTTTCTTTAATCATAATATTCACTAAGCCGTTGATTACTCGGCTGTAAAACGAAATAATTAACTACGTATAATTAAAATCGCTCTAAATTACCCCTAATTGAAAGAAATTTTAATTCGATGATAGTATAAAACGTTTCCTATGGTGTGACAGTTTCTGAGTCGCATATTTATATTAATAAAATTAAAATTTTATTAATACTTATAGATGTTTGTTATAGGATTTGCGTTAATTTTAAAATTAATTAAAACATCTCTAAAGAAGGATGAAACAAATAGAATATAGAATAAATAGAAAGAATTGCTAAGATCATTTCACTTGAAGTTGAATCAAACAAAGAAAATGAATTTCCTAACATTTTTAATTAAAATAATTGCGATTTTTTGAATTTAAGAAATTCTCAAATCAAATTACCGGAAAATCTTAATCTATTTTCAAATAAAATTAACTAAGTATAATAAAAAAATTAATTATTAAAATGTATTTTAAATTATTACAATGAAACATTAATCTTTAGTCTTAAACTATTTTTAATAATGCAAAAATACATTTTAAATTTCATATTTAGCATGTAAAATAAAAACTCAAATTTTGAAAAAATTAATTAATTTAAAAACTAAAATTTAATTGAAATGCATATCTTATATTTTTAAGAATATACATAATAATTGTCTTTTCTATTAATATATTTTATTAATTTTATTAATTTCCATTTTTCAAATTTCCTTACTATGGATAAAGAAAGTTTAATTATGCAAATAATATACGATTTAAATATAAAATTAAAATTCATTTTATTAAAAACTTTTTAATTATACTTTTTGAATTGAAATTTCATTTTATTAATAACTCAATTTCTAATTACTTTAAAATTGCTTAATAACATTCCCTTGTAAAATATTTCACTCCAATAATTTAATCATTGCTTTCATAATATTAAAATATTTTCAATTACGCGGTTTATTAAAAATCTAAAAAAAACGAGCGGTTTCTTCTTTAATCTCTCGGTACACATAACTTAACTTGATTAATAAATTTTTAATCAAAGTATATAAGTTTAAAAGATACAATAAGAACGCTGGAACTTGTTGGTATCGAATAATTGACTTTTTACTAAAATATGGACTACTCATGCAATGGTGTTTAGGGTGAACTCCCATGGGAAGCATTATCTCTACAGTGAATTTAGTAAAACTTTAAATAATTCAGCTGAAACATGGAGTAAAGTGTTTAAATTAGTACTTAGAATTGTAAATCTGTCAAATTAATATCATAGAGGAAATATAAAAACTTTAATTGACAATAAATTTTAAAATTATAAATTTTAAACCACAACTAAACTGAAAATTGTAATTAAAATATATTCTATTCGTATCTGTAATTTTTTGGTAAATATTTAAAAACTTAATATCTATATAATTAAAATAAAAAACCGTAATTCTAATTCCAAAAATAAAATAATAATATTCATTCATTATTTACGAATATTACCTAATTATATGTTTTTATTTTTAATAATACTTCTCAAATTTTTCAATTCTCATCAATTTAACAGCTCAATAATATTTAATAAAACAATTCAATTTAATTAGCCTAAGTCCTAAACGTTTATTACAAGTCATTTACTCTTAAATGTTATCCAAAAATTTCCACTTCATTCCAAACATATTGATTGCCTGATGTTGCCTACTTTACAGTCCTCTAAAGTAATTAAAAAATCCAGTAAAGACTTGAACTGCACCAAAATATAAAAATTTTACTATATTTTCTGGTGAATACAAAAAAAAAAATAAAAAAGCCACCAAACCACAAAATTTAATTGGAAATATCAAAAAATTAATACTAATATTTTAAAAATAAAAATTGTTTTGCAAATAAAAACCGTAATTAAATTATAAAAAAATTGTTAAAAAATTATTTAAATACCTATATATTTTTTTTTTTTAAATTTTAATTACTAAATAATTGGTTCAAACCCTGATCAGATCATATCTAATAACAAAATTATAATTTATAAATTATAAAATATAAAATATAACTGCCACACTTTCAAAAGAAATGCTGATTCACCTTCTTATCACATTATAAGCGATAGGGAATTGTATATAATAACAATTACTAATACCTTCAAACTACAATTAGTTATTAAAAACTTTGTAACTGCTAGACAATTACTGATAAAATGAATAAAATTACAACATTACTGAAAATATTTTAAATTAAAATTTTTCATAAATACTTAATAGCTCCTAAAAATGAATTGTATCACACTTTTTTTGTTGCAAACAATGAACTCTTACCTAAAAGTATGCTTTTTATTTTAAATACTTGACAAAAAAAGATTTTACCTAAAAATTTAATATTTTTACTGACCGAAAAATTTAAATTTAGTTCTTTAATAATTTTTAAAAAATCTGACTAAATAGTAACCAACAAGTATTACTGTATATAACAAACCGGAAAATGTATTGACAACAAAAGGTGGCAAAATCAGCATTTTAATAGAATGATGATTAAAATACTGACCATATAAATACTTATTTATTACTGATCATATAAATACCATCCATTTATCGAATATAATTCGATTATCAAAAATATAAGATTCAAACATTTTCAAAGAAATTTCCAAAATAAAATGTAGAAATGCAGACACGACTCTGGAAACGGCACTATCGTAAAGATGTAGATACGTTACTTGAAACTACACTATAGTAGGGCTGCAGACACATTACTACTAGCATTGAAAATCATACAAATTTTCATTCCAACCCATAATAATATTGAAACTTTAATTAACTCTATTATAAAGTCTTATTACAGTTTATTGAACTTTATGAATTCAATTATTTGCAAAATACTTGAATACTTGGAAAGTAATTGAATTTTTGATACTAAGACAGTATTTCTTTCTACTTAACTACTCGAAAGTGCTTAAGTATCAAAAGATAATTGCAAAAGTAATTAAACTTAAAATTTAATTATTTTCTAGGAATTACAAGTATTTTTACTTGATTCTTTTACTTATATAAGAAATAAATTTAGTAAAGATCAAAATCTATGTAATACTGGTACTTGACAGAGTAATGAGTATCTGTACTGATCAAAAATAATTACAAAAGTAATTAAACTCAAAATTTAATTATTTTCTAGGAATTACAAATATTTTTACTTGATTCTTTTACTTATATAAGAAATAAAATTTGTAAGGATTAAAATCTATTTAATTCTGGTACTTAACAGAGTAATGAGTATCTGTACTGTTAAAAAATAATTACAAAAGTAATTAAACTCAAAACTTAATTATTTTTTAGGAATTACAAGTATTTGTACTGGATTGTTTTACTTATGTAAGAAATAAATTTTGTGAGGATGGAAATCTATGTAATACTGGTACTTAACAGAGTAATGAGTATCTAGTACTGGTAATTGTACTGGTACTCAAAATATACAGGTGTGCTTGATACGGCACTGTCGCTATATGATAAAAAATTTAAAATTAAATGGAACCAACTGTTAATAAACCAATTTATTTTAATTATTTTATTTAGAATTTTTTTTTTTGAAATTAACTTTAAAAAATTATTTCTAAAAATCATTTTAAATTTTATTTTAATTTTTGTTTTTTATTTTGAAAATCAAAAAGTATTAAGTTAATAATAGTCTTATTATAATGCATTTAATTGCTTTAGTGGTATTTTAAATTTTTATAGATATAATTTTTTAGAAAAATATAATTCATATACAATATTTAAATTAACATTTTTCAAAAAAGATAAATAGAATATTTTTTTTGTATTGTTCTGTCTAAATTTTCCAAAAAAAAAAATAAAACAATAAAAATCATTAAAAACACCATCAAATTTATTTAATTATACCTTTTGTTTAAAAATTTTCACATTATATTGATCTTTATTTATTTTTATACCCGTATGACTATATAGTCAAAGGGTATAATAAATTTGCCATTACGTTTGTGACGCAGAGAAGGAGGGGAGGGAGTCCGTCCGCACGATAACTCAAAAAGTAAAGAAGCTAGGATCTTGAAATTTTCGCAAACTCGTTTTTTTTGCAATAGCCGTCATCTCTATTTAAACCCAGCCATTTTGATCCATGGGTTCGGGTAGCTGCCATACAACTTCTTTTTTTATATGAGTATTACTCTGTACCTAATGAAGCTGGGTGCCTGAAATTCTGTTATAAATAGTTTAGTGTAATGGCCAAAGTTTCTGCAAAATTTGGTTGGTCTACTGTAGAGGGTTCGAGTAGCAGCCATACAACTCCTTCTTTTATATGAGCATTACACTCCACCTAATGAAGCTGGGTGTCTGAAATTTTGCCAAAGTAATTAATGTTTATAATAATATAGTGTTTATTATAATGGTCATATTGGTATCCCAGAGTTGACACAGTCTACTATACCACACTCTTCCTCGTTTTGTTTAAATTACATTCTATAATACAAAAACAATTGTACATTAGTTACAGATTTTTGTATAGAATTATAATAATATATTTTGAATATTTTATAATAATATATATTGAACATTTATTTGAAATTTTAAATAGTTAAATAACATTTAAAATAGAATATAATATTAAAAAATAATACTATGATATTAACAAATCAAGTGTTAAAAATAGGATACCTATACACAGTACATACAAAATATAATATTTTTATTGTTTTTAATATTTAAAATGTATACAAAAATTTTATGGAAAATGGTAATAGATTGTAAAAGATTATATACCATATTATTTATATTTATTTGACCTATGAAATATTTTCAAATAAGTATTAAATAAAAATATATTATATGAAATATACATTCAATTCTTTAAATTGAATTTATCGACCAAATGTAAAAAAAATTAAATTTTATATTTTAAAAATAAATTTCATATATAAATTATTTTTAAATTTTTGTGAAAATTATAAGGTAAATTAATTATATACTTATTTAATTTAAGGGTAGGGGGGTTGCAACAGCTCCATAGGTATTAAGTCCATTATTGACTTAAATCCATTTGAAATGGAAATAAGTCCATAAAAAATATGTATTAAGTCCATATATGTGTAATTTAAGGGGGTAGCAACAGTTTCATATATTCTATTTAAAGTGGAAATAAGTCCATAAAAAAATTATGGCTATATATTATTGTTCTTTTATATTTGGTATTAAGGCCAGATTATTTCCCTTTCATATTTGGTATTAAGGTTGAATTGATTGAGCATTAAAGTTATAATTTTTTTTTACTTTGAAAATATTACTTCTTTAGGTACAATTACTTCTTTAGCTACTTAATTAATATAGACTGTAAATAAAATTATTGATTTTGTAACCTATATAATTGATTTTAGTAAAAAATGGAAATTTCTTTAATTTTTTAAACTAGTTGTTGGAAGAAGATATCAGAAAAGGTACTGAGTTTTATAGTTCTATATTTGAGATTTTTCGTCCACTCAAAAGGAAAATCATTCGTAAAGATAATAAAATCATCAACAATTTCCGATAGTATCAAACCGTTCATCACTTTTGTAATATGCTATGAAAATCTACGACGCATACTACCCCAACTATGCAATCATTTTAAAGTTTCCTTACAATGCTATGAAGCTGTAAGCGAAAATGCTAAGAAAAGAATTCGCCGATTCTATGCCCATACTGCAGCCAAATTGCAGTTAATTATATTGAAGTTTTCGATTAATTACCTATGTATTATAATATAGAAATAAAATAATATGTCAATCAATAGAATGTACATAATACGTAAATAAATAAATATATTACATTATGTTAGGATTTAGCAATAATATTGTCTTAATTCATAATGTAAAAGAGAAATAAGGCCATAATTCACTTTATGGTCTTACTTTCATTTCAAATGGAAGATAAATCCATAACTTCAAATTTTAGACTTAATACCTATGGAACTTTTGCACTCCCCGTAATTTAATACTTTATTTTTTTGCTTCTTTAATTACAATTTAAAGTAGGTGCATGATTTAGTTTTAACTCTGTTTAATTTTTGAGAATCTTTTTATTTGTTATATTGCACTTTTGCCTTTGCATTGAGTTAAATGAATTGAAAAGTGGGGAAGGTTTCTATTTGTGTTTTACCTTTATTTTATTATGAACGTAAAGAAGCACGAGACCAAATCTTGTATTATCTAAATAATGTCAGGAATACCATAGTTTTCTTATTGATTTCATTCCTATAAGAAGGATTGTGCATTCACAAAGCTATTCTAAGACTAAGCTTGAGATTCATTAATCAATATTTGCACTAAGCATTTCATTATTCGACTTTATTATTATTAGATAATGAACATACTAAAGTTATTGTATAAAATAATAAATGTTGAATTTGGGACGCCATCTATTATTTTAAACAAAAGTTAGTTATATATTATTTTATATTACTATATATAAACTATTAGCATATACTTACTTATACAATTTTTACGATATTATTTTAATTAGGTATGATCTGACCGGCATTTAAACCTGAGAGCTTCCAGATAAGAGACCGGTGTATTAACCACTATATGCTATTGGTGAGATAAGGTCAGATTTGTTTTGAAAAAAACCGGTTATTAACAATATAATTTTTACATAAAAGAAACCTAACGTTCCTTTGGGTACTCTAATGAGTTAAAATAATATATGCAAATAAATTAATATGTAATATGTACATAGATACATACTTACAGAATACTTAAAGATTTTTCTTAAAGTAGTATAAACTTAGTTATTTATCAATATTTCATTCAATTCTTCAATCATTTAACTATCCTTACTTTTTCTACTTAAAACACTTCTCTATTTTTATCAGTATTGGTAAATACTTTCCTTTCAATTTTAAAAATATTCACAGTTTTGAACAAAACAGAAGCAACTAATTTGGATTTGTTTTAAGTTAAAGATTTTTTTGAACACAACTATTTAAAACTATAGGTAAAACATAGCTTACAAAAGATACGATATTTTATTTATTAACATAGGCATAAGGTTTATATACCATCCATTCCTATTTTCGTGTTTAAACTTTGGTGAAGTTATATTTAAAAAATACTAATAGTTTATATCGTAGTTATATATATATATATATATGTATATATAAGATAATTGACTTTATATCTCAAAGTTTCCGAATATATAAATTATTAGTGGCGATGCCGCCATCTAGTGGTCGAAAAATGTATTACAAAATTTTTCTAACATTTTGTAGTATTTTTTAATTAAACCGTTATATTTTTCCTGTAAGACAGTAATCTGGATCCTTTTTCTACAACATCTTAAAATTAATATTCTGGAAAAAGGGCATAATTCTGATTTCTCATAATTTTGAATATGATGCTGTCTTAATAACCATCTTGTTTCATCTGAATTAGTGCTACCGTTTTCGAGTTATTGCAGTTTCAAGTGAAAATATTCAATTTGTTGCATTGATTTTGCACAATACTGTAGACGTATATTTAAATACATTTTTTGTCTTTTGACATTTTTAATTAAATATATGGATATATGTAGATAACAAAAAAAAAACATTTTTAATTTCTTAAATAAACATACCTCAATGTAATTGGATTTTATTATCGGTGGTTGTGTATGTAAACGAAAATTTTACACCAAAAAGAACGACAACGCAAAACCATAAATTCATCCCAAATGCTTACAACATTTAACAAATATTAAAGTTAAAAAAAAAACACAAAATGTATATAAAATATTGATATATTATGTATATATATGTATACTCACATTATGTATATATATATTTGACAAAAAAAAATACAAACTATAACTATGTATACAATTGTTCAATTTAAATTATTGATGCTCTCATTGTATGTAATGGCATAAAACTCGCCCTTTTTTTTGAGAAGGGGTTTATAAGCAACTATTTGAACAGAACATTAAATGCATGCCTTAATATATACTATTTTAAAAAATGTTATATGTTTTTGGTTCAGTCAAATCTCATATGGTAATGGAAAATGTATTGAAATCAAATAATTTTTTTTTTTTTTTTTTTTTTTAATTTTCTTTCTTCGAATGATAAATGAGCAGTTATTGTCTCCTGTAGCTATGCAATATAATTTAACAATTCTCTTGTTTGTAAAAAAATGAAAAAAAAAAATGCAATACAAACATAAAAAAAATATTTAACTATGTTCGAAAATATTGTTATAGTATTCATTTACACTATCAAATTTTACACTATTTTTAAGCGAATATTATGAACTGAAATACAAATTAATGTATGTAGCTACACAATAATTAGATTGATTTAAACATTTAAATAATTTTGACAGCTCAACTTTGAATAATTGAGAAAGATCGTATAACTGAGAAAAATTTTAAATTCCTTGTTCTAACACTCGAATATTTCTTATTTTTTTTAAACAATCCTTTTGTAGTCTTCCAGGGTTGTAAATGATCAGACTCAAATGCCAAACTCAACTTATAGCTCAACTCAAATGATGAGCCCGCTCAACCTGTGAGCGCATTATATCGGACTCAAAATTTGAGTTGAGCGATGAGTTGAGTCGAAATTTGATTTTTTTACAACCCTGGAATTTTCATTAACTGTAAACAGAGATAGGGATTTAGATGATTAGAACAGAGATTTGTTTCAAAAACATTATGCTGTAAGAGAAATTGGTTGGTGCAATAAACTTCTTATAGCTTCTTGTACTCTATCTTTAAAATCTAGCTATCTATGATTATGCTTTCTACAAAGCAAACCTAATATTTTACAAAAATTAAAAAAAAGCATACAGCAAAATTTAATTGGGAGCTCTCAATTCGACTTACGTCTCTTTTCAACCTTAATATCCGAGAAACTATTGCTGATGTGAATAGATGTACCCAGAACCCCTTATCTGACTCTTATTTATATAACAGATTCTATATTTCATTAAGAGATAGCTATAATTACAATAATATAGATTTAAGTCATAAGTCGACTTTATGTTGAAATAATTATTTATCACAACTTATCTGTACAAGGACTCAAAACTGATCAGTAAGATATTCTAACTAATACGTTTCTATAAGGTAAAAATAAAATTGACACCTGTCAAGTTTTCTAGAATTATATATATAATTTATTTATTTATTTATTTTAATATTACATATCAGGGGGCTCAGAACCAAAGTGGCGTAAGCTCCTAAAGAAAATTTTTTTATTTATTTTGCATAAATCGCATAAGAATTAGATATCGCGTTGTGTACTCCAAAAGGTCAATTTCCGGTTATATCTGTAGTATTTTTTTTAGCCAATTTTCTTAATTTTTTCAGTGTCAAAGTTGCGTAAAGTTTGTGTCCTTTTTTTTATTTTTATGTGAGTTAGGCCACTTTAATTCTTGAGCCCCTATGCTATACCTTATTTGCAGCAATCCATCAATTATAGTTAACATTTTGAACAAAATTGTAATTACAAAATCAACGCTCTCAATAAAATGCCCGTTAAAATTTACACATTTTTAATAAATAACTTTTGTAATATATAAAATGTACCCAAAATTTTAAATATCACATAAAATCAAAAAAGCTAAAATGAAAAAAAAATATCATATAAGAAAAATTACCATACTGTAACATTTTATGCAATTTTTGTGGCATGTTATATAATATGTTAGTAAACTGCTGGTAAATGTTCAGCACATCTCTTTTTATTTTACAAGAAGAAAAAAAAAAAAACAAAAACAATTGCATACCATCAATTTATAAAGGATTCATGTATATATATATATATATACATATACCACATTCAAACACCCTTATAAACAATTAAATATATATTTTCATATTCCATAATTATAGACATTTTATATTTTGGAAACAAAACTAATTTCTTTTATTTTTTTTTCATATATATATATATATATATACAAAACATATACAAACACATATGCACAACCAATACAAACATTCATTGTATTGTTCAAAAAAAAAAAAAATAATAATTTGTTGCTTTCGTTCTACAATTCACCACATATTGAAAAAAAATGCTTTTGTTAAATATCCTGTTTCTTTTTTTTCGAAACAACAACAAATAACAACAACAACAACAACTATTACTAAAAAACCAGAAGTCTTTATAAATATAGAAAAAAAAAAATGTTTTATTTTCTCATTCTCCATATCCTTTAAACAGGATAATTTGTAAGGAGCAGTTTTTTTTTTTTGTTTGTGTTTTTTAAAAGGAATGCAACATTTTCAAATGCACATTTCATTGCAATTTAATAATAAACTGTAATGTTAATATATATATATATATATTTATATATATATAAATAAAGCAATAAATGTACATAATGTATAGAAAAACAATTAAAAAAACAACAACAAGAGTTAGAAAAAAAAAACAAATAAAATAATAAGAAGAAAATTGGCAATAGTTAAGCAATAGTTATTGTTTGTTATTACTTTAACTTCAACAAAATTCTTTCATGTCTAAAAAATGTTATTTTATAAAAGCTGAACAGAAGAAGATGGGGTGCAATGAAAAATGACATAAAAAACAACACATAAAAATTCTAATAAATAAATTTGAAAGATACAATAATAAATAGAAAAAACTCTTGTTAACTTTAACCTAACTACATATTCCCAAAAAAAAATTTATCATTAATTTTCTGTAAGTTGTTTTTGTAAATTAAAAAATATGTTTATTTTAATTTTTAACTTACACGACCATTTTTAGACAGTTATTAGTTACCGAAAAATTAAAATGGGAGTAATGTATCTTATGAGTATTTTTTTAAATAATATCATGATTTTTCAGTGGATTCTCTGTGTAATCTAAATAGTAAAGACTATCTTATTAACTCCTTTCGAATTTAAATTAGTCCTAACCAACCATTTTATAAAACAAGTTTTCATCATGACAACATTCTTTATAGCTGGGTGACACAGTGGTCAGAGTACCGACTTTTCATTCGAGACATTTGAGGTCGAAGTATAGTGCCTGTGATTCGACTCATCTACCATTCGTCATTGAGTTCAAATTAATATCTTAACTCATAATAAATAATTATATGTCTTTAATATAAAATACAATAATATAACTATTAACAAACACAAAATATAAACAAATAATTTAATTTAATAAAATAACTCACAGATATAGAATATCATATAACTCAAATTCAAAATTATTACAATATTAACAAAATAGAATTATATATATTGAAAATTTAGGACGTTTCTGCATATTATAAGACCTAGTACTATACCTTATATTGTATTTCTTCAAAGTTGCCAAATTGTGCGATTTCGCGTCGAACGGGCGATATTTTTATTCGTCTTGCTAAGAGCGCTTTTTTAGGCTCGTTTTTTAATTTATGCAATTTTACGCCCTTTTTCTAAATTAAGATTTTTTAATAAGTTTTTAATAATTAATTTTCAATATACTTTTAAACTAATAAAGGTATTGATATCAATTAATAATTGAACTGTTCTTTTGACTGGGGTTGAAATAACTGTTTTTTTAATTTTATATAAAGTTACAGTACTTCAATTAATGTATTTTTATTAAAATTAAACTTAACTGTAACAATTTTCTTTAAATAAAATATAAAGCATCAGATATTTGTAGACACTGTCTGGTGCGACTAAAAAATCTGGCAACTCTGGCGTTTCTTGAATATGGAAACTTTGTTTACGCTAAGTTTTGAAGTTAATAAGAAATATGAATAATTCTGAGGTATGTGTTATTCATAAGTAAGAACTTCTATTTTACATTACTATTTTCAATCTTGCTAATTCATAAATGGGAGCGTTCCATAATCTTGATTTTGTAAATCTTTTTTTTTTTTAAATCTTGTTTTTAGAAAATTTCGTTTTAGAAAATCTCGTTTTTTATTGAAAAATCTCGCTTTTTAAGAAAAACTCTTTTTTAATTGAAAAATCTGGTTTTTAAGGATTTTTGAGTTGGATACAAAACTAGAACTATCAGCTTTTTCCAGAATATAAAAAAAGGGATTTTCTAAAAACATGATTTTCTAAAACGAGATTATCTAAAAACGAGATTTTCTAAAAATGAGATTTTCTAAACGAGATTCATTTAACCGAGATTTCAGACCCAACCCTGCATAAATAAAGAAATTAAATATTTTAGACATTGAAATGTGAACTCCTGTAAAATTCAGATAAAATAAACTAAAAATGTTAACGTAAAATTTCAAAAACTAAAATACAAAAAAAAACAATTCAAAAAGTTTACATTATAACGCAGAAGGTATTTGAATTAAAACTAATTTAAAAATTTTATTGTTTGAATAGTTTTATAAACTTTTAAATGTAATTAAACTTCGGATTGATTTTCATATACTAGAAAATAATAGACATTGAAATTTTGACAAAATTATGTTCAAAAAACGTTGTTTTCTCAAACTAATTTTAATACTAAAAATTCCATCTCATAACTTCTAACATTATTTATTATTTGAATTTTCCTTAAATTTTTAACTTTCAAAGGTTTCCTTTTAAGAATTTTATGAAAATTTTATTTTTTAACAAAAGAATTCGATTATCGTTTAACAAAAAAAAAAAAAAATAATAATAAAACAACCATAATAGAAAATTCAATCACTTTTCCACTTACATATACCCATATAAATACTTATATAATCAAGTAACCATATAAACGCATTATTTTCACCTAGATATTTTCACCTATTTAAATTTACAAGTTTCCTTTAACATATATACAGATATTTCACTTAATTTTTTACTGTTATTTATTTATTTTTTTTTTGTATTCTACAGATACTCGAAGCATTCAACAGACACTGTAAAAACTTTTTTTTTTAATTTTTTTTTATACCTGCCAATATTTTCACCTGAAACTAAAGAAATTCACAACCCTATCTACTATGTATATTGTGAATATACAAAATAATGTCTTATGAAAATCATAATATGTTATAAATATATATATATTTATATATATATCTTATATGTATATGTATATATATATTTGTTTTGTGTTTAAAGATCAAAAGTGTATTTTGAAGTGAAAGAGTTGAACTTTGTATATAAATAGTATATCATCATAGTGATACAGGCTTATTCATATATAAAGTAATATTATATGTTTATAAACACTTATACACTTATGATCAAAATGACAAATGTACTTGCAATAACACATTTTTGCATGAAGTTCAAGAGCCAGCTGAATGGCGCTGTATTTAGATTACCGACCTTTCACTGTAAAAAGCCGTGTTCAATTCCCGGTAAAAGTGAAAAACAAATTAAGCTGGTTTTCGTATTCGACTCAGCTACAATTTCAATAATTAATAATTATATATTTTTAATAAAAAATTCAATAATATAACAATATAAAGAAATACAAAATATAAACCATTAATTTAATTTAATAATATAACTCACAGATAAAGCAATATATTATAATTCAAATATAAATTCATTACAATACATAACAAATAGAAATCTAATTATTAAAAATCAAACGTTTCTACAATTTAAAACGGCTGGGTGTCACAGTGGTTAGAGTGCAGGCTTATTAGTCTAACAGTTTAACGGTCCATTTTATATTTTTAAAGTAGAATAATTAAACTTTAGTATATTTTGTCAGCGCTAACAACCTATCGAATATTGGCAATTTTTGAAGCTCAACAAATCACTTTAAGCTTTAACCATAATTGTATTTCCTTTTATTCCATTTTAATCATTGTATTTACATCTAATATTATGCTCACAAGTGTATTTTCCTATATACACCATTCAGTATAACAATTTTAATTCACAATAAATGAAGGAAAATCTTTGATTTTATTACATATACATATATACGCATAGTTAGATTTACTTATAATTTCTAACTTATGTATCTTTATGTGACAGTATCTTGATGTAATTTTATATTTGACTACACATTAAAATTGTCAATTGAAACAGTTTAGTAAATAACTGTTAACATAAAATATTATATATATGTATATTTTTTTTTATAATATGTATGTATATATAAAGTTTCGTTATATATATACATACTATAATGTTCGCAGAATACATACCTCTATCTAAATTTAAACGGAATCGTGATTGTTATTAAGAGATCTTAATGGGTGGGGAAATAAACTCATGTAAAGCACTTGATTTGATGTTATTATTGACTTTCAAGTAATACAATCATACACTATTAGACATGAGTATAGTACTCATAGTATAGTACGAGTGATTTTTTAAAAAGTATTCTCCAGATATTACACAATGATAATGATAAGTTGTTAAAAGAGTTTTTATTGAAATTTACACATGTAAACAATTAGTAATAAAAAAAGTCATAAAAAAATGCTTGGTAGGAAGTAAACATTGAATAACATCATGTTTAACATCACTTTTCAATAAACGTCACTTTTATTAAAACGTGTTTGATTAGTTTTATTCTATCTAACTATATTTTATAATTTATAAATATCTAGTTAAATTTGGTATAAAGAAAATTAATTAAGATTTTATTTAATAAATTTTTAAAATATTTATTCAATTTTTAAAAAATATTTTACAGAAAAAAATGTTTAAAACTTTAAAGTTCATCTAATTTTCATTGTATTTATTCACGTTATTAAATTTATTCAATATTTGGTTTATAATTTAATGAATGTAATGTTTTTTTTTCAATAAAACTTTGGATAAGTATTCAACTAGTGACATTTTAATTACAAAAAATCAAGATGTCAATCAAAACTGACAACATTAATATTTCTATTTGATTACATACATAAATCCTTATTATTAATACTATACATACTATACTAATACAATTATAAAAATTTTTGCAATTAATTTTGGAAACTAATATAAGTAGAAAATATTTATTTTTGTTTTTGTTTTTTGTTTTTTGCAAATTAATCAAAAATTTAATTTATAAAATTAAACACAATTTTAATAAAAACTATATATAAAATTTCAAAATTTAAAATTAATTAAATATTATCAGAATTAAAAAATATATAAATCAAATTACTTTTAAATCGATTTAATCTCATAAATAATTTATTTTATAACAATTTTTTTTTTTTTTTATTAATTGTATTTTAAAAATCTGAAATAATATTATATACAGTTAGTTACTGATTATTAAAAAGCGTTTATAAGCTTCAATTAATTTTATATATATTTATTTTTGTATTTATTTAACTATAAAATATAAATTAAAATTTTTATAATTTCAAATTAAAATTTTAATCATTTTAATATAAGTATTTTTATTTTTTTTTTTTTTTTAAATAAAAATAATTATTAATGTTTTTATGTCAATTTAAAAATAAAAAAAAAAACATAATATTTAATTTATTGTTAACACATCATTAATATTTATATATATATAAACGGATCATATATATATAATTTGCAATTAATATTATTAACTAAATTTAAACTTAATTCTGAATTGTAAAAATATTTAATAAAAGTAAAATTAAAAAATATTTAATTAAATTAGAGTTTAAATATAAATGAGAACCGAAATTTGAAAAACAAGGTAATTTTCATTATGAAAAGGGAACACAAAACACTCCAGAAAATCGTTTGATACCACACATATTTTACCACAATGAGGAGTACATTAAAAAGACTTTGCTAACAGGTTTTAAAGCCCCTGAGCATTCCATCTTTTTAGACAAAAATAGATATATTCAATATATATATTCAGACCATACCCCCTGTTATATCACTATAACAGACAGGCTACATATAAGGTCATAGAATATAACCCGGGCATTATAAACGGCGAAAATCTGAAATACAGTATGTCTATTCCGGACATAGATAAATTATTAAAAAGAGACTATTGGTGGTTGGAAAACACCTTTAATTTGCACTGAGGAGTTTATACAAATTGTTTTAACTAGGTTTACTTTTTCAAATTAGGTGAAATTAGTGTAAGTTTTATATTAAAAAGTTTTTCAGTTGGTTTGTTTTTTTTAGTTTTTAGTACCCCAAATTTTTACCCAAACTATATAATAATAATATTGTAAAATTGAACAATTTAAATAAAGATTAAAGTCTTGGAATAAATATTAATATTAACATAAAAATTAGATATTTAGTTTAAATGTAAATCAAATTATATTATAAGCTGTTTTTATTAAAAAAAAAAAAAAAAAAATCATTATGAAGAGTATAGAGTAAACTGTGTCAGCTCTAGGGCTGGTATTCTTATTACAGATGATATAATATGCGGCTCATTACTTTTACTTTTACAAAATTTGAAATACAAAACCTTATAAACTCTTAGTTACTTATAAAAGTTGTATGGCCACAATTGCACTAGACCATCAATTTTGCACAAACTTTGGCAAAATTTCAGACATCTACCTTTATTAGGAGAGTAATGCTTATGGGAGCCACTCGAACCCGATCGGAAAGGCTGGATTTCAATAGCGATGACGTCTGATCTTGCATAAAAACAAATTGGGAAAAATTTCAGAATCATAGCGACTTTACTTTTTGATTTATTGTGCAGAAGCGCGGACGGACGGTTACATAAAACTAGATCGATTTTATTTTCAATTCTAATCCGATCGATTACTTTGAGTCTATTAAGAGTACTTTTATTATTGTTCTTAAAATTCTAACGCATATAATTTGAGTTTATTAAAATTAATAACATTAATTTACAATTTAAAAAAGACCACTATAGTCTTAAAACTGTTGAGCTTTCAGGTTTTTACTATTCTTTTAATTTTATTTCAATCTATGTCGTATTTCCAGCTTCTTTTGAAGTCCTTTCTTAAAGGTAAATGTGAAGATACTTAAAAATCAATTTTATTTTCCAGTTCCTTGATTTTTTGAAGTCCTACCTGTAAAGAGCTTTCGAACAACTACATAACAGTAGCATCCTAAAAAAAACTATTTCTGCGTCATAAGGATTCTGTTTTCACTTCTATGAGCTGAAATTCCGTGACCAATAATTGTCACAAAGCTATTAATTACTCCTATTGCACTTAGTACAATTTTAAAAGATATATAATATTACGTTACGAATTTGCTCATAGAAGTGCAAAAAGTTAATTGCTATTGAATTTGATCCAACCAACCGTCGAACTCAAAAGCTCTTAATTTCTTAAAGCTCTAAACGGCGCTTAACCACTGCTCCAAGTCCTTTATTACGTACAAAAATTTATTAATTTATCTAAATGCCCAAAAAAAATTTACACTAATATTTATTTTCATTTATTTTATTAAAATATCTTTTAGCATTTATCCTAAATATAAACGTTTTATTTTAACCTTGATACTAATTTGCACAAGTTTTTTTTTTTTTTACTGTGAAAAATATCTATACAACACATTATAAAAAAAAACATTGGATGCAAAGTAATAAAATATAAAACAATGTAAAAAAATTTTATACCAATTATACTTAATTCTTAAAGAACACCTGATGTTAAAATAGCAATTGCATTTTTGTTGACATTTCATTATAATTTTCCAGTGTTGTTCTTTTTTGTTTTTTATACAAAAAACTCACCTTTTTTTCATCTTAATGTCCTTCAATGTAACAAAAAAACAATATCAAAACAAAGATAGTACATATATATACATATACATATAGATATTATTATTATTCTGCTATTGTTACATGTTATGACAACATAAGAAAAAAAAAACAAAAAAAAGGACAAACATTTTATGAATTTATTGTAAGGTAAATAATAAAATAATGCATAAAAAAATTGTGTAAAAGTGAATTGTTTTATTTTTTTTTTTTGTTTTTTTTTTTATACAAATACATTCAAACCTAAAAAAAAGGATTCAAAACAAATATATGACAATTTGTGACAGAATAAACAATTGCTTCTCTCGTGAGTAAAGCACATTTATTTGACACGTTTAACACTTTTTTCTCATTTTGGAGGACACTTAAAAACCAAAAAAAAAATAAAGCACATGAAGTGTTAAATATCAGGCAAACACCATAGATATATATATATATATATGTAAATATAAAACATAGGTATGTAAATATGTAACCTCAAAATTTCAAATAGAATGGAGAATATAAAAATCAAGTGTAAAATTAGGTGCCCTGAATTAAAGACCTGCGAAATAAAGCCCCCGGGAGGTAATATTTCCTGATTTAATAAGAAATAACGCTCTGGGATTTCTGTTTTGAGTTGAACTACGGCTTCTATGATTAATTAAACACAGGGTGATAAATAAAACCCCGGGTCGATTGAATATTAGACTTCTTGAGAAATAAAGCCTGGAGTTATTATTTCTCATTAAATATGTAATAATATCTATTTTTGTAATATTCAGACCTTAAAAAAAATTTAAAAATATAAATTTACATATGAGTCAAAAGTTAGATGTAAAACAATATTTATTTAATATCTAGATATTTGTCCATGCGAGATTCTATATTAGGAAGCATATTTAAGTTAAGGTTAAAAAATCAAAATTGACTCTTTTTTGAGAGTATTTATGAATTAATGTATGCAAAACTTTGGTTACAAAATCAGGTTTATATGTGTATTTTGTAGTTTATATGTAAAATTATTATCTGTTTTTTAATTTTGGAAAAAGGGAATATCCATGATTGCGGTTACAACTCCAAAATGTGTGCTAATTATTTTTAATATTATAGTACAAGAAAGTCTGTGTACATTCGTACCCGTCACTGATGTTATATAATTTAAATTAACTTTTTACTAAAAATATATGAAACCATTCATTTGCAGGTTCAATTGAATTGGAAAATAAAAAATAACACCCCGGGGCTTTATTTCTCATAGAAATCGTAGTTCAACTTAAAAGAGAAATAAAATCCTGGGCTTTGTTTCCCATATTTTCGGGGCTTTATTTCTCAATTACTATAAAAAATAAAATCCCAGGGCGTCATTTCTCATTAAATGGGAAATAACACCTAGGGACCTTTATTTCACAGGGCCTTAATTCATTGCACCGTAAAATTAGTATATGGAAAAAGGATAATAAAACCAAGTAATTTTTAAATTTAAAATTATATTTTAACAATACAGATTACAGATTAGAGGAATAAAAGTTGATCCTTATAATTATAATATTATCTTTTTAAAATCTTAAAACAAGGAAATTAAAATTGTAGTAATTGATATTTAAGTTTTTCTTAATTTGTTAGATTTTTAATTGAATTGAATATTGTTGACTAAACTTGTATTATAAGTTTATTAATTATGAAAGCTTAATTAATATATTTTTTTTTTTTTTAAATTCCAAGATTTAATTTCTTTTATTTCATATGTAAGGATATATTTAATCGTTGCATTATCTATCCTTAATTTTTAGTACATTTTCAAAAGGATTAAAAAAATGCGCATATATAGTTTCACGACAACCGAGTGGTAGTCGATATGCTTACAAAGCTTTTACACCGTATAAAATAATTAAATTAATTTATAACCACAGATTAATATTTCAAAAAAAATTATTTAATGGAAGAACTTTTTTCTGAAGCCCCGGCATAGTTTAACTACAGCCAACATAGTTCGAAAAAGTCCTGAACTTAAATTGTTATAATAAAAGTTCCATAAGGATTATTTTTAATCCGAAAACGCCAAATGATAGCTCTTTTTATAAACTTTAAAATAAGCCTCACCATAATATAATTGCAGCCTTCATAGTTTGAAAAAGTTCTGAACTTAAATTGTTATAATTAAAAGTCCGTAAGGAGTAGTTTTAATCCGAAAATGCCAAAAGACAGCTTTTTTTATAAACTTTATAAGTATATATTATGTAACACAAATATATAAGGTTGGCAATTTTATCCTTTTCAAAAATTCACTACCTTTTATATCTTCCAAATGGTTTGAGTTCGAAACTTATTTTGATAGAACTTAGATTCTAAAAATAAGAAATGGTCTTTAAAGAAAACTTTTTAGTATACCCTTTACCCAAAACTTGTTGTAAAATACTTATAGTTTAATTTTGAAAATGTATTAGTTGAAACACCCTTGGGTATTTATACTTAGTATTTGGGTATTTTTATCATCACTTAGTTATTTTAAATTTAACAGCTCTTTAATAAGTTGTACTGCATCACATGAAGGGAAAACGTAATCGTGAGATACTCGCAGGAATTATAAATAAAATAATAATATTTTTTGATTTAATGCTAATCAGTGGTTAAGTAATCATATGCACAGCTTCCTAAAAAACAAACTTCAATTATTTTATATAAAATTTATTTAGTATGTAATTAGTCGACTGTTATTATATTACTTGACAACTCTAAGCATTATTCTGTGCAATTCTATTCATTACTTTTGTCCAAATTCAAACACTTTTATAAATTTTCAATTATGAAGATATGCTCTATAAAAAGTAGATTAAAACCACTGATTATTTAAACTTCGAAATTTATTTTAAATTCTCAATTCATTTTAAAGTTCGAAATCCTAGAACTTATTTAATTTTTCTATAAAAATTTATTCAAAAATTATTTTTTTTTTTATTAATTTAAAAAAAAAAAAAAAAAGTTTTCTTATTAAAAAAAATATATATATAATGAAATCGTTTTCATGTACTTAATTTTCCTCTACTTTTCCTTATTTCGAAAATTTTCCAAGTCCTTTTTCACAGTATTTGAATAAGTTGCAGTTGGTGTCTTCGTTCAAATCTTGTTTTCACAATGTCATTTTCAAAAAAAAAAAAAAAAAAAAAAAAAATGGTTGGTTGTCGTTTTTTTGCTAAGGACTTTTAACAGAATAAAAAAAACAAGTTATAATCGGCAGATGTCGCCAACAGCGACAAATAAAATATGTAAAACGAGACTAGCATTGAAATAGCTATCATATAATAATAATATGCTCATTTCATTTCTGAATTCTCAGCTTTTAATTTTTTTTTCACTTCTTTCTCTTTTTCTTTTCTTTTTCTTATTTTTTTTTTTTCTGATTTTTTTTTTTCTGATTTTTTTTTTTCTGATTTTTTTTTAACATGATCGTATTTAAATCTTACAAGTATTTTCAAGCTTTTAAAAAAAACTATAGTTTTTTTGATTTTTGTTTGTTTTTTGTTTTTTTATTTGCAATTTAAGTTTACTTTAACAACAACAACAACAAACAAAAAAAAAAAAAAAAAAAAGAAAATGAAATAAGGAATGCAAATTATTTGTTAAATTAATTTAAGAGTTTGGTGTAAATTTATGAAATTTAATTATGTATTTAAGCGAGTTGATCATTAGGTTATTAGAGGTCAGCATATCGAAGTCACTGCCTTCCTCTCTGCCCAGTATATTCAATATTTATCTTAAAAAAAAGGACAAAATTTGAACTTTAGGAGTAGGTAATGAAAACTCCTATTTTTTTTTTTTATATTTTACGTGGATTGGTGGGAATCTTCGAATGATATGAACTGTCCCGTAGCAGAAGTGTATGCCGGATTCTTACCGACTAAACCATACCCTTCCCTTATTAAAACTAGTCAAACTGACTAACCATTAATTTTTTGCTATCTTTGGTTTGAGTAAAGGTTTTGTGTACTTTCCCTTAGGAAATCTGTACTTTATACTATATTATCTAAAGTTCTTTTTCTTTTAAGCCTTCCAGCCTGAGCTCTGTAAATAAAACTTAAAGTAACCTTAAATATGGTATAGCTATATCTCGATATTGCAATATGTCGGTTGTACTATTTATGGGTCATCATCCGGTTATAATAGTCACAAGCAAATAAATAATGCAAAACCATGAAATTAGACCCTTCAAAATAAAGCCCGTGTGGGGTGTTATTTCTCAATCAATAACATCCCAGGATCTTATTTCCTTTATGTAATATTACAGCATAATGTGAAAAATAAGATCCCGGAATTTTTTGTCTTTTACTTGAAATTTCGACTTCTTCAAAAATAAAGCCCCGGCTATAAATATCTACCCTGTTTTAAAAATATCTACCCTGTTTTTAAATCTTGCTCTAATCTAAGATTACTCAAAAATACGATCTATGCATATCAAAATTAACACTCCGTGGCTTTATTTATCAAGAGATCGTTGATTAGATTGAACGAAAATTAAGACCCAAGTGCTTATTTTTCAACCGGTCGTGGATTAAATTGAAAGGGCATTACGATCAAGGGGTATTATTTTTCATTTAATGAGAAATCTTTGAGACTTTTTTTATGAATTACTATGAGAAACAACAACCCGGGGTCTTATTTTGCAGATCCTTATTTTACACCTCCAACTAATACAATTACCTCCTACACTAACATAAATTAAAATAACAACAAACAAAAATTTTATAATAAAGTGCCTGACGAAAAAAAAAAACTTTTGTTTTTTTTTCTTTTTTGTTTTTTTTTTTATTTCATTTTCGCCTTCAAGCCAAACATGGCAGTAAATTTTTGCATATATATTAAAATTAAGAAAAAATAGTGTTAGTATAATTTTGGTGCTGCGTTTATTTATCCAAAAAAAAAAAAAATACGATAAATACAAAAAAAAAAAAAAAATATCAGTAAAAAACCAACAAAAAAACGTCAAGCAAGGGTCTCTTCTCCTGTACTCATGCTCTCTTTTTTTTTTGTATTCTTTACTTCCACTTATTTAAATAAAATCCTTTGAAATTGTGAATACTAGTAAGTAACGTATAATATACATATACACATACTTTTATTTAAAATATATACATATTGTATATATATAAAACACATATAATATAAGCTAGTTTAACTTTACACAGTTATTCAAAAAAAAAAAAAAAAAAACTTTTTTTATTTTAACTTAATTTTATTTGTTAGTTTATTTTCTCTTAGTTTGTTTGTGTGATTGTTTTATTAGAATTTGTTTAGTTGAAAAATAACCAAAAGGTATGGTGAAATGGTAAAAATCATGGGGTCAGGTGAAATTGTTTTTTTTTTTTATTTTGTTCTTTTTTTTTTACTTGAGTGTAAAAGAAGTGATAGTATTTTTTTTTTTTTATAAGCAATTTTAGAGTGATAAAATTAAATCAGATAATGGAGAATCAGTGGTAAAATGAAATGGGGCAAAAAATAAAGAGGTGGTTTTTTATGAAATATGAAAAAAAAAACAATTTTCATATTTGAAAGAAAATTTTATTTTTAAAATAGTTTTATAGAACTATTTAAGGACGTGAGAAGAATAAAATTTTTGAAATAAAAAAAAACTAATTCGAAATGTTGCTCTACTCTTTCGAATTTAAAAATGAAAATTTAGAAATTCAATATTGAAACTATATATAATATATACTGCTGTTATTAATTTAAGAAATTTTATTGAAATAGAAAATCCCATTTTAAAATTTAAAATTATTATTTTTATTAATAAATAAGAATCTTAATTTTTTTCATATTGATAGAAATTTAATAATTATATTAGAAATGTTTCGGTATTTAATCACAATTTATAGGTCATATGGAAATTCCAAGATGGTTTAAAACTGGTTATAGAAAGTCATTTGTCGTGAGGGCTGCTAAGATGTGGAACATGCTTCCATCTAATGTGTTTTCCTCTGTTAATAATGTCTCATACTACAACTTTGAAAAATTTAAAGCGAATCTTTTCAGATTCATGTCCAATCTACCCACAAATTCGCCTTTATTATCCTATTTTCCTTCCCTTTTCAACTAAACCATCGTTTTTTTTAAACCTTGGTTTTTCTATTTCTTGATTATTTTTCTATCCTGAAGAAGCAAACGTTTAAAAAAATTTATATTTTTAGGATTGCCATACGGTACTAATTGCGATTAATATTTTTAGAGTTGCCATAGGGTACTAAAATCAAAGACAAAAAATCGAAGCCTTTCTCAACTGTTTTGAATTATTAAAAAAAAATATCAGACACTAATAATAGATAATAAACTTTATAGTGTCTTAAAATAAAAAATTTTTTTATTATCAAAACCTAAAATAATGACTTGTAATTGATAAAAATTTAAATTTTAATTTTTATAGCCAAAAAAAAAAAACCAAATTTTTTTATATTCAATGAATACTTAACATCACTAATAAAAACGCAAAAAAAATATTAAAAAAAAAACTGTGAAAAATTCCAAAATAAAAAAAAAACAAAATTAAAATAAATCAATGTTTTGATTTTAAATTATAAATTCCTAATAAAAGATAATGCGTTTTAAAATAAAAAAACACAAAACATTAAAAATATCTTTAGATACATAACAAATTAAAATCATTTTAGTGTAATGCTTATACATACCTCATTTTACATATATACAGGGTGTTTCCGACCCAATTTGATAAAAGATAAAACTTGATAAAAGGCGTTTAATTGATATTTTGTTAAAAATATTTGGCTTTAAGATCTTATAATTTCTGGCTGGGGCACTCTACAGTAATGTTTGATAATAATTTATAAAGCTCATAACTTCTAAAGGAGTTAAAATAGACCTCCCCCCCTACAATACAATTTTTTGTTCGTCTCGACATGCCCGATCACCCATTTCAAGGAAGACCATCGAGTAGGAAACACCCTGTATATATAAATATATATAATTTTATTCTCACTTCTATTGCTATTTAATGTGAATCATGGGGACATTATTTCAAAATGATTTTTAAATTTTATTTATTTGAATTGAAATAAAAATTATAAAAATTTGTTTTTTTTTATTATTATCCTTCTAAACCAAAATCCTTTAACGGTTTTTTTTTTATATTTAATGTTTTATTTTATATCCAGATTCTGGTATAACCAAGTGTTTTTTTTGAAATAAAATATTTTCAATATATCAAATCGTTCGTGGATAAGAAAAATAAATAAGATTTTTCTTAATGGTTCTTAAACCTGGATATTAAATTTGAAAATCAAAATTTTTTTCTAATACATATAAAGCTTCAGGTTTTTGTTTTTTTTTGTGTTTGGTTCAGAGATGGGGAATATAGTGATTAGACTACATTATCTTTGCGCATCGCGTTTTCTGAATTAAAAGCAAAGGGTAACAGTTTCATCACAAATGTATCACTATCCGTTTTTATTTGTCAATTCGAAAATATATACAAATGTCCTTAATCCACATTTCAGGGGCAACTACATTAAGTTTCAGTAAAATAATTCTGTTAATATAATAGTTCTCTGGTAAATACCTAATATCTTATATTACTGTTTTTTGTTATATAACATTTCGAGATTTGATGAGAAGTCTCGAAAGCCACCCAGAATCACTCTATGGATTTCATCTACCTAGTGTTGGACTTTAACTAACTAAAACCACAACACTTTTCAAACCCAAATTTAGAATGGATTTTATAATATATTAGCATTGTTTGGTTTTTAGGATCGGGATTGATAAAGAAAATTTAGGGTGGGATTTGGGGAGTTATGGATTAAATAGAGTAAGGGAAGAATATAGGCGAATATAATTAAGGTCGATGTTAGTGTTCTTCTTAAAATTTTAAAGACCGTAGTCCGTATATACATAAATTACCAACTTTGGAAAACATATTACATGGTAACTGACGTACGCATAACAAACGAATTTACACAAGCTTTGTTACGCAATTTTACTAACTCAACGGTATAGGGATGAGTATCTGTCTCACTCAATGAAACTCAATGAAACTGCAGCAATGCAAACTTCAAAGTATAACAAATAATTATTTTATATGCAACAAAACTCTTAATGCATTTGACTGCATTAGCAACTGAAATCAAACATTGATTATACTTACCAACATCTAAAAATAAACTTGAGATAATTAAAATTATTTACTCTAATATTTAAAGGAGCATTTCAATTGTAGCTGAGTCTACAATAAACTCACTTGATAATAATTGATTGAAATAATCTTTTTTAATATTTTGTTGCGTCTTAGTACTACGAAACCCGGTTTACCGAAATCATGTTTTTAAAATCCAGCTTTTTAAAATTCATCTTTTTAAAATTCGGTTTTTAAAATCCTGTTTGTCTTTTATTTTTATTTAATTTAAATAACAACTTTCGGTGGCCTTTACCAAATTTTTAAAAAAGTGGGGCTGCCACCAAATCCTCTTTTAAACAAATTATTAAAGCCCTGACATTGTAACCATCTCTAAAAATATCGTGATTGCTTAACAATAGATAAACTGGATTTTAAGAAACTGAATTTTAAAAGGCCAGATTTTAAAAAACTGGAAAGCCTGATTACGGTAGCCTGTAATCCGTTACACGCCCCCATTTTGCTAGCTTTAAATACAATTATTCTTATAACAAATAAATAAGTACCGTAACAGCTTACTAAACGCATCAGCGATCAACATAATTTTAAGTGTCCTTTAAAATTTAATATCTAATACTCGATATCGTACTAAAAATATTTGTATATAATTTTTTTTATGATACTCTTATACAATTTTGCAATTATCCTTATACATAATAGTGTGGGAGCACACACAAAAAAAAAACAATATTTCTTCTTATTACATTTATTAGGGATTTGTGTTCACGACGGCGACAATAACAACAACAACAAAAAAATAAATAAAAAAAAATTAATGCAAACAATAAAAAAAAAATAACATGAAAAGCAGGACATTAGAAAATGCAATAAAAATCAGTACATTGGTAAAATGTACTTATACTTACATTTATTTTTGTATATGTACGTGCTAAACCTGAATGTCCTTTTAATTTTATATTTGTTTGTTTGTTTTTTTTTTGCTTATAAATTTTTAAACCAATATTTTTTACCTTTAGATTTATTTTTTATAAATCGAAAAAAATAAATAATAATAAAATACAGTTACAATTGTTTTGTGCTTTTTTTTTTTTTTTGTGAATTATATTACAAAAATAAAAAAAAACGAGGAAGAGTGTAGTAGAGTAGACTGTGTCAACTCTGGGATACCCGTATGACCGTAACATATACATTATATCATCCGGTTAAATACTTTTGGCAAAATTTCAAACATTCAGCTTTATTAGGTGTAGAGTAATGCTCATATAAAAGAAGGAGTTGTATGGCAGCTACTCGAACCCTCAGCAGTAGCCCAACTAAATTTTGCAGTAACTTTGGCCATTACACTAAACTATTTTTTGCAAAATTTCAGACACCCAGCTTCATCAGGTGTAGTGTAAAGCTCATATAAAAGAAGGAGTTGTATGGCAGCTACTCGAACCCTCTGCAGTAGACCAACCAAATTTTGCAGTAACTTTGGCCATTATACTAAACTATTTTTTGCAATTTTTTGTAATCTGACCAATGGCGTAGTGGTAAAGACGCCGTCTTTCATGTGGAAGGTCTCGGGTTCAAACCCCGGTCAGATCATATCCAATAAAAAAATATCGTAAAATTGTTTAATTATATCGTAAAAGTTTATATCGTAATATAAAATAACATTTAATAAAAATATATAAATAATTCTTGTGTAAGATTATAGATGGCGCACAAAGTTGACATTTGTGCATTCATATTTCATAACCTTATATACAATAGCTACAGCCGACTAATCAACGGCTTAGTGAATATTATGATTAAAGAAACTGAAGCCTAGTTTAAAATTTAAACTTGGTGAATGCCCTATACTCCTTAAAGGAGTGGAAAAGGAATAAAAAAAAAAAAAAAAAAAAAAAAATTTTTGCAAAATTTCAGACACGCAGCTTCCATAGATATAAAGTAATGCTCATATAAAATTAGAAGTTGTATGGCAGGTACTCGAACCCGTGGACCAAAATGGCTGAATTTAAAACTCGATTCCGTTTTTTGCATAAAAACGAATTTGTGAAAATTTCATAATCCTAGCTCCTTTACTTTATGAGTTATCGTGATGACGGACGGACGGACGGACGGACGGACATACATAGCTAAATCGATTTATTTTTCGATTCTGATCCGATCCATACACTTGAGTCTATATCTACCCCCCCTCCTTCTCTGCGTCACAAACGTAATCGCAAATTTATTATACCCTTGGACTATATAGTCATACGGGTATAATAAATAAAAAAGGATATTTATATTGTAATGATTTATAGCAATCAATTAAAACGTTTAAAAACCTTAAAAGAAAATTAAAGGGAATATATAATATAAATCTGTATAATTGTTTTTATACGTACTGAAGTTTCCATACTTAAATTTCAAGTACCATTTTGGTTTTTTGTGTAATGGAAAATTTAATAATTTTAATATTAATGTTAAAAACATTTTTCATATGTAGTCGTAAATTGTTTTTGGATAACATTTTTGGACATTTATTTATTAAAATCAATAAATTTGAAATTCGGATTTAATGAATGAAAACAATTTAAGAAATGCAGTTGACAAAACTGTTTATACAATATTGGTTATGGAGAACTAATTATTAAAGAAATTAATTTCATGTAGAAATACATCTTAGAATTTATTTAAAAAATCGAATTTCAATTCTCATAAATCTATTTTTAGTTGAGTGATTCGAAGGATTCAAACAATGTGGTGAATGCTTCAAATTATAATGATTAAAAATTGTTGAAAAAGTTATTAAAGCAGTTAATTGATGTACTTTATGTCATATTTTGAATATAATAAGCTTTAAAATAACTTTTGATAATAACACACTTTTACTTACATTCAAATCAATCAGTTCTTTATTATATACTTTTATATTAACTTGCCTGGGGCTACTGATTTAATTTTCATTCTGTAAGTTAGTGAGACATTAATATTAGAAATCTGACCATAAATTCATAAGAATTGTATGGTGCAGTGGTTAGCGAAGTGGCTTCGGGTGTAAACAGATCTGAGTTCGATCCTCTATAAAAAGTAAAAGTTTTTTAATGAAGTTTGTCAAATTATTGAAAAAATTTTATTTACAATAATTGAGAAGATCGATGAATTAAGGAAGAAGTATATAATTCGGGATATTACTAACCAAATAACTAGATAGAAAGAATTTTAGAATTTCACGCTCTATTCAGTACTCCCTAATATCAACTCAATCAAGAGTATTCGTTTTGAAATTTTTAAATTTCGATAATACACACTAATACTTACAGAATTTCATCATATTTTTGTATAATATATGCATACATTAATTTCAAATGATTAAAATTAAATAAAATAACATTTTTTTTAAACATGATTCCAAAAAAATAATCTAAATCTTATTTGAATTGAAAATTTGTAAAGCATCTAGTGGTGAAATTTAAAAACTTTGAAATATAAAATACTTATATCCTTAAAATTATTAATACGATATGACGATAGCAACTAGTGGTGAAATTAGAAAACTTTGACACATAAAATATATCCTTAAAATAATTAACACGATATGACAATAGCATCTGGTGGTGAAATTAAAAGACTTTTAAATATAAAAAATATCCTTAAATTATTACAAAGGATTGTATATGATGGTTTGTGTCTCAAATAAATCAAATAATAATAAATTTAATTCGATGTTTAAAGGGTTTAAAATAGATTCAAAATAAAATACTAAAGTTTTTTGTGTCCGAAATAAGTACTTTTCTCTATATTTAAAATAATTTAATCCAAATATGAAAATGCATATGGTTTGTGTTTCGAATAAGTCCTTTTTTCGATCTATCGATGTTAAAAAGCATAAAATCTGACAAAATTTATTTAAAATATGAAATTGTATGTATACAATTTGCGTCTTAAGTCCTTTTTCAATGTTTACCATCTTACAATGAATAAAATTATATTCAAATAATCAAAATATATATACATGGATTGTGTCTCAAATAAGCCCGTTTTTAAATTGGAAAAAGGTTTACCTTATTATCAATGTTTATAAGAAATTAAATTCAATAATGAAATTAAAAAATGTTTATGTCTATAATAAGTCCTTATTTATTTATGAACAGTCTCCTACCACATACAATGTGATCAATGAGGGATTGAGCTTTTCCTTTTCAGGTGTGGTAAGTATATATTTTAAATTATGATATAAACTATTATTGATATAAATTATAAATTATTTCTTATTACCAGATATGATCCGACCAGGTTTTAAATCCGAGACTTTTCGATTGAATGGTCGAGTCCTTTTATCGTTGTTTTAATAAGTTTAAAAATTTAATTCTAAATACTTATTCAATAAGCTTTTACTGCTTTTATATAGGTAAGGTAGATATTCTAATAAAATAAAATATAGTTAGGTAATGTTTGAAAAATAAATTGCTATTATCCAATTTAAATATAGTAGGAAAACCCAAAATTATTTTAAAATTGGAAACCATTAATTATAAAGGCAGGAAAAATATATAAAGTTTTCTATAATTAACATGTCAGTTTGATTACAGTATTTTAATAATGTATAATTATTTATTTATTTATTTGGTCCCCTGACACACTCAATACGAAAGTGGAGTAATGTCTACCTGTCCTGCCTGGTAGGTACTAATTATATATAAAAAATTAAAATTTTTCTAATTCACGATAATATATAGTTTGGGTAATATATAAATTATAACGAATTTATTTGCAAAAGGTTTTAATTGGCTTATCGAAAGTTTAATTTAATTTGTCAAAGGTATCATAAAGTTTAGAAAGGATTTATCTTCGCTTTACAAAAAGTTTTTTAAAATCGTTTTTGAAATGGAGATTCCATACAATATACTCTTATAAGGTAATTTAAGAGACGGTTTAACATTAGTGAAGAAAACTAATTCTAAATCGAGAAGAATGAACTTTGTAATTTATAAGATTTTATATTTCAAGTAATATTATAATTAGAATTTCTTAGTATTCCAAGGATAATTAGCAATATATAAGTACAAATTATTAAAACATTCATTCAGCCGAAACTATGATAAATTACCTTTAAATATTTGTAGAAAAAAAAACTTAAAATTTTAAGTTTAATTGACGTTTTTTAAAAAAATGCTTTACATCCAAAGCGCAATGAGCGTAGCCATTAAAGCAGAAATACTAACCCCAGAAGTTAAACATGTGAAAAACAATACAAATGCTCTCAATAAAGGGAATCATCATTGATTAAGACGCAAAATTAACTTAAGTTTTAAATTTAAATATGATAGCTACGTTTTTTTGACATTTTAAAACTTCGATGGATACGCTCATCCTGGTCAACACATTAATAAAAAGAATAATTGGCATGTTAATAGAATTTCTTCACACAAAGTATTGACCATTTTTTAAACATTATATTATATTTGTGTTATTTGAATTGATATTAATGAATTCCAGTACGCAATTTAAACATGAGATAGTACTAGCCCTTATAACATATAGAAACGTCTTAGATTTTTAATAGATCCAATTCCATTTTTACTTTTATTGTAATATTTTGTATTTGAATTATATGGTATTCTATATCTGTGAGTTATATTATTCAATTAAATTATTTGTTTATATTGCTATATCAAAGATATATAATTATTAATTATTGATAAAGCTATTAATTTAAACACAATGGCAAATGGTAGCTGAGTTGATTCGAAAACCAGAAAAATTTTTTACTTTCACTGGGATTTGAACTCGATTCTTTCGCATGAAAGATCGGCACTATAACTCCTTTTGTCACCAGTCGTTGAATACATTTATCCCAAAATTAAATAAACCCCCTATTTTAGAGGCGAAATGTAAACTATTAGGCAATAGTTTCTAATTATTCAAATAATTGTTGCAAAATAAGAGTCAATGAGTTGTTGCTTTTTTAACTTCATCTAATAAGTGGTTCCACTTAATAAACAACTTGAAAATCACATACATATTTCTCCTTAAGTATGTGACCTTTAGTCAAATACCCTTATATAAAGTATTTTTTGTTTAATTTTAAGGACCTTTTTTTTCTACTCATATAATAATTAAAATGTACAAAGGATTTCCTCTTTTACTTGCGCAAGTAGTTGTAAACTTCGTAAAGGTGAAATAATATGAAAGAAGAAAATAATAAAACACAATTACAATTTTAAACTATTCGACTGTAAATTTTATTTAATATTTTCAACATAATATTGCACCTTTTTTAATTCATCAAAATTGTTAAATTTAAAGTTGTTTTTCCCCCTTTAATTTTTTTGCATCCAATACTGATCACACAGATTATTATTATGCTAATCAATGCAGTTGATTTTTTTTTTTAAATTCAATAAAATAACAAAATTAAATAAAAATGAAATTATTAGGTTTGGTATTTATTCTTTATAAAATAAATATTATTCCACAAAATAAACGTTTTTAAATCGAAATCATTTCATTATTCATTTTTAATCTTTTGTTCAAAATTAAATAAACCAAAAATAGAGCCATTTATACGTTATTCAAAAATCAAATTAAACATTCTTACAAAATGCAAAACTTAATACTTCAGTATACGGTATCTAGTAAAAGTATAAGAAATTTAATATTCCCTTTCCCTTTCCTTTATTTTGTTTCATTTCCATTATATTGAGTGAATGCTTAAAGTGCGTAATAAATCTAATTCACTTTTATTTCATTTTGAGTTTCAAAAAATAACAAAGAACACACACCGATGAAAAGAATAACTTTTACCTTTTTTTCTGGTTATTTATATTAAATTAATTTAGTTACCCTAATTTTCTATTATAATATATTACCCCTGCATTAGATCTATACTGTGTACAATTTTTACATACAGAGTGTTTCAGAATAATGAAACAGATATAGTAGTTGATAGATTTAAAGTATTAGAAAAGAATTCGTTAGGAAAATAGGAAAGATTAGAAAATCACGAACGCTATGGAAGAAGAACTGAGTCCGAAGATTGGTAATTAGGATTTCACTAAAATAATTTGGGCGATGCTAAGGACGTACGGTTTTTTTTTTATTCTAAAGTCACAATTTAGGAATATGATCCTTTACACTGAAAGTAGTTGTGATTATATGGGATGGGATAGGGATGGTACGAATGAGGATGACAGGCAGTTAAGAGATAGATTCGTGAAGTATCTGTTGAGATTATGCTTAAATTTGGAAACTAAAAAATTCAAGGAAGAAAATGAAGCACTTTTACAACCATTATATATATAAATGGCTCTACGAAACTCTAGAGTCTCCGACCGACTTCAGATAATTTCTCCATTGGTCTCTATCCTGGGCAGCTGTTCTCCATAAGCCCGGCAAACCCAAATTTCGATAGTCCTGTTCTACTCCTTCTTTCCATCTTAGTTTTGGTCTGCCTCTGCTACGTACACCATATGGGTTGGATTCAAAAACCATTCTCACCGGACAATTTTCTTCCCTTCTTACAACATGTCCTAACCAACGCAGTCTTTGTATTTTTACCCTCCTGACTAGTTTTATATTGTCGTAGAGTGCGTACAGTTCTTGGTTATATCTATGTCTCCAATATCCATTTATATTTACAGGACCAAAGATCTTTCGTAGGATTTTCCTCTCAAATGCATCTAACAAATTTTCATTACTTTGTAAATTAATTTCTAAAATTGCATATATGCCTCTTTAGCGAAGATTTGAACTTATCTATATTTTCGTAGTCTCTAATGTATTCAGGCAATTTATTATATAATTTTATTGCACAATTTTTAAGAAGACTTCTAGGTTTGGCTAGAACGTTCAAGCTTTTGGTTCATTTAATTTAAATCTATTCCTAGTGTTATATTTATGTACTTCTTGTCGTGTATTTAGCATCAAATTTAATTTTACTTCTTTGTTCACTATTTTATGAATATATTTACATTTTTCGAAATAGATCAACTGATTAATATCCAGTTCTTCAGTGTCTTTGTACACTTTTTTTTGTGCTACACCTCATATCCATTTTAAATAAAGTTTTCAATGTTTTATTCATTATTGTACCTATTTGCTTTAGATGAAAACTTGAACAATGACTCCACGATTTTTAATCGTGTATACGCTTTATAGATTTTGAACAGGTCCCTTTAAGAGAAATATGATTTAGAAATCAAGAGAAATCCAAGCATTTTACAGCATTTTTAGCTATATCAAAACCATGATGTAAAGTATTAAAAAGATTATATTACATAATTAAAAAGATTAATCTGTATGCCCAGAATGTTTAAGTTTTTTGATCGATGAACGATTTAATCAAGAAACCTCAAACTATGGTTACAATTCTTATCTGACAGCTTGGATTTTGAAAGAATTAAACTTCACACTATTTTTCAATCCCCAACTAGCGACTGTAGTTAGATCATCATGAACCTGTTATTGTCCTTAAGACTTCATACTTGTTCCCTGGCTTAAAGATTTTATACTAATTCTTCATTCCACCTTCACTTATTCAATATGTCCAATACTGATCTTGGTAATAAAAAATCACCCTGTAATAAAAAAACAATATATGTATGAAAATCAAACAAATTTTTTTTTTTTTGTCTAAAAAATTATTATTGTGCATAATATATGCAAAAAAATCTATTCAATTGGAAAATCAAATATTAAAAACATTTATACACATTTATATAAAATAACAATATTATAATTCAAATTATAATACAGAGATACAAACATTTACAACTAAGTAAATATATATTGTTTTTATTCATTCAGAACTTTTATCAAAAATTTTTATTATATTTTATTGCCTTACCCTTAAAAATCTGTTTTTTTTTTTTTTTTTTTTTCAAAGGATGTAAAAATAAAATTTTGTGTGTATGTAATACACACCCCTCTTATTTAAGAAAAAAAAAAACAACAACAACTTTTAAACACACATAATATTTATTATCCTTCCAAAATAAAAAAAAAAAACAAAAAAAAAAAAAACGATTTCATATCAACAACCATTTATTCAACAGAACAGAACGCAACAATGACAACAACAATATTAAAAACAAAAGAACAAAAAAAAAAAAATGATAGATTCATCAAAGCATAAAATCCTTCTTTTCATCAGAAACAGTAAAAGTATAACCAACAATAACAACAATTTTATGGAATAAATGTAAAAATATTGACCTTACCTAATCCTGTCAGTTGACTGTTATCCAAAATATAAAATAAAAATTGGCACATCAGTTTGTTTCATATATATATATATATATAGATTAGTTTTAGAGATTAGTTGTAGGTATTCCATCATCATCATCAACATCATCATCACATCATACCAAATTACCATAAAATGTTAAATGAAGGAATAACAATAGTATAAAACTTATTGTAACATTGTTACAATTTTCTATAAAGATCTCAGACAGGATTAACAAAAAATAAAAAGGACTCGAAAATAAAAAAGGAGTGCGTATATAAAGCTAATTACAATTTTTGTTTTTTATTTTTTTTTTTTTTATGAAAGATAATTATATTTTTAAACAATGAAATACAACATAATAATATGTTGTAATAGTTGTAATAATAAATGTAATAATAAGTAATAATTTTTAATTTGATAAAGAAATTTTTTTTTTAAAAAGGGTTTACCTTTTGACTTATCTTGTTTTTTGGTAAGGGTGTAGGAAACCTTTTAAAGGTACCTGAATATTAAAACTACGTGATACGTCTGTGATATTTATATTCACCATAGTTATACTGCATCAGATGGGATAGTGGAATAAACCGAGCCGCTTGCCCAATACAATATATAAGGAATAAGGGGTTAAGGGTTCTTAGAGGTTTAACTTGTAAAAGAGTTTCTTTATTTTAAAATTCTACTCTGAATGGGTTCTATTGTATATATAATTGAGAATGAGATGCTAAACTACTAACGCTATTAAAAGGTTTTTAAATATTATCCAGATATCGAAGAACGGTACTTAGGAATTATATGAAAATTATAATCAAATGACTGCCAAATGTAAATTTAATAGATTTGAAGCAGATCTAGAGGTCGTAAAATTATTTTCTAATTATATAAGAAAATGAAAAGTTGCAACAATAAAATGGAATTAAAAATACAAATTTGAAGATTAATTAAGTAGTTTTTTTTATAAATGCCTGTATATACATTGCTTGCTTTCCTCCATCAGGAGTAAATTACTCTTTGCTAATCTCAGCTACTTCCAACTACACCAGCCTTTGAAAAAGGTAGGAGATAGGATTAAATAATTTTAAAAATTTCCAGCAGATGGCTTTAATTTAAGTTTTTTCATAATTAATGGATTTTCATTTTAATAGGTTATGTTCATATTTATTATTTATTATTTATTAAATAACAATTAAGCACTTACTTCTTTCATTTTGAAAAATAATATTTTAAGGTTATATTTCACCCAATAAACCTTATTTTCCACTTTATATTGAAAATCTAAATATATTAATAAAAAAAATAAACTTCGCAAATGACAGACAGATTTAAAATGTCAAATATGTGTATGACAATTAAAATTTTATAAAAACCATATATATTCGATCTACTTCGAAAACAGAAATTAGCGTCCAATTTACAAACTACTCCCAGCTACTTTTCAGATACTTTTGAAGTCACTCAGTTCAAAGACTAGAACATGCAATTAAACATTCTCCAGGCTGCTTAAAAAACGATTTCATTAATTAAAAAAATATCGAATAAATGCCTAAAACGATTACAATACTTTTCCTAGCAAAACGTAAAAGAATATTATTATAAGATAAATAAAAAGATTAAAATCGATTTCAAAACTTACCCAAGTACTTATAATAACTTTCTCACTGTGATAATAATACACAAAATAAAAATGATATCATGTAACGATCCTCCAAACACAGCAGTCTAAACACAAGCTATTATGATTCGCTAAAATTTGTTTTATAAATTTTCTTTTGATATAGTTGCAATTTCTAATACTGCCCATACACGACCGAACCTGGACCTGGTCTTCAACTTGGTACGCGTACTTTCGAAATTGAATCCCGTATGGGCAAGTTGAATGACCATTTTGAAGTTGGTTGGAATAAAATCAAAAAATTTTATGGGCAAATTGAATAACTTAAATGTCATTTTGTTTTCTTTTTTTTCGTTTTAATTTTTTGACACGAAATAACGTTGAGATTTTCCGATTTGAAAAAAATAAGAAAACTATAATGTATAAAATAACAAATAATTAAGAAAATAATTTAATATATCATAATTTTAGAAGGAAAAAAATTAAATAGGCAGAACAACATATTTAAATAAAAACTGTTAAAAGTTCAAATTGAAAATTGTCAGATACTTTTCACATTTAAAATATTTTTCAAAACAAAAAAAAAAAATTAAAGGTTGTTCGATGGTAGGGTAGATAGTATATGGTAAGGGCTGTAAACATGTCCGCGTACCAAGTTGAAAACCTGGTCGATCCATGTATGGGCTACATAATACACACTAATAAAAAGGTTTTGATTAAAATATTATTATTTGATTTTTGTTAAATAAGTATTCGAGTTTATCAAATTAGATTCAATTATAAATCACTTGTATTGTAAAATCAGAATAAAATTAAGTCTTAGAAACAAAAAATATTTAATTATTACATTTAATTTAATTACTAGTTCCATCCAGTAAATTTTAAAGTCTATATTAAATTCATTGTATTTTATACTAGAACTAGAGCATGAATAATGTAAAATGGACTATTGTTAATAAAATTTAAATATTATTTGAACCTTGATTTTTGTTGCGCTTTTAATAGAGTTTAAATAGGGTGTGCTTTTAATATAAATTATATCTTTATATACTAGAAATAATAGAACTTCTTGGTCAGTAAAATTAACTTCAAATATCGTCAAAAGATTATTGAAGTAACTGTAAAACCAATCAAAGCCAAAATTATGTCAGAATATTTCAAAAGGCATATTTCTAGTTATTTTGCCTTTTTGAATCCTTTTAGAAGGAGTATAGAAAATTCATTAACTCATGCACAAAGGTTCAATTTTCAATTTACTGCGACTCTTTATTTTTCATAGAATATATATTAATTTTTTAATCTCCTGTCTTCAACTTTTGTTTCATAAATGCTTATATCTTCTAAACGCTTTAATATTGGTATACACTATTTTTACACAAATTATAGAAAAAAATTAGAGCTTTCCAACGATGTAAAAATATTTAGGGAGTTTCTTGGCCAAATTTTGAAAATTATGACTTTTAGAGAAAGATGTTAAACATTTTTTTTTGCAAAATTTTAAACTTTGAACTACAATATCTCCAAAACGGCAACACTTATCGTCATCAAATAAACGTTAAAATATTCTCCAGACCGTTATCTTAATTAATAGCTTTAATTGAATTTACATATACAGATCGCTAGATATAACGGTTTTTATAAAATTTACTAAAATAACAAGTATAATTTCAAATGTCCTTTTCGTCCTTACAGGATAATATGCGCAATTAAACCTATATATTTTTTGAAAGCTGGCAACACCAGCTATCTTTTATATTTAGTCATTTGGTCCTACGCGGATACCATTTAAAACTCAGAATCCCCCAAATTTGTGATACAAATATATAGGAATAAGTATACTAAAATTTAATTTAATAAAATCTTATAACGATCATAATACCTTTCTTACATTTTTGAAAATAAAAAAACATAAATCAAACATAGATATATACTCCAGAATATTTTATACTCGTGCGATTATAAAAGAAAAATTGATTATAACATTTATTATTTTAATTTTTTTTTTTTTTAATTTTTTTGTTATTTTATTGATGTCTGATTTTGGTACAAAATAATATCAACTTTTTAACCCTATTATATTTTATGCAATTTTTATTTATTTATGCATGTTTAAAAAACCCTAATTGTTACATAAACTAAATTTTTTTTTAAAGAACCCTTAGTTATACCTAATAATAACGCAATCATTTATATAATCCCCCAAAATTTTTGTTTAATTTCTTAGATATTAAAAATAAAAAATAAAAAAAAAAATAATACATATTTGTTATTATCATTATTATTTTAGACTGCAGTCTAGATATTATAATAATATGGTTCTATAAAAGAGAAAACATCTCCCAAGAGTATTGAATATATATATATATAATATTTGTACTTAATTCTAATATAAGTACAATGTAATGTAATAATGAAATCTTTCCATATATAGACTGCATATTGATGTATTTAACTACTATCTACTTCTCATATTTTTCAAAAAACATTTTTGACTCTTATTTTTCGATCTTTAGTTACCTGTTTGTTATCTATTCATTACCTTCCCCTATATATTTTTGTCTTTCATTATATTTTTTTTATTACATTGGGTATATTAAAATTGCTCCTCCGTTTATAACGCATCGATCTAGACGATCTAGATATAGTGTCAAGCTTACGTATCGGATCAGCATCGCAAAGTAAAACGATCTAGCTATGTGTGCAAGTCATTTTTAGACAATTTCTAGATTCCCTATGGTTTTTTGTTAAAATCGGACTAAGGCTTCGGTGAGCTGTCATACAACTTCTTTGCACCAATATGACTTTCTTCAAAACTAATTATACTACGAGGAAGAAAATTACACACGGTTAGTTTTATAATGAATCGAGCACATATATGCAGTTTCAAAATGTTACGGCCCATTTTTGGAGAGCTGCCATACAAAGTTTTCAATTCAATAACTGTGAATCTAATGAAGCTACAAGGTTAAGTTACTTACAAGGCAAGTTACTTGGCAAAGTTGGACATTACTCGGACTAACTTTTAGGGTTGGCCAATTTGTTTTATTTTTTTTAATTTTTTTTTGTAATACATATAATAGCATAAGGGAAATAAATAACGGTTTATTTTATTGTATATACATTATAGTGGGTATGCACGGGGATCTAAAAGTTGACAAGGGCAACTATAATCTTCTTCGTAATTTTTGCTTTTGCTATGGTTTTTGTTATTGTGTTATTTGAACTTGTACAATATATAGTTATACAATTTATTTACAATCCTTAATTGTAAAAGTATTTGTGTAAATCACCCTCTACATTTTTTTTGTTGTTTTTTTTTTATTTTCTAAAAAAATTTCAAAAAATAATTCAAAATATATAAAGTTGTCTTTTCTGTAATATCAATTTATCAAATAATAAATAGATATGTATGTATGGTAAAATAAGGGTATAAAAAATTGGAATATTTTAAAGTTTTTATCTGATTAATTAATTTCTCATCCCTGGTTGTTTTTTTTTGCTTTTATATTTTATAATAATATTTTCCTTCTTCAGTATAACTGTATAATTGCATGGATGAACAAAAAACTAATTTCAATTAAATGGTTATATTTAAACTCTCATCTCTAAATGTACAATCATATGTATGTATTTATATATATAAATATTTATTTTTACATATAAGTATATATAAAATTATTGTTATAATTATTATTGTAGTAATTTTAAATGAAAATCTATGTTCATATATATATATATATATATATATATATAATTACCTTTATATTTGCACTGATTTATTTATTAGATAAATTGACAATCCATTATTATTTACAAAAAAATAGTAATGCGATAAAACCTTCTAAAATACTAGAATGTATTTTGTGAAAAAAAGGGTTGTAAAACATCGAGAGACTGAGTGAGAGGAGCCGTTATATTTAAAATTATTTAAAGTGTTAAATAGGAAAAAAAATTTAACAAAGTAATTTAATGTGTAAAATTTCAATAATATTCCATTAAAAAACTTTAAAATTTTAATTAGATATATAAAATTATACATATATATATAATTGCATACATATATATGTGAGATTAGGTGTATAATGTGGTAAAATAGAATATATAAATTTTAAAAAAAAGTTATTTCAGTGGTTCTAAACAATTGAATATTATAGTTTTTTAAAATGTTATTCCAATTTTTATGATAAGATTGTTTTTATGGTAAAAGTGATTGGAAGCTTATTGTTGTTTTTTTATATAAGGTGAATTTTGGAGCCACTTTTGTAAGACTCTTCGTCCGATCTTAAATGTATTTAAAATTTTTTTGGAACTATAATATAAATCAGAGATTGAGGATATTAATTGCGAAACACGGGCAAATTATATAACTAATTTAATTTTAAAAATACAGTACCTAGTTATATAATCTCTAAATTTATTAGGTATAAATTGGCCAAATAATAGAAAGATTTAGTTGGATTTATGAGTAGTATGGAACCAGAAATTGAAAACCTCCTTTTTGTATTACGTTGATAAAGAAGAATGTTTTTAGCTTTATATTATCGAAATTTCGAAAATAATCAATAAAATTCGAACTTATAGATTTGTGTATTTGATCCTGATTTTCTATGTAAAATTGCAAGTACAGAAGACTGCATATTAACGGTTATTTAAGATTAATTGCAAAATGTACTTTTTCAATTCGTAAAATTACATTTTTTAATTTACGATTCTAAGTACTACCCATACATTGCGTAGTTTAATTTTTATGTAAGTTAATTTTTTCCAAGCTAATTCACCAAAGAATGGCTTAAAATTTAACTTAAAGGACCAAGAACTGTAAATGAAAAATTAGAAAGTATATATATTGTGAGATTAATTAATTTTTCTTTTTTTATAATTTTAAGTCTATATGTTTTCTCTTAACGTTGAAATGACAGATTTTATATAATTTTCATATATTCTCACCAACGGCTTTATAGGAACTTTTAAAACTTATGGATTTCTGTTGACTCTGGTACTTGTTCTTCATTCTTTGTTAGGCACTACAAACTGTGAAGGTTCCGTGAAGGGCCTGATGTAATATCTCCTTCCACTTCTCTCGGTTTTGCGCATATCTCTTCCAATTGGCGATGTGCAGTTTTTTTTAAATCTGCCGATATTTCATCTCCCCAACGGAGGTTCGGTCTCCCTCGGGTCGCTTCCCTTGAGGTCTGGCTTCAAATATCCTCTTGACTGGAGCATCGGTTGACATTAGCTCGACGTGATCGAGCCAATGAAGGCGTCTGATTTTGACTTTCGTGCCTACATCAACGTCATTATACAGTTCGTAGAGTTCGGCATTATATTTTCTCCGCCAGACCGCGACATCGTTTACTGGACCATTTATTCTACGTAGAATTTTTCTTTCGAACTGGTACTTGTTAGGAAGGTTATAAAACTTATATTTATAAAAACGATTAATTTAACAGATCCGGCAATTTAAAATATAATAAGGGAAAGTTTGCGATCGATTTACGGGTACCGAAAAGGCAGTAAACGATCGATTTTTCAGAAAAAAAATTATCAAATATATATTTCTATTTATTGAAATGATCGTGCCACTTTTATAGACAAATGAGGGTAATATTATTTGACCATTTATCGCTTCAGTTGCCAGCGTATCTGAGCTTGACCACTTTTTTATTTCAAACTAATTAAATTAATCATTCAATTCATTTCAATCATTTATTATCATTCAATCAAAATTATATTCAATATTTTATTAAAACAGAATGAATGATATTAGTATGAGTATATATATATATATATATATATATTAATTTTTATTCCATAGAAATAAATAAGTATAATATTAAATAAAAACGATGAATGCATACTAAAAATGTTCAAAAATCAAAACCATATTAACAAATTCATTTCAATTTCCTTTTCCGAATATAATCTTTTCCTTTTCCCAATTAAAAATAAACAAAAAAAAAAAAAAAAAAAATAAAACAATTTTCTCCCCATTTTAACTACTTATTAAGTTCAATATATTTTCATTTTATTTACTCTCTTTACTTTCATCCAATCTCTAAACTCTGAGCAAAAAATATAAACTAAATGAAAAACTGTTAAAAATTTTCCAAACTTGAAATACTTCTATAATAAAAAAAAACTTTCAATTAAATTCAAAATTAAATATTATTAATTTTTTATTTCATTATTTGCTCTTTTTTTTTATTATTATTTTATTTTTTTGTATTTTCTACTATTTTCTACTATTTTCCCTTTTTCAACCAATTTTCCACTCATCCTTCTTTTTTGTTATATTTATAAAACTAACTACCAACAAAACCAATATTACTTACTTTAAAAAAAACCGTTAGTTTTTTTTTATTTTTTTATTCGAAATCAGCAAATTACGAAAAACTAACAATAAAAATAAAAAAAGAAAAAAAACTAAATACGAGTATATAAAAAAAAAAAAAAATATTGAAAAATTACCCCGATCATATAAGAACAAATAATTTTCCATTTTCCTTTTTTATTTTATTTGTTTTATTTTTTTCATTTTTTTCTTGTTTTTTTTTTTTTATATTAATAAAACATAAATATAATATATGATATTTCTATATTATGTGAAATAAAATTTATGTGCATACATATTTAAAATGAAATAATAATAATAAAAACATAAGAAGAAAAATCAGATATAAAAATATCTTTTATGAACCAAAAAAAAAAACAATTTTCCTTTCATTCGACCCTCCAAAAAAAAAAAAAAAAACAGAATTGAAAAAAAAAAAACAAAAAAAACACCACTAAACATAAGCTGAATAGTAGTTAATATATATATATATATAAATATAGAATATGGATTTATAACGAGTATAATATTAATATAGTAAGGCAAAGAATATGAAATTTTCTTTTTTCAAAATATTTTGAAGGCAATACAATTTTCCCATAATCACAACAACAACAACAACAACAAAATCAAGCATAAAATTAAAAAAAAAGATGAAATAATAATTTTTTTTTTAAATCTTTATTAGGTATAACTAAATATCTATACTATACATTGTGCATACGTTTGATACCTAATTCAATTCAATTTTTCGATCATCATTCCCACCTCTATCTTTTGTGCTACAAATCTTTTTCCAAAAAAATTTTTTAAATTGTCTTCTCTTAGAAAATATTACACTACCGTGTCACCACAACAAATAAACCAACCTCTCAAATTCACCTTATAAGTATATTATTTATATATCATTTTTCCGTTTTAATACTGAAAAAAACGAGGAAGATTATAGTTGCCCTTGTCAACTTTTAGATACCCGTGCGTACACTATTATGTATTGAATAAATAAGAATTTCATATATTGCAATTGAACTGTTTGACAGGAAATTCAAAATATTTGTTTTTTTATATTTAATTACAAAAGCAATTAATAAAAAAAAACTGAATTAAAAAAAAGATGAATTTAAAAAAAAAAATATTTTCCCTAGCCTGGATTCAAACCGAGACATTTTGGCTACAAGTTCCATGTCCTAACCACTACACCATGAATCGATTAATAATTTAAATACATTTTGTTTGTTTTTATATTTGGTTTCTATTTAGTTATTAATTTTGAAAATATTCATATAATTTCGAAAAATTTGTATGGCAACTACCCGAACCTTTGTCCGATTTTAACCAAAAACAATAGGGAACCTACAAATTGTCTAAAAATTACTTTGTGAAAGTTTCAGAACTCTAGCTCTTATAGTTTTTGAGTTATTGTGCTGACGGACGGACGGATGGCCAGACACACATAGGTAGATCGATTCACTTTTCGATGCTGATTCGATACGTACCCTTGACACTATATCTAGCTCGTCTATTTCGATGCGTTACAAACGGAGGAGTAATTTTAATATACCCGATGTTCATATATGTATGCACGGGTATAAAAATTATACAAGAATGGGAAAAAAAACCCCAAAGGAATTTTTTCCTTCATTATTATATATATATTTAAATTATTGTGTAAAATAAAAGTATAAAAGAATCTAAGAACCCTCTTATTTATTACAAATTTTTTTTTTTCCAAACTATCTCATAAGATTGAACGGATACGACAAACGATGAATAAATGCAATACATACACTAAATAAAAAAAAAACTAAACCAAAAAGTTATAAACAAAACTGCAAAATAATAATAATAACAACTAACATAACAATCCACCTTTTCATTTCCATAAAACAAATAGTAAAAAAAAAAAAAACAAAAAATAAAAATAAAAATTGCACACCATTGTTATCACGTAAAAATATCACAAAAATTATTTTCCAAATATACACAAAAACCAAAAATATTCACTATTACTGTACAATATTTAAACCGTTTCGATTTGATCCTTATTTTTTTGGTTCTCTTTCTCTCTTTTTGTTTAATTTTTGTTTTTATTGTTTTTGTTTTTCTTTTTTTTTGTGCATCTACAATACAATAAAATATTTTTCTAGTATTTTACTAGAAAATCTACTATCCAATATCCATTCCTATTCACACTGTATAACACTGAATAATTGTATTGTATTGTATTGTATTGTATTGTAACTGCAATGTTTGATGATAGTTTTTTTTTCAATTTTACTTTTATAACAATACAAAAAATTTTTTAACAGTTTTACTGTTATTATCATTCTAACAGTATAAGTATTACATTTATATTATTTTCTCATTCTCTCATTTTCTCAAATTTCAAATTTTTTTTTTTTTATTGAAAATTTTCTCTAGTGTTTGCTTATATTTATCCTTGTTATCTGGATAGAGATTATTAATATATAATGTCATCGCTGTTAATGGTACTCTGTAAATACTGTTGCGTTGTTATTACTGTTATTTTTTGTTTTTGTTTTTGTTGTTGTTTTTATTAAGATTTTATTATCATTGCTGTTATACTACTGCTGCTATTCTTGTTGAACTACTCTACAATTTAATGAGATATATTACACTGTGATTACAAAATATTATAAAATTTATATTAGTTGTATATATGTATTTGTATATATTTTTTTTCAGATTAGTATAGTGGTTATTGGATATGTATAAATATATATATGTACAAATATAAGTAAAAATATATAACATTTAACATTTTTATTTTAAATGATATATAGCGAAAACATGCGTTGCATAAAATTGCAAAAAAAAAAAGAATTCTTCGTTCCGTTACCTTTATTTCGAGTTCTGTTTCTTATGTTTTACAATTTATTTTTTTGTATTTTTGTTTTTTTTTTTTCTGATTTTCTTCTTTTTCTTATGATAGTATTTTTCCTTTTTTCATTTTTTCCATTTATTCAGCTGTAATTATTTATTAATCGAAAAAATGAAAGAAAAATGAAAAATAAATGAAGAATTTTTACTCTCAGTTTTTCATCATATCTATAAATGTTTTATGTTTTGTTTTTTTTTTATTTTCTATTTCTTTCATGTTGTATTTTTTGTTTTTTTTTTTTTTTTTTGTTGCATGGTATAATTTATGAAAATCCTCATTTCGCTGTTCAAGTATAAAATTGTTGAAATAAAAATAAAGTTGAGAAAATGTTTAAAATATGAAAGAAGCAAAAAGAAAAACAGGAAAAAAAATAAAAACACAAAAACAAATAACACAAGACAGTATGTAAACCTCAAGGGTTTTAAAAGGCACATTTTTTTTTGTAAAATGTTAATTTAAAGTTATTTGGAATTTTGGTAAAAAGTTGTGGAATTTTGTATAATAAAATTTAAGGCTGAAGGAGGTTCATAAAAGCCGTTTGCTCATAAAAACTGTATCTGATGAATAAATTTAAGTTTTTGAGAGTTTTTGAGTATAATATCTTAATATCAATTTTTTCATATTTTCTTAAGTAACTTTAAGCGAAGTTGTAGACGGGGGACTTAAATAGGAAACTTAAGTCACGCTAAATTTAAAATTTGAGTCCGCTTACGATATGTGTAATTCAATGTGCTCAATGCATGCGCACGCAGGTTGGTAGACTGAAGGTTGAGTGGACTCAAATTTTGAGTTGAGTGTGATTAAAGTTTAGAATTTAAGTCCCCTCATTTACAACTTCTGTTAAAGTTACCTAAAAAAATATGAAAATATTGATATTAAGATTTTATATTTAAAAATATAAACTTATTGATCAGATACAGTTTTTATGAATAAAAGGCTTTTATGAACCCCCAAAGCGAGACTCAAACCAATTTAAATAAGATTATATGCTTACATCACAACCTGTAATTGTAAGCGCATTGCATTGCCCAAAACTTAAGCGGACTCAAAATCTGAGTTGAACGATAAGTTGAGTCGAAATTTGAGCTCTTACGAGTCTGATATTTAAACAACACAAAAATATTTTAAAAGGTAATAGCTACAAACATTTTCCACAACCATACACTTAAAATGAAAACTCGTTTGCAGAAAAAAAGTTTTGGTGAGTTTTGTTGAAAGATCCCTGTAACCAGGAACCATAAATAGATTTTCACATAAAGTAAAAGTTTATTTTTCAGAACCTAGGTCTATTTGATGGAGTATATCTACAACAGTAACTTCTGAGATATTTAATTCATTTGCTTGTTAGCTGTGTACAGGTGTTGAAAAAATATACATGATTTTTTTAGAAATTGTTACCGTGCTTTGGACTGCCAGGATTCGACGTATATACATACTTAACTTAATCGAGGTATATACCTAATCTTCGAACATATAGAAATATGTAATGGAATATTGAATGATTTTAAAATAATTTAAATGTAATAAAATATTATCCTAAATCAAGACTTTAAGGATCAGGATCAGGATCAGGATCAGGATTTGTTAAATTACTATTAATTTTACTCAGACGGACAGACAGAATCAAAAATCAATTAATAAAACAAACTTTTTCAAAAAATTATTTGACAATGTACTTACGAAATATACGAAAAATATTAAATACGAGGAATGTAAAAAGAAGAACAAAAAAAAAAAAAAAAGAAAATCTTCAAAATAATAATAATAGTAATAATAATTGTAAAGAAAAAGAAGAAATTGCATACATATATATACAAAAATTACACATATACTTATATGAAATGCAATAAATTATTTTTTGGATATTATTATTGTTTTTCCTATGGAAAATGATCACTATAGGATAAAATATTTTTTGTATTAATAAATTGCACTGTAATTACAATAGTTTTATTGAATTTTTGGATGTTTATTTTTTTTTTTGGTTTTATTTGAAAAATTGATTGGAAAATTAATTTAATGTAAGTATTGCTTAAATGAAAATTGAAAAAAGAAACAGGAAAAACAAAAAATAAAAATTTTTTAACAAATTAGCACGCATGTAAAAGGGATTGGAAGAAAAATGACTTTTAATAAAAAGAAAATGTTAATTCATTATTTGTGGACAAATTGTAATTAATTTTTTTTCATTTTATACATTTTTCTTCAACAATTTTGGAATATTTAAAAACGCACTTTTAGCGTGACCATACTTATGCATATATACAGTAATTTTTCCTTATATATTTTGTAAATGGTTTTTTATAAAAACAGTAGGTTTGTCAGGGAGACCTCTTTGATTATCTGTATATTGTTTTTGTGCATAAGTATTGCGTGAATTTTACAGACGTGTTAAAATAAAACTCCAACCTCAGCTTTGGCTTTTGGGGGATTTTTTTTAAATGTTATTCATGTGTCCAAAACTATTTCATTTGAGTGAATTTGAAAAGGTTTGCCCTATTCATATGTTTAAGGACTAGCACTGGGAAATCATAACTTATAACAATCAGAGCTGAACTCGCCATATTTTATGTCAATTTTTCAAAATATTTTCTAAAAAAACTTACTTTTTTATATTATATACTTTTTAAGCAGAGATCGTCACATTTTTCCAAGTCCTATTATCTTAGAATATCATTTAGTTTAAAATTTAACTTCGTTTGATCCTTATCAATCATTTGTATCCTTTAATTAGCATGTTTAGTAGAAGTTTAAATTTTTTTGGATCGACTAACTACCGAGACTTTAAAGTACTTTATCAAATGCATAAAATACAATGAACCCATAGCTAAATCATATAAAAATTAAAGATTCCTTTTGATTTTTAAAAATATACTTATTTTGACTACCCCCTTCATATTTAAGTATATGCAAGGTTTTATTGTGAAGTTGCATTAAAATATCGCTTATTTAAAGTCTATAATAACACTTTGTTATGTAAGTATATATATATATATATATATATATATATATAATATTATATTCATATATACATTGTATATTAAAAAAAAAAATATTTTTAATTAAACTAACACTCTCACTTTCCAGCAATTATTTATTAAACCTATACTGCCGTCCTAAGATAGAAAGTAGTTTCTACATTTTTCTTATATTCGCGCATTGTTATGTTGAATTATTTTTCAATTTTTGAAAAACAAATATATTAAATAAAGAAAAACAATTTATTTGAACTTACTAGAGATAAGATAGTAGGCGTTTATAGTTAATTTGGATATAGGACTTTTTTGCTAAGCAATACTAGATTTATTAAGTTATCAAAGCTTAGACATAGATGCAACTTATAGGTAGATGCGACATTTTAGTCATCAATTTTAAATGAATTTCCAACGAGATATGTGACATTTTTTCTTAGTACAAAGTTGTGAGACATTTATCTGATGTCAAGTATTCCATTATCCCGAAAATACGCTTTTGGCGGTTACGACTTCTTTTCTTAGCACGGCAGTATATGTAGATACTCCTTCCCAACATTTCAGTTAAATATGAACCAAAAAAAAAATTGAAAAGTCATTGTTATACAATTAGTTTATAAAATTGATCTTTGTGCATGCAATGCACAGCTAATATTACAATTATTTATATAAAACACAGTTACACTTTCATTTAAAATAAATTAAAATATAATATAAGATTAATTAATCTGTCAAAAAAAACAAAAAAAAAAAAATTAATGCGTCATTGTAATAAATATTAGTTTGTATTACAAGGAATATGGGGATGAATATTAAACACAATAATATGCACAAATTTGTTATGACGACCCCTGGTTCATACTATTTACTTATTACTTCGAAGTTATATATATTAAAATAAAATAAATAAAAGTTAAGTAAATGTAAATAGTTACCTATACAAAGTTTGAAATAAAAAAATATAATTTATTTTATCCTGACCATTTTTAGTGCAATTTTCCTCGTAATAGTTGTCTCCTGTGGCTTTTTGTAAGTAACACTAATTCAAAAACAATGAAGTTTACAACATAATCTGAACCTCTAAACCTAAAGTACACCATATATCATTATATAATAAAAGTTATTAATCAGCTTTGTTTTTAAAGAATTTATACTTAATTTATAATAATGTGAGTGCCAAGCCAAATATTTATTTGATAAATAAATGAAAAAATGTCGAAAATTACAATATTCTATGCAAGGATCTTACATTAACCTTTGGTTTTTTTGTAATGTAAAATTTAAACTTTTCATATAATTTATATATCTGTTTAACATATCACTCATATCACTCACTATTAATATTAGAATCCTTCCCTTCAATAACAAAATAAATATTAAAACCAACATGTAAGTAGTACCTATTCAATATAAATAAAAAATTTTAATTTAAGTTTTATAACTCACATTATTTGAAATTGTGATATAAAATATTTACACCATTTTTTAAATTGTTTGAGCTGTATCTTATAATATATGTTTAAATACCTATAGAAGTTTTACAAGCATAGTTCAAAAATTCTATAGCTATTATAGATAACAGTATTACATATGTCTTAACATATATTACACAGATACATTAAAGATACAATTTTTCTATGTTCTTTACATATCAATTTGACAAAGGGTTTATACGAAGGATATATAATCATTTTTGTATATATACAAAGTATATGGTAATAAATAAATAACCTGTATCATATTGTATTTGATTGGTAAATTCTTAAGATAAACTATACAGGGTGGCGGAAAACGACCGATATGGTTTGAATGTTTAATAAATTTTTTATTTAATGGTTAATTATAATTATTTTTTTGTTAAACAGTATATTAATGGAGAATATTTTTAGCTTAATTAGAAAAATTATATCCTGCAAGTGGTGACCATTTTCGGCTTTGCACATTCGTGCTCTTTCCAGTACATTTTCCATAACTTTTCGTAATTTTTGATCACTCTTCTGTTGTGTACTGTTCCATTTCCAATTTCCCAAGTTTTGTTCACAAAATTCTGAAATAAAAATAAAAAATATAAATAAATTTAAAAAGTTATTAAACATTCAAACCATATCGGTCGTTTTGCGCCACCCTGTATAATAAAACAAAAATCCACATGTGTTTATTATTTTAGATAGATGAACTTTTTAATACAGACATTATTGGATAAGTCAATAACTTATCAGTTGGACAAGAAGAAATTTACCAAAATATCTTAAAAGTTAACATCAATAATTATTATTATTTATTATATTAAATTTTACATCAAAATTTTATACAGCTGTTATACAATATTATTATATACTACTTACTGTTACAGTACATTTGACATTAGCTTATACATAATATAATATTGCAACGCAATCTCTATATATACAATTATAAACTGTCTTTATTCTATTATCCTTAAACCACATCTTACACTTACTGAATCTTGTTACTTTAAACAGTAAATTCAATTGAAAAACTGTTGTTCAATTTATATGACTTTCATAATACCATAACTTATCATTTTTTTTTGTATTTTCAAACAAAAATATAAATTCCGTTATTTAAAACTATAAAAAATGACAACACAAAGAAAAAATGAAAAAAAAACATTAAACATTCCTTATTTTTATATTTTCCAACCAAAGCCCAAAAAACAATAAAATTACAAAATTGTATCATACTAGGTACAATTCAAAAAAAAAAAAAAAACAAAAAGTACCAAAAATATTACAAAATTACCAAAATATAAAAAAAAAAAACAACTGTAAAAATAGTATCCTGCTGAAACACATTATCAAACATCATCAGGAACGACAATAACAATATAAAAAAATAAGAATAACAAAAAAAAAAAATTAAATCCAAAAATAAGAATAAAAAACAAAAAAAAACCCAATTCCCTTTAATAACAAACAAACAGTTACGCTCCTGTAGGTTTTTTCTTCTATCAACATTTTTCTTAATATTTTTTTTTTTTTTTCTATAACTTTGGTATTTAAATCTGTTTACAATTTTATATTCATCCATATACCTACCATTCGTTTTATACTTTTATATTATTATACCGTTATATTATACAAGTTAGATAGATAAGGTACTATATAGAATACCGTTGTTTTTATGTAAACAAAATGAAAAGAAAAACAACATAAAAAAAAAAAAAACAAAAAACAAGTTACAACTCAATTCAACACTATTTGTTTTTTTTTTTTTTTATATGCTTTCAAAAACAGTGTTTACAACAAACTGCAACTTCTCACTTATTCACTGACAATATTTCATACATACTGACATATATATATATATACATATATATAAATCACATATTCAATCCATATTGTATATAAATACATATATACATATATATAGTATATATACTATGTGCTATTTAGTACAAAAAAAAAAAAAATAACAAAAATTCTCAATAGTACTGTCATGTAAGTAGGTGCACTACACTTAGAATACTAACTGTAAGTATGTATATACACTATAAATATAATACAACACATAGAGGAGGGGTTAACAGTAACAGTACAAAAACAAAAAACAAAAAAAAAGGAAATGTTAATAAAAACCTTTAAAAGTAAACGAACCTTATCAAACAATTTTTTATTTATTATTTTTCTTTTTTTTTTCTTTTTTTTTTGTTTACTTTTTCTCTCCCTTACTCTCATTCTCTCTTTTTTTTTTGCTTTTTTAATGTCTCTTTAAGTCATTTACGATAAAAACAATAATGATAATAACATTTTGCTGATGTGATGATTGTTCCTGTTGATATTTAAATTTTGATATTTTTTGGTTGAATGGAATTTTTTAAAAAAAGTTCCAAAATTCAGGAATATAAAATTTTTTTGACAAATTAGAGTATACTTGTATATATAGAAAACAGGATAAACAGTTAGAAAAATATTATATGCA
>OY720444.1:27082553-27125133 GCA_963082915.1 Dolichopus griseipennis
GTGGACTCAAAGTTTAGTGGACTCAAATTTTGAATTGAGTGTGAGTTGAGTTTAATTCAATTTAAATTATAAAGATTATATACGCTAATATCTCAACTTTTAAACGCATTGCATTGCCCAAAACATGAGTGTACTCAAAATCTGAGTTGAACGATAAGTTGAGTCGAAATTTTAGCTTCTTACGAGTCTGATCTTTAAACTACACTAAATCATTTTAAAAGGTAAGAGGTACAAACATTTGCTTTTCATACACTTAAAATTAAAACTTATTTCCAGAACAATATTTCCGGTGAGTTTTTGTAGATTAGAAAGATCTCTATTGTAGTACCAGGAACCATAAATAGATTTTCACATAAAGTAAAAGTTTATTTTTCAGAACCTAGGTCTATTTGATGGAGTATATGTACAACAGTAACTTCTGAGATATTTCATCCATTTCCTTGTTAGCTGCATACAGGTGTTGAAAAAATATACATGATTTTTTTAGAAATTGTTATCGTGCTTTGGACTGCCAGGATTCGACATATTATATACATAGACTTAACTTATATATATATATACTTAATCTTCGAAAATATTGAAATATTTAGTGGAATATTAAATGATTTTAAAATAATTTAAATATAATAAAATATTACCCTAAATCAAGACTTCAAGGATCAGGATCAGGATCAGAATTTGTTAAATTACTATTAAGTTTAATCAGACGCAATTTTATAAACTGACGGACGGGTAGACAGAATTAAAAATCAATTAATAAAACAAACTTTTCAAAAAATTATTTGACAATGTACTTAAAATATACGAAAAATATTAAATACAAGGAATGTAAAAAGAAAAAAGAAGAACAAAAACAAAAAATTAAAGAAAATCTTCAAAATAATAATAATAGTAATAATAATTGTAAAGAAAAAGAAGAAAAAGACATACATATATATATATACAAAAATTACACATATACTTATATGAAATGCAATAAATTATTTTTTGGATATTATTATTGTTTTTCCTATGGAAAAGGATCACTATAGGATAAAAATTTTTTTTGTATTAATAAATTGCACTGTAATTACAATAGTTTTATTGAATTTTTGGATGTTTATTTTTTTTTTTTGGTTTTATTTGAAAAATTGATTGGAAAATTAATTTAATGTATTGCTTAAATGAAAATTGAAAAAAAAACAGGAAAAACAAAAATAAAAATTTTTTAACAAATTAGCACGCATGTAAAAGGAATTGAAGAAAAATGACTTTTAATAAAAAGAAAATGTTAATTCATTATTTGTGGACAAATTGTAATTAATTTTCTTTCATTTTATACATTTTTTCTTCAACAATTTTGGAATATTTAAAAACGCACTTTTAGCGTGACCATATACTTATGTATATATATACAGCAATTTTCCTTAAATATTAAGTAAATAGTTTTTTTTTGTAAACAAGAGGTTTTGCGAAGAGGAAAAATAAGGAAAATGATTATCTGTATTTTGTACAGATATTGCGTAAATTTTACAAAAGTGTTTAAATACAACTTCATCCACTGTTTTGGCCTACGGTTTTTCAAAATTTTTTTTTAATGCTATTCATGTGTCCAAAAGTATTCCATTTGAGTGAATTTGAAAAGGTTAGCCCTATTCATATGTTTAAGGACTAGCATTGGGAACTCATAACTTATAAAACTCAGAGCTGAACTGACCATATTGCCATTTAAATTTTTCAAAATATTTTCTAAAAAAAACTTATTTTTTTATATTATATACTTTTTAAGCAGAGATCGTTACATTTTTCCAAGTCCTATTATCTTAGAATATCATTTAGTTTAAAATTTAACTCCGTTTGATCCTTATCAATCAATTGTACCCTTTAATTGGCATGTTTAGTAGAAATTTAAATTTTGTTTGATCGACTAACCACCCAGACTTTAAAGTACTTTATCAGATGCATAAAATACAATGAACCCATAGCTAAATCATATAAAAATTAAAAATTCCTTTTGATTTTTAAAAATATACTTATTTTGACTATCCCCCTTCATATCTAAGTATATGCAAGGTTTTATTGTGAAGTTGCATTAAAATATCGCTTATAAAAAGTCTAAAATAACACTTTGTTATGTAAGTGTATATGTATATATAATATTATATTCATATATACATATTATATAAAAAAAATAAATTTTTAATTAAACTAACACTCTCACTTTCTAACAAATTTTTAATTAAACCTATTCTGCCGTCCTAAGAAAGAAAGTCATTTCTACATTTTCTTGGTTTTAAGTAATTAAACTTTTAGTGTTTTATATTCGCTTATCACCATGTTAAATTATTTTTGAATTTTTGAAAAACAAATATGTTAAATAAAGAAAAACTATTTTTTTGAACTTACTAGAGATAAGATAGTAGTTATTAGTCGTTCATAGTTAATTTGAATATAAGACTTTTTTGTTAAGCACGGTAGTACAGGTATATTTTTATTAATTTATCAAAGCTTAGACACAGATGCGACATCTTAGTTATTAGTTTTAAATGAATTTACAACGAGATATGTGACATTTTTTCTTAGTACACAGTTGTGAGACATTTATCTGATGCCAAATGTTCCATTATCCCGAAAATTTTCTTTTGGCGCTTACGACTTCTTTCCTTAGCACGGCAGTATATGTAGATACTCCTTCCCAACATTTCAGTTAAATATGAACCAAAAAAAAATTGAAAAGTCATTTTTATACAATTATTTTATAAAATTGATCTTTGTGCATGCAATGCACAGCTAATATTACAATTATTTATATAAAACACAGTTATACTTTCATTTAAAATAAATTAAAATATAATATAAGATTAATTAATCTGTCAAAAAAAACAAAAAAAAAAAAATTAATGCGTCATTGTAATAAATATTAGTTTGTATTACAAGGAATATGGGGATGAATATTAAACACAATAATATGCACAAATTTGTTATGACGACCCCTGGTTCATACTATTTACTTATTACTTCGAAGTTATATATTAAAATAAAATAAATAAAAGTTAAGTAAATGTAAATAGTTACCCATACAAAGTTTGAAATAAAAAAATAAATTTCATTATATCCTGACCATTTTTAGTGCAATTCTATAACCTTTTAACAGTTGTCTCCTGTGGCTTTGAAACACTAATTCAAAAACAATGAAGTTAACAACATAATCTGAACCTTAAGTACACCAAACCATATATCTTTATATAATAAAAGTTATTAGTCAGCTTTGTTTTAAAAGAATTTATACTTAATTTATAAAAATCAAGGATTTTATAATAATGTAAGTGCCAAGCCAAATATTGATTTGATAATTAAATGAAAAAATGTCCCAAATTACAATCTACTATGCAAGGATCTTACATTAACCTTTGGTTTTTTGTAATGTAAAATCTAAACTTTTCATATAATCTATGTATCTGTTTTACATATCACTCACTATTATTATTAGAATAATAAAATAAATATTAAAACCAACATGTACTATCTTTTCAATATAAATAAATAATTTTAGTTTAAGTCTTATAACTCACATTATTTGAAATTGTGATATACAATATTTACACCATGTTTTATATTTTTGAGCTGTATCTTATAATATATGTTTATACCTATAGAAGTTTTACTTACATAGTTCAAAAGTTCTATAGCTATTATAGATAACAGTATTACATATATCCTACCATATATTACATACATATACATTATAAATACAACTTTTCTATGTTCTTTACATATCAATTTGACAAAGGGTTTATATAAACTACAGAAAATTTTTTATATATATATACAAAGTATATAGTGATATATATATAAATAACCTGTATCATATTGTATTTGATTGGTAAATTCTTAAGATAAACTATACAGGGTGGTGGAAAACGACCGATATGGTTTGAATGTTTAATAAATTTTTTATTTAATGGTTAATTATAATTATTTTTTTGTTATACAGTATATTAATGGAGAATATTTTTAGCTTAATTAGAAAAATTATATCCTGCAAGTGGTGACCATTTTCGTGCTTCGCACATTCGTGCTCTTTCCAGTACATTTTCCATAACTTTTCGTAATTTTTGATCGCTCTTCTATTGTGTACTGTTCCATTTCCAATTTCCCCAGGTTTCTTCACAAAATTCTGAAATAAAAATAAAAAATATAAATAAATTTAAAAAGTTATTAAACATTCAAACCATATCGGTCGTTTTGCGCCACCCTGTACAATAAAACAAAAATCCACATGTGTTTATTATTTTTTTTTAAGGATGAACTTTTAATACAGACATTATTGGATAAGTCAATAACTTATCAGTTGGACAAGAAGAAATTTTCCAAAATATCTTAAAAGTTAACATCAATAATTATTATTTATTATATTAAATTTTACATCAAAATTTTATACAGCTGTTATACAATATTATTATATAATATTTTTACAGTACATTTGACATTAGTTTATACATAATATACTTAATATTGCAATTTCTATATATAAATATAAATTGTCTTTATTCTAATATCCTTAAACCACATCTTACACTTACTTAATCTTGGATACGTTGAACAGCAAATTCAATTTATATGACTTTCATAATACCATAACTTATCATTTTTTTTTTTATTTTCAAACAAAAATATAAATTCCGTTATTATTTAAAACTATAAAAAATGACAACACAAAGAAAAAATGAAAAAAAACATTAAACATTCCTTATTTTTATATTTTCCAACCAAAGCCCAAAAAACAATAAAATTACAAAATTGTATCATACTAGGGTACAATACAAAAAAAAAAAAAAAAAAAAAAGTACCAAAAATATTACAAAATTACCAAAATATAAAAAAAACCAACTGTAAAAATAGTATCCTGCTGAAACACATTCTCAAACATCATCAGGAACGACAATAACAATATAAAAAAATAAGAATAACAAAAAAAAAAAAATTAAATCCAAAAATAAGAATAAAAAAAAAACAAAAAACCCAATTCCCTTTAATAACAAACAAACAGTTACGCTCCTGTAGGTTTTTTCTTCTATCAACATTTTTCTTAATTTTTTTTTTTTTTTTTTTTTTTTCTATAACTTTGGTATTTAAATCTGTTTACAATTTTATATTCATCCATATACCTACCATTCGTTTTATACTGTTATATTATTCTACCGTTATATTATACAAGTTACTATATAGGTACTATATAGAATACCGTTGTTTTTATGTAAACAAAATGAAAAGAAAAACAACATAAAAAAAAAAACAAGTTACAACTCAATTCAACACTATTTGTTTTTTTATTTTTTATATGCTTTCAAAAACAGTGTTTACAACAAACTGCAACTTCTCACTTATTCACTGACAATATTTCATACATACTGACATACATATATATATAAATCACATATTAAATTCATATTGTATAATATACATATATATGGTATATATTCTATGTGCTATTTAGTACAAAAAAATAACAAAAATGTTGAATAGTACTGTCATGTAAGTAGGTGCACTACACTTAACATATTAACTGTATGTATATACACTATAAATATAATACAACACATAGAGGAGGGGTTAACAGTAACAGTACAAAAACAAAAAAAAAAAGGAAATGTTAATAAAAACCTTTAAAAGTAAACGAACCTTATCAAACAATTTTTTGTTTTTATTTTTTTTTCTTTTATTTTGTTTACTTTTTCTCTCCCTTTCTCTTTTTCTCTCTTTTTTTTTGCTTTTTTAATGTCTCTTTAAGTCATTTACGATATAAACAATAATGATGATAGTGATAATAACATTTGCTGCTGTTGATTATTCCTGTTGATTTTTAAATTTTGATATTTTTTGGTTGAATGGAATTTTTTTAAAAAAAATTCCAAAATTCAGGAATATTAAATTTTTTTTAGACAAATAAGTATCTATATGTACTAATAAACAGGATAAACAGTTAGAAAAATATTATATGCATGAACAGGATATATATATATATAACATATATAAACAAAAGCTATACAATTTGAATAATATTTTTCAAATAGTTAAAAATAAAAGTTACAAATAAAAATAACGGTAGTGTAAATTGGAACAAAATACTAAAATATCTGTAATAGAGTTTGAAAATTTTTTTGTTTTTTTTTTGTTTTTATTATACTGCCGAAAATAACGGTAAAAATAATAAAGTAAACAAATATGACAAATAATGAAATGATATTTTACGCATGCGTTTTTATTTTTTATTGTTTTGTATTTATATCGTAAATTAGTTTTGGTATCGTATCACATAATATCGTAAAATTTATTTTCTTTCTATCATACATCCTTGAAAGGAAATAAATGTAAATATATATATATTATATATTTAATGTAAATATGTAAATATAACAATGTATTTATTTACAAAAATAATAGAAAAAATAAAAAAATAAAAACATAAATGTCATATATAACTGTTCTATTCTGTATTATTACTGTTACAATTTTTTAGTGTGTTTTTTTGTGTTTTAGATTTTCTGAATTTGTTGTACAGCTAAAAAAACTGTTGTTGAAAGCCGGTTGGAATTCTGTTGGAAAAATCATGTTGTTTTATTATATTTTGTTTTTTATATACTTTTCTTTTTCTTTTTTGTTGTTGTTTTTATTTATCCTTTATGCCTTTCATCTTTTTTACATATATACAAATTTTTTATATTTGCTTTGTTTTGTATGAGAATACAAAATTTTTAGCCTCAACCCGAAACAAACAATATACAAAACATTTTCCCACCATCATCAACATCAGTAACAATATCAAAAATATTATCATCACACAACATCAATATCATTATCAATAATAACATCATCATTTATAAATCAATATCAATGTGTAATCACCATACCATTGCTTGAGTGGTATGTTTAAGATTTTACCTTAGGACAAAAATATATATAAGGAAAAGAATCACGCGGTGTTTTTCATTGAGTTAACAGTTTTCCGGTGGATTTTTATTTTTCTTTTTTTGTTTTGTTTTCTCTTTCTTTCTTTCTTTGGTTTTATCTTATTTTAGTGTTTTTTTTTTTTGCATTTTTATTATGTTGTTATCATGATAACGACACTTTTGTATTCTAAAAGTCTATTGCAAAATATAATCTGTGTATAAGGTTAAAGTTTTTACATTCATATATACATAATAATATATCAATTATATACCTATATATATATATATATTTACGTTATATAAAGATATTTATATTATTTATGTATATATATATATATATATATACGTAATAATCCATATATAAAGTTTTTGAACGTTATTGTATAAGTGTTTGTAATACTGTGTATTTCCTGTATGTGTAAAAGGAATAATAAAAAAAAAAAAAAAAACAGAGTAGTTACGTTACATTTATAATTTTTTTTTTTGTTTTTTTGTGTTTGTTTTTTTGATTTTATTTTGTTTCAGAAAAATAATAAAAAAAAAAAAAATAAATGTGTAAAATGATTTTTTGAAAAATCAGTTGGTTGCAGGACTTTGATTCGAATGGTAGTTAGTAGTTTTTCGTTAGTATTTTGTTATTTATTAATTGCACTTTTTTTTTGTTTTTTTTTGAAAATATTGGATTTAATAAATAACAGTTATTTTTAAAAAAAATTAATTATTTTATTTTTTTTACAATATTTTTTGTTATTGTTTTTTTTTTTTTTTGAGTATCGGAAGTAACAGATTAATAATAATAAGAAAAAAAAATAAAAATTAAAAGAAGTTATTAATAAAAAAAAGAATAAACAGTAAAATATAAAAACGTGTTGAGAGAAAGAGAAAACAAGAGGAAAAAAAATAAGAAAAACAAAAGAAAAAAATTTCTTATTCAATTTTTTGTTTTTTTTTTTGTAATTTAATTTTTGAATATAACGGGATATTTTATCGTTTAAACAGATTTCAATAACTGTAATTTATTTATTTATTGTTTTTAATTTTTTTTTACACCGTTATTTTTGTTTTTGTGGATAAGAAACACCAAAAAATTAACTGTTATGTTTTTTTTTTTTGTGAAAGATATTTATTGGTACTGTTGTTTTCTCCACTTTTGTGTTTATTTTTTTTTTTGGTAACCTCTCTTTCTCTATATATATATGATATAGTTATGATTGTATTAGTAAAATTATGATCATTTGTTTATTTTTTTTTTTAACTTTAAAACGGGTTTTTGTTTACATATTTATTTGTTTAATATATTTTTGCAATTTATTTCTTTTATATTTTTAGTTTAGGTTGTTTTTTTTTTGCAATATTAAATTTCATTAAAAAAAAAATCACATAGAATTTAACTATATAATATTTTTTGAAGTATATATATATATACATATATTACAAAATATAAATAATAATATATAAATATAATAATAGAAAATAAATAATATAAAAAAAAAAAAAAAAAAAACATTAATATTAAGAATATTATTTATATATATATATATTTTAGTTACAAAAAAAAAAAAAGGAATAAATTTAACGGAAAATAATTATAAACCGGTATTGAATAATAGTAGTAATAATGCAATCTTTTTGGATTATTTTTGTAAGCTTTAATTTATTACTGAAAAATTATCAAATTTGCAGTACTGAAATTCTTGGTAAGTTTGATAAAATAACTAATAAATTATAATTTAGTATCTTTTTTTATTAATTAATTTTTATTTTATTTTTATATTTTATTTTAAAAGTATTAATGCATATTGTATATATATATATATATATATATATATATATGCATTATATATTTAATATTTATCTCATATATATTATATAGGAATTAAAAATTAAATTTGTATATATAACTATATCTTAAATTAAAAATTATAATCCTTAAGGATTAAAAACTATAGATTTTTATAGTAAAACTATAGATTTTTGTAACAAAAGTTAAAATTGATTCTATATTATAGCAGGAATAATTAATCAAGGAAATATTAATTAATCATAGTCAGAAATTTCTTAAAATATTCTGCTTTCAATTTTGATTAAGTATTGAATAGATATTTATTTATTTAATTTTTAATCTATGTTTTGATTGAAATGCTGCACAACTGATTTATTTAAGATAAGTTTATAAAATTGAATAGAATTGGAAAATGGTTTTAAATAAAGATAAGATATAATAAGATATACATATATATGTTTCGAAAATTTAGAACTTAACTATATTTATTTATTTGTAGTACCAGACAATAGTAAATATTGCCTGATAATGTTAATCCTTTGCCACTGAACTATCGGTCAGATTTAGATCTTATATTTCAGCGACTTTGTTTAAATTTAAAGTATGATGTTAAACATGTGAAATGTTTACCAAACTTAATTAGCAAAAAAAAAGGTTTAAAATCGCATTCCAATAATTACGACAATCTTATTAGTTGCTAATTTAGTTAATAAATCTATAGGTACATTACAATAAATATATTTTATTTTACAAACATATGTTATTTATTAATTGATTGTTGCACAGGTCCCCATTGTCTTGTGAAGACATAAATTAAGTATTTAAAGTTTAATGAAACACAAACTTATATTAATTGTAATTTTTAAACTTAATACACGTTACTAAAAAGGATTACAATAAATTAAATTAAAAATTTATTAATAAAATATATTTATAAAAAAAAAATAATTGTTACAATTTTTACAATTGTTTTTTTTTTGTTTTTTAAAGAAATATCAATAAAATTTTAATTAATTGTATCCACACTAAAAAAATATATGCATATATATATATATATGTTATTTTATATACATATTAAAATAACAATGTCTTTTTTTTTTATAGTGAATTTAATTTTATTAAAATTTTTTGTTAATCAACAGATTAATTTTTGGGAATATTTTTATTATATATATATATATTTTTATATTAATTTGTGGTCATCATTCATTATTAAATTTATTTAATAAAAATATTATAACAAATTAAAATTAATTGATTAATTACAGAACAAAATTAATTTTAATTTATATAAATATGTAAAAAAAAAAAAAAAAATATAAAATAAAGAAAAACACAGAAGGGAAATGTATACATATTTAAGAATTAAAATTGTATAAGTATAAATTAAATTTTTATAAAAAAAATTTATTAATAAATGATTAAAAATAATTTTATGTTAAATATAAAATGGAATTTGATAATTGTTTTTGATATTTATTAAAAAAATTTTTATATATGTATATATATGAGTATATAACATATATAATATGAGTATGAGTATGTTATACTAGTTAATTTAAATATTAATATATAAAATTCTATAAAATAATATTTTAAAAATATAGTTATTGATTGGTTAAATAAAAAAAATTAAATTTAACTATAAAACGTGTAAGGAATTTAAAATTTAATCCAAACTAGACACAAGGTAATTTTTTCACTTCATTAAAGTAATTTTTTATATTTCAAATTCTGCAATACTTATTTCAGTTTATACTGAGAATTCTAGGATTTAGGTATTCTTTTAATACTATTGATGTTCTTTTAATTAATCTTTCGAAAACTAAACTTGTCTTAATAAATATTAGCTTATTAGATTTACCTAAGATACTCTTTTTATTTCAAAGGTTCTATAATGTCTAATAATTTATTTTCTGCACAATTTTTTAGTAGATCTAAGCCTCTTTTAAGAACTTTTCATTGTTTGTTACTTGTACCATTGTAACATTTAACCCCTTTGTGATTTACGAGGTGCGCCTTAATGTCTATCTAAAAGATGAACTGTTGTATTTTTACGGTCTACCAATCAATCTAATTAATATTGAATATTAAAACAGCAACAACTGTTAATTTAGTTTTGTAAATAACCTTTAGGTTATCCATCCAACTAGTTTTAATAAACTTCAAGGATCAATATTTAAAATTTAAAAAACTCTTGGTAAAAGGTTCTGAAATAAGAACGAGTGGTTTAAAATAGAATCAGTGGTTTAAAAACACTTTTCAAAAATATTAAATTTAATAAATTAACTTTTTTTTTAAAATGAGTAGTTATATTTCATATTAAATTAAATATTAAAATAATTATTAAATAAAATACAGAAATTGCAACTGCAATACAAATTATTAATAACACAATATAATAATTACATAATTAAGTATTGTTGAACTTTTATTCGAAATTGGTTTATTCAATTTGTTAAAAATACAAATTAATAAATTAAATTTGTATAATGTACTTACTGGTTTTTTTTTTTTTACGAAAGTAATAATTATCTGAATAATAATTTTTTTATTTTTAATTGTCTTTGAATTTAATGAAGATGGAAAAAAATTAACTTTATTATTGAATTAAATTTAATTGACTATATATTATATATTTTTTTAAAATGTTTAAAACTTTTTAATTTATTTATTTGAAAAAAATAAGTTATTAATTTATATGTATATTATGTTTAATTATTGTCGAATTTTATCTAAAGTATAATTAATCAAAATATCTATAGTTTAATTTTGATGTACTGAATTGACTTAATAATAAAATTTTGCTGTACTATTACTATTTTTCTATAATTTATACACAGGGTGGTCTAGACCATGCGTTTCAGTTTTTTGAGCAAGGAAGGAGTAGTTATTTTAAAATATAAAAAAAATTTTATTAACTAAGTTAATTCTGCTCTATCGATTGGCTATATTTTAAATTTCCAGAAAACATCGGAAATAGGTTATTTAGACCGGAAGTGTTCCGAGATTTGCAAATGGGATCAAAAATTAAGTTACTAAAATTTATAAGAGAAATAGGCAAGATATTTGATTTAATTTGTATTAATTTTAAAGGGTAGTAAAATCCGAATTTGCTTTGAAAAGTACCAGTTCTCATTTGAAAATCTGAATTTCGTGGCACTTCTGGTCCAAAAAACATATTTCCGGTATTATCCTGAAGTGTAAAATATCGCCAATGGATAGAGCACGCTCAGCTTATTTAATAATTTTTTTTTTTTATATTTTAAAGTAACTACTCATTCCTTGCTTAAAAACTGGTTTGGTCTAGACCACCGAGTATATAAATGGTCTAGACCACCCTGTATATTTATTTTTAATGCTAACTTGCTTATAAAAGGTGAGAAATACTTCCAAGAATAAAATCACCCCTAAACATGGTCTAGACCACCGAGTATATAAATTGTCTGGACCACCCTGTATATTGATTTTTAATGCTAACTTGCTTATAAAAGGTAAGAAATACTATCTAAAATAAAATCACCCATAACAACCGCTTAAATATAAACAAATTTCTTAATTAAAAAAAAAGTACCATTATATAACCATGCAAAATATAATGCCGTTAATACAATTCAAACAATATTCAGTTTAAAAAAAAACATTATACTTCATAACTCCTTATGTAAATTATCTAGAATCTTTACACCTTTAAAACAAACAAGGCAAAATATCTTATAGATATTTTCTATAACTTAACAATTACTAAAGTATGTAATTGAATTCATTAAAAACATTTGTTTTCAAAAATAATATTTTCCCTTTAAATATATTGATTTTATAAATTTTATGCGCTCGGCTTCATTTAGCTTCAAATCTAAATTAAATTAAAATTAAAATTTTAAACTTATTCAACCATATAGTTGCTCTAAGATAAATTGGCAGATAAATTTTAACAAATTAACCCAACAGATATATATACACGCAATACTATATTATTTAGTACCTAAATCATTTTCAAAAAACGTATAACATTAGCCTTTTATTGGGAGAATATAACATTAATCAATATAATCACCATATCGTACCAATCGGGTTTTCTCTTATATATATATACTGATATACGAGTTAATTGAATCTCAACCCGACTATTCTGAGATTTTATAAATTGAATAATCGATTAATTGAAAATTTGAAAAAGAAAAAACAAAAACCGATTCGTGTAATTTAATATGCCTATAGAAGCATTAAAAATTTTGCTAAACTCTTGATCTATTCTATTCATCCTATAGAAAATTTATTGCACAAAAATTTTGAACTTGTATTAGCGTAATTTATGGCGCTACGAACTAACACCCAAATCACTAATCCCCAAGTCAAAAATGAACTAGTCCCCAATTATTTTTGGGTCTTAGTTTATTATGAACTAAACCCCAAGTATTAAAATGAACTAATCCCCAAAAATATTTTTGGAATTTTTAGGGTTTAGTTCATATGAATTAATCCCCAAATTGCAAAAATGAACTAATCCCTAAATAAAATCAACTAATTCCCAAAAATAATGAACTAACCCCCAAATATAATGACCTAACTCCAAAAAAAACGAAATAATTCCTCAAAAGCATGTACTCATCCCAAAATACAAGTTTTAAATATTTTTATTACGAAGTTTTTAAAATAGCTGTATTTTAAAAAATCAGGATTGCCGATTTTTCCAGAATATTTATATATATGTATAAGTGAGGGTCTGAATTAGGGGGTTTTAAATTTGGATTCAAAATTAGGATTGTTGCTTATTTATATATGCATATCTATGTATACGTGACATTCAAAATCAGGGTATTCCCTTTTTCCAGAATATTTATATATATGTAATAAATGCAATTTCCGGAAAAAGTGGCAATTTTGATCTTAAATCTAACTCTATAAACCCTCCTAATTCAGAATCCAGCGTTTACACATATATATATATATAAATAAATATTCTGTAAAAAGCAGCAATCCTGATTTTGAATCCAATTCTAAAATCCCTCCTAATACAGCATATCTTATATATACATATATATAAATATTCTGGAAAAAGAGAAAACCCTGATTTTGGATGCAACTTTTAAATGCTTTCTCATTACTCTTTTACATGGATTTTATTTTTTAAATATGCACGTGAAATTAGAAGAGACTTTAGAATTGGTTACAATAATTTACAATCAGTGCTGCCATGGAGCGTCGCCGTCGAGCGCTCGAGTTTGCGGTCGTATCGCGCTTTCGTGCTGCAATGAAGTGCCGGGTTACGGCCGCGCACACCTTAGGACTACCAAGCAGACAACGGGAACTCGACAATATCTAAGGATTTTATATTTGGATTCAAAATCAGGTTTGTTTGCCTTTTACAGAATACTTATAGATATTTTTGTATTCGCTATAATAATTAATATTCAATTGCGGAAAATGCACTAACCTCAAGTAAAATGAACTAACTCATTTCACCGCCACGTAAAATGACCTAACCCCCAAAATAAAATGAAATATAACCCCCAAAAGATATGAACTAATCGCCAAAAATCTTTTTCGTATTTTTGGGGTTTAGTTCATATGAATTAAAACCCAAATTCTACCAATGAAATAAACCCCAAAAAAATGAACTAATTCCCAAATAAAAATTTGAAAAAATATTGAGGATTAGTTCATTTTTGTACTTGGGGGTTAGTGACTTGGGCGTTAGTTCGTAGCGCCATAAAAATTTAAAAAAAAAAATTATCTATTGAATTTATTTCTCCAGTTTTTTTCTTAACAATCCATTTGAAGTTGATCTTTCAAGAAATTATAAAATTTGTATTGAAATAATAATATAATATCTTTAAAATATTAAAATTACATTAAAAATATAATATTATTGAAGAATTTTTTAAGATATTATATGATATTAATATTTTGTAATAAATTATAGATTTTTTTTATTATTTTGAAATCCTTATAGAAATTTTCATGTCTGTCTAATTTAAAAAATTATAATATTATTTTTTTTTTATTTATTTTATTTTAGAATAAAAAATATTTCTGTATTTTCTTTCTTATAACCTTTCCCCTCCACTTAATACTTTTCCTCAATTTAATTTTATTTTCTTCTTATTCTTCCTGTCTGCTTTATAATCGAAAATATATCTAATAGTTTTTCAAAAAAAAAAAAAAATATTGATTCTGAATGTTAAAACCAATAGTATGTAATAATTTTAAAATTCAAAAAAAAAAAAAGAAAAAATCAAAATAAAATATGAATTGAATAAAAAAAAATTTTCTATTAAATAGTTTAAATTTTATGGAAATCAAAAAAAAATCTTTAGAATAATTTTTTTTTTTTTTTTTTTTATTTTCTTCGAAAATAATATCTTATTTTTTTTTTGGTTTTAAGAATATTTTTCTAGATATTAATAGTTAGTTTTAAGAATTTGTATAAACTATTTGTATTTTCAAAATAAAATTTAAAATCCTAAATTATTTCATTATGAAATACCTATATATTTTGTTTATTATAAACTACACTATACAAGATATTAATATGCAACTCTTTGAAGATAAAAATAATAAACTTTTAAAAATTAGTTAAATTCTAAAACAAAAAATAAAGAATTTTTGGGGAAACTTCCACAGAGGGGTTGTGAACTATCGAGATGACGTCATCGCATAAAGCATTACTTTATATCTCAAAGTTTCCAAATTTATAAATTATTAGTGGCGATGCTGCCATGTAGTGGTTGAAAAATGCATTACAAAATTTTCCTAAGATTTTGTAGTATTTTATTTTAAGCGTTACATTATATACTTTTAATTGAACTTGCCTGTGTCTATGGCTTTATTTTTCATTCTGTCAGTTAGTGATATATTTATATTAGAAATCTGACCATAAATTTATAAGAATTGTATGGTTCAGTGGTTAGCAAAGTGGCTTAGGGTGTAAATAAATCTGAGTTCGATCGAATTAATGGTAGATCTTTTGCATTTAAAAGTTTTTATACCCGTATGACTATATAGTCAAAGGATATAATAAATTTGCCATTACGTTTGTGACGCAAAGAAGGAGGAGGGGTAGATATAAACTATGGATCGGATCAGAATCGAAAAATAAATCGATTTAGCTATGTATGTCCGTCCGTCTTTGAAACTTTAAGATATAAAGTACCGATATGTGATGACGTCATCTCGATAGCTTACAACTCCTCTGCGGAAGTATACCCGAATTATTTCTTTAATATTAAGAAAAGTTATTAAAAACGAATTATTTATATTTTACAAATTTATTAAATTTTTTTTCATGTTTATCACTCAATTCCAATTCACTCAGAATTGCAATTTATAAATGAAAATTGTTTTTCGATTTTAGTCCATCTAACATTTTTAAGAGCTGTCCATTCAATTGAATTATATTTCAGATCAGTAGTTAGTTTCTACAAATATAACACAGGTTTAAATTATGGTTTTCTCAAACTTGATTGTACGTATTTTCTTAAATTTGAAATGTTTTAGTTTGTAATATTGAAATGCTGTAATAATTAAAAAATATAATTGAAATAAAAAGGAAAAGTGCTTTTTGGGTTTACTTGCTTTTAGTTTTTTTTTTATAATAACTTTTAACTTCCTACATTTTTTATAGTTATGCAGTTTCCGAGTAGTAGGCAAGTTAATTATTTTGTAGTACCTCGAATTGCAGTAGTTTAATTGCTGTTGTTTTGTTTTCGGGGGGATTGCATGTGCCATCCTAGCATGTAAGCTTTGCGAGCCGCTATGCATTCCACTTCCAATATTTTCTTTTAATTTATAAGTAATATTATTTATTTTGTAAATGTTCAATATTTGCACATTTAAATTATATTTGATAACCAAGGAGATTTGTAAAAAAAATATTATTTTTCTTTACTGGAATTAAACTCGCACCCCCTCGGTTAGTAAGCTAAATGCTTACCCACTAAACAACCGAGGCCTCTGTTTAATTATTAATAATTTAAAAAAATTATATACCTCGTTTTATAAATAGTTCAAAATATCGGAGATTTTATTTGTAAGCTTAGTGTTAATAATTCAACCTAAGCTTACAAATTTAATTAATAATTTAAAGTTTGCGGGATATTTTATATTTCATTCCTTTAAATTAAGAGATTAGAAGCTATTACCGTATGGAACCTCATTAGCGTAGTCTTGACTAGGAGTTAGGAATTTGGTCTCGATATCAACACTGTAAAAACCAAATTTATGATAATTAGCAGAAGAAATATAGCCTATAATAACACCAATATCACTGTAGATAATTAAGCGATAGAACGTGTAATCAGTTTTAGATATCTCGACACCTCACTAAATTTAACACTTAAACAAGCTATGATAAATAAATTGGAATCATTTGATATGGACCTATAGACGTCTGTTTAAAATATTTTCGACTGATTACGTATTCAAAACTGAAGTTTTACAGTGCCTGCAGAAAGAAAGAGAATTACTTTTGATAATTAAGAAAACGAAAAATAGCCTTTTTTGGCCATTCAACAAAATATGAATTACAGCTTATTGACGAAGGCAATAGAAGAAAGAATAGGATACTTAGTTCATATACTTGCAAAAAAAAATTAATATGCTAACATTGTAGCCACTTTAACATAAAATCAATACACCGACATCCAACCGTGGGTATTAACATCAGTAGAAGAAAAAGATGAGTCTTCACTAATTTCGGTGTCATAGTCTTGAATTAATAAAACTCCCAATTTTTAGAATTACAAAATTTATTACCTTCCTTGAACATCAACAAACAATTTTAAAATTTAATCTTATGCAATTTATCTCCTTCAAAATACAACACGTGCAAATAGTAAATAGTAAAATTATTAAATAACCAGTAGTTATTACATATTTATTACACACATATATATATATATATATATATATATATATATATATATATATATATATATATATATATATATGATAAATAAAAAGTTTTTAATATTTCAAAAAATTGATCAATTTTCTCTAAAGTTGTCTAGTGCCACAACCAAAAAATAATATTCGAATACAATTTTTCTTCTTAGTAATAATTGAAAATTTCATAAAAAAAAAACAAAACAAGTAAAACAAAAAAAAATAATAAATTAAATTTTTCTTTTTTAAAAGAAAAAGGAAAATTGTGTTTTTCTTTTCATTTTATTTCTTTTTCAACAAGAATTGCAATTAACTATTTTCTGAAAAATTATTTAAAATAAAATAAAAAATTAAAAAAAAAAATATATATATAGAAAATTTTATATTTATTTGAAAGTATATATGTATATATATATATGTATATTTTCTAAGAAACAGCTTTCAATAACAGAAATTTAATTCTATATTTATACCCGTATGACTATATGGTCAAAGGGTATAATAAATTTGCCATTACGTTTGTGACGCAGAGAAGGAGCGGGGGTAGATATAGACTCAAGTGTATAGATCGGATCAGAATCGAAAAATAAATCGATTTAGCTAGGTATGTCCGTCCGTCCGTCCGTCTGCCCGTCCGTAATCACGATAACTCAAAAAATGAAAGAGCTAGAATTATGAAATTTTCACAAACTCGTTTTTATGCAATAACTGGAATCGCTATTTAAATTCAGCCATTTTTGGTCCACGGGTTCGAGTACCTGCCATACAACTTCTAATTTTATATGAGCATTACTCTATACCTATGGAAGCTGCGTGTCTGAAATTTTGCCAAAAGTAATTAACCGAATGATATAATGTTTATATTACGGTCATGCGGGTATCCCAGAGTTGACACAGTCTACTCTACTACAGTCTTCCTCGTTTTTTTTTCTGTTGTTTTTGTATTTCGATCAAAACAACAGTAAAAGTTAAAATTAAAGACATTTTCTTTACAATCCTTTTTTTTTGCATGTTTTTCTTATTGTTTTTTTTTTTCTTAGTGCAGACATAATAATCCTTAAATTCATTTTTTTCTTCCTTGTTTTTTTTTTTTTATTATTTTTTTAGATATCATTGAATAATATTTTCTTTTGCATAACTTTCTTATTTTTTGATTTCTTTATTATTTCATTTATAACATAACTCTTCTTCTTCTTCTTCTCCTTTTAAATGTTTTTTTTTTTTTGTTTTTTGGCTCTCTTTAGATTTTCTTAAAGAAAAAGTAACAGTTATAATTCATAAATTTTTGTATTATAGTTTTTCTTCTTCTTTTTTTTTCAAGTGTAATAATTTTCATGATATCTTTATTTTCTTTAAAAAGAAAAAAAATTTCTTTTTTTTTTTTAAACTTGAGTTTTGTTTTTAGTTTTGAGTTTTTTTTTTAATAATTTTTAACTCATTCCACTCCAATGTTTATATAAAAACTCTCCTTTTCAAAATGCATTGCATTTCCTTTTTATGTTTAATTTTTCAATTTTAATTTTATATTTTTTTTTTTTTGAATCTATAATATCTTTAATAATATAATCCACCTTAACCCTAAATTTCAATCAAACAGCCTTTAACCATCACCACCATCAAAAACTACCACTACCCCTTCCAATTTTTTTTTTTTTATTTGTTCTTTAACCCAAAATCAACTCACACTCTCTACAATATTGCACTCTAAGGTGTATTAGAAAGGTAAAAAGGTAAATATAAAAAAAAAAAATGGAATTTTTTGTTGGTTTTTTTTTTGTTGGTTAGTTGGGTAGGTTTAACCCAAGTATTATTTCAATCCCATTCTCTTGCTATAGCCCATTACCCAGTCCCATTTCCATTCCCATTCTTTATATTTATACAATCAATTTGTTTTGTTTTTATTTTCTAATTCAAACTCTCCTTGTTCCCTGTCTTGTTGCCTCGCTGTAAGGATAATGGTTTTTTAAAAAATATTATACGTTATCAACCTGTCCACCCGTACATAAAAATCAAAAATTTATTATCCTGACTTGAGGTTTTTTTTTTGTATTTTTTTGTTTTTTAGTTTTTTTTAAGTCTTTTGTCCTTTCCTCAAATTTTTTTTTGCTTTTCTTCAAATATTTTAATTTTTTTCTTATACTATATATATATATAAATGCATATATATATATATATATATATATATTTTTATTTTGAAATATTTTCTTAATATCGTTTTTGTTTTTTTTTTTTGGGTATTGGTTTAGTAAAAAGTGCACTGACCACAAGCTCACAATATTGACCACATCAAAAAATTGTATTAAATAAAAAAGAAACGTTTCCCCCAAAATATGGTTTTTTTTTTGTTTTATTTTTTTTTCACTTTGAAAAAAACAGTGAAAAGAAGAAAAATAAATTCAATTCAATTTTTTTTTAGAAGTTAAATAGTATCTATAGATATTTATATTGAATAATACTTAATCTACAGATGGAGAAATTAATTTACGTACATTGGATGATGTTTTATTAATTTTTAAATTCTAATGATATTGGTGCAATTCTTATACTTATAAAAAGAATTGCAAAAAATCTACAAGAATAGTTTAATAATAAAAGCTTTTATAATTCTTTTTTGTATTGTACCAGTATAATTTACTACTTGTGTCCTATTGCACCAACTCCTTATTACTAATGTTAAAATTAAATTAACACCAAAACCGTATTTGACAACAAATAAACCAGTCATGTTTGATTAGTAAAAAACTTATCAAAAAAATGCCTGCTTGATTAGTGATAACGATAAGTATGGTTGAGGTGCTTGTATTTTATATTGACTTAATTCTTGATCTTCAAAAATTTAAAACATTCTGATAATGAGACATTTGAAGCTTAATTTTATTTTAAGGACAACGGTTTTAGTTTTTGCATAAGTTCTACTTAGTATTAATATTTGTATAAATATTATGTTATACATTATATAAAGTCATTATGTGGCTAATTTTAATTATGATTTAAAATAAATAATGCTATTAGGTTATAAACACATAACACTATTACTTCAATTTAACAATTCTTATTACTATTATTTTGAAAAACTTAATATCATCTTTATTTATTATCAAAGGCTACATGATTTATTAAAAAATTCTAATTTAAATAGTTGTTACCACTTCATTTCCATAATTGTAATCATTACATTAGATGGAAATATAACTCCCAATTAGAATCCTTTTCCTGAATATCCTGTTTATTATTCAATTTCAAATATTCATGAAAAATTCTGATATTATCAGTTAATCGTGTTTGAAATCAATCCATGCTTTTTATAAAGATCCTTTTTTGCCGAATCAAACATTTAGAATAAAATTTTATTATAATTATTCATAGGGCATCTTAACTTATTTTCAAAATAACTCCAAACTTAATAATCTAACTGTAAATTCATCTAACTGTATTTTCAAAATGACTCGAAACCTAATAATCTAACTGTAAATTCATCTAACTGTATTTTCAACATGACTCCAAGCCTAATTATTTAACTCTAAATTCATCTAACTGTATTTTCTACATAACTGTAAACTTAATAATCTAACTGTAAATTAAAAATAAAAAGCAAAAACAATAAAAACAATCATCTTAATATAAAACAAATAGAATATTAGTATAAGTATAATAATAACATAGAGTTCAAGGATATGAATGGATCATTATTTAATTTATCTATACTATATATAAGTATATATATACATATAAGTCAATGCTACCCACATCCTACCCACAATAATTCTACTTGCTTGCATTTCAATACATAAAATCAGAAAAAAAAAACACAACAAAAAAAAAAAATATGCTATACAAAATAATGCAGACATTAATATTAAGAGCCATATACGAGTATAAGAAATCTTAGGGGTTGGGAAAAACAAAATATTTGGTTTTTTTTTTTTTTTTTTTGGAATACATTAAATAACAGATGGCGTTTTCGACGGTTTTTTTTTGTAGTTTTTTTTATTTTTGGATTTCCTATTACTTTTACTTGTTGTTATTGTTGTTTTTTTTCAAATTCAGACTCATATTTTCTTTTATTTGATTTTATTTTGGTTTTAAAATTCAAATCATTTAACATATTTAAAAAAATGAAACAAAACAACCCCAAGGGCACAATTGAAACTTTACATTATTTTTTTTTTTTTTAAAAAAAAAAAAATAAGGAAGTAATAACAAAAAAAAAAACACAAAAATATGTAAAATTTTTCAAATATTTTAATAGAAAAAACAAAAGGAATTTTAGATTTTTTTTCAATATTTTTATTTTAAATTCAAAATACAAGTCAAGTAAAATTTTCAATTCACTCCATAAATGATTTTATTGTTTTTCAGGACATTTTATTTATATAAAGAAGGCAAAAAAAAACAAAAAAAAAATAATAATAAAAGTATCTATAGATACAATATACTTATATATATATATATATATATGTATCTATCTACCTTATATAATATAGTTAGTATATATACAGTGAAAGCTCTCATAAACGAACACACGGTTCTAAAATTTTCGTCCGCTTATGGGAACTGTCCGGTTAATAGAAAAAAAATTTTTTATAACTTTTCTTAAATTCTGTATTAATTTTTTTTATAACGTGTTTTCAAGGGTAAAATTATAAAGGTAAAACAACATAAAAACTAAATAACAAAAGAAAATAAAAATTACTAAAAAAAAACTAAACAAAAATTCAATAAATTCAATACAGATTAACATTATTTGGTTAAATTACATACTACTTCCATTCCAGAGTTTAAGAATTAGTAGTCTTTTGAAAAAATTTTAAATCTTTGACTGCCATATTTTTTCCTAGTCAATTTTTAAAAAATTATTTTTGAAATGTGTTTCCAAGTTTTTTATAAACTAGAATGCTGTAAGATCCTATTTACATGTTGCAAATTTTTTATACTATCAATAGTTTTTAAGACAACATTGTAGGTTTTATTTTCCAATTCTTCAAGAACTGGTGAAATTTACCTAAAACGTATGCGTAATAAAACTAATAAACCTAATACGTATTATTTTAGAAAAATGGAAGAAATTTTTAATTCTTAGAGAATGAGTTTGCATCTTATTAATAATACATACTAATACTATCTCTTCTTTGCTCAGAACCTTTTGAAAAATAAGCAATAAAAAGTACCTCTAGTACCTTAGGCATACATAATATTATTCAAATCCAATTACGTATGTATTAGATTCTAATATGTAATTCTAAAAATTATAATGCATACCTATAAATAAATATAATATATTATAATAGTAAATTATAATACAAAATTTGTATTGGATGGGATGTATACCTACCATATTACTCACATTAAATAAAACAAGCTTGCACATAAAGTAGAAGTGTACGTTTACGGGAGATTATTTTGAAATTTAAAGAATGATTTAAGTGTATGCGTCCGGTTATTATAGTGTCCGGTTAAAAGAATGTGTTTTGTATGAAAAATTTATAAAAAAGGATTGGTTTTGAAAAAACTGTCCGTCTTAAAGAGATGTCCGTATATAAGAACGTCCGGCTAAGAGAACTTTCACTGTATATATATAATTTAGTTACAATTTTATTCATTTCATATTGTAGTTTATATCATTATTGTATTTATTATATTGTTTTATATTAAATATACACACACATCTACATATATTTATATATACAAAAAAAAAACATACGTATATAAAATTTTAGACCCTTCTTATTTATTTTTTTTTTTTTTTTTATTTTGATTCAACTTTATAGACATTGTTATTGATAAAATAATTGAAAATAAAAAAATAAAAAAAAAATTTGAAATTGACTCTATAATATTTTAGAGGGGTTAAACAATCATTTTGACGTCAATTTATTACAAAACAAAAAAACAGTAAAATACATATATGAACATAAATATATATGTATGTATTATTGTTTTTTTTTTTTTGCAATATATATTCGGTATTATTGTGTAAATATTTATAAGGGTTCTATGAATTTAATCCCAAAAAAACAGAAAAAAAAAAAAACTAATGATTATAATTTTTATTTAAAAAGAATCAGAATTCAAATTTAATCTGACATTTTATTTCAATATATATATATATGTACATATTATTGAATCAAATGGTTGATTGTAAATACAGTTAGTTTTGAGTTGACAAGGAAAAAATTTAGTTTTAATAGAAATTACAGTGATGCTGAATAGAAAATAAATAATAAGTTTTAATACTTACTTACTTGTTTTCTTTTGTATATGTATATATATATATATATATATATATATACATAATGATGATGAATGAAAATATTGAAAATACTTTTTTAATACGATATTTATTAAACTAAGTATATATATGATTTCTAACTTGATGAAAAGGTAATGAAAGATATTTTGGGATGATGACGATGACCAAAGAGATTTTAAAGGATTAATAAAAATGTGTTGATTTTTTTTTTTTCAGAGTTGGTTCGGTATTTGAACACTCTTTTTTTTTTAATTTTTATATATATATATAAACTTTAATACTGAATGACTTTGAATTTTAGTTTACTTAAACTTTTAATAATATCGATTATATAGTGTTGGCTATTGGTATAAAAATGAAAAGCATATAACTATAATTACTTATTTTGATTTAGATTGATTATAATTTGCGATATGGAATGTTCATCAAATCCATTATAGAAAAGTTTAGGTGCTATGTAATATTGGGCGACATATTCAAGGGTTAATTATTTATGATAAAGAGGACCGTTCCATTATCTCGGTTTCGTAAATCTTATTTTTTGAAATCTTGTTTTTAGAAAATCTACTTTTATAAATAACCTCGTATTAGAAAATCTCGATTTTTATTGAATAATCTTGCTTTTTTAAAAAATTTCGTTTTTAGAGTAGGGTACAATATTAGAATTATCAGCATTTTCTAAAATATAAAAACAGAGTTTTCCTAAAATGAGATTTTCAAAAAAGAGACTTTTACAAATGAAATTTTATAAAATCAAGATTTTCTAAAAATGAAAATTTTTAATGGAAATTTTCGGAAAACAAGATTTACAAAACCGAGATTTCAGACCCAACCCTTTATAACAGCCCTTCCGCCTTCAAGATCAGCCTTTCTAAAACAAATATTACAAAAAAAGAGTTTTCCTTAAACCAGATTTTCATGAAAGAGACTTTCTCAAATTACATTTTATAAAAACTAGATTTTCTAAAAACAAGTTTTTCTAAAAACGAGATGTTCAGAAAACAAGATTTACAAAACCGAGATTTCAGACTAAACCCTTTATAAGAGCTCTGTTCTGTTGCTATTGTTCCGTTGCTTTATAAATATTGTTATATCTTAAAATCTTTTTTGGTGTTGAAATACTTTGTCAAGTCCAATATTATTAATAAAGTTACAAATGTGAAAATCTGAAATGATTATACCTAACAGTAATATATTTTAATATTTTCATAATAACGCACAGATAAAATTTTTAAAATACGAACAAACTATAGGGGTATTTTAACTAGAGATCAAAGATATCAATTGATTGCAAAAATAGGGGTAAAAAAATAGGTACTAAAGCATAATTTAATATATTTTTATGAATTGTATTTTTTCCCCTTTTTTTTCTAAAAAAAATCAGTATTTCATGGAATTTATTATGTAGGACATTATTTTTCATTTAGATCATCAAATAGTTACCAGTCGTCAGGGTCCTAAATAGGTCAGCCAGAGTATTAATTACGTATTAACTTTAAATTTCTTTTAAAAAAGGACATTTTGGGTTTCAAATTTCTTTAATACAAAATACCGTTAAAATATTAAATTCTTCTTTAAAGCAATAGCAATAGTTCTACTTAATTAAGTTAAGTTCTTAAATGTCTAAGCATTTTATTACATTCTTTTATAATTAAGAACTTTGATTTATTGTAGAATTGTAGTTGCGTTCAAAACACTCTTGTAGAATAAAACTTTTAACTAACGCGGTTTTTCTAATTTATGTATTTGTTTTTAGAATACTTTAGATAAGTAAGTAAATTGAATTTTAACTTTGTTCTAATTAATAAAATATCTAAAAGATACATTTAATTCATTTTTGGAAAAAATTTCCATAAAACCCTCTCTTTTAAAAAAAATTCTTTTATTTACCTCCATATATATACACATATATATATATATATATATATATATATCTTAAATTTAACAAATATTTTTTAAAATATTTTGAATGATAATAAAATATTTATTTAAGATACATATATCTATAAAAATGTATCTAAACGTTTTAAATATGGTTCTTAGCAAGTTGTATAGCAATCTTGTATCACGATGGAATACAAAAAAAAACAATGAAAAAGTGAAAGTATCATAAAAGTATGACAAAAGAAAAAAAAAACCAAAAGTTTATAAGAGGGTGAGTGTATAATATTAAATTGAAAATTGTGAAATGCATGTAAACTGCCGATAATCATTTTCAAAATGACAGCAACAGCTTAAAAATAAAAAAGAACGCCCCAAACTATATATGAATCTCAAAAAATTACATATTTTCTCCCCATAGGGAATTTCTTACCCATTTCATTTCAATATTCTCTCCATTTATATTTTCGATATTATATTTTTTGGTGGTATGAGGAAAGTTCAGATAACCAAAAAGCAAAAAAAAACAATTTCAAAATGCATTAAAGAATTTAAGTTCTAACATGGTATCAATTGTTTTCAAACACACAATCAAACACAAAAAACAGAACGAAAAGAAATGAAAATAGGAAAACCATTTCTAATTCTTTTTTAGATATCTGATAGATACATTCTTAATGTACATCGTATCTTGATAATTCCTTTTTTTTCACTTTTCTTTATTATTAATATAATGGACCCTTAACTTATATACAGTTTATATATAAATGTATATATGCAACTGTACTGACCCCAAATCAAATATTTTAACAGTGTAATGGGCAAAAAAAAAAAAAAAAAAAATGAGAGAATAAAAAAATTTAAGACAGGTTAAGTTAAATATCATTTGGGAATTAATTCTTACACTTAACTATTAATCTGTTCTTAACCATTATTTTATAAAATCGTTTTTGAAAACTTGTAATTGCAAATTTATGTAATTCGAACCGTTTTTAGTTGTTACTATTGCAAGTACATTTATTTACAATTACATTTATTGAATTAGTGAAAAAATATCTTTAAAAACCTTCGATTTTAAACATTTTCAAATTTTCTATATAGATGGAAATCATACAATTCAAAATCTTTAATTAAAATTTTCCAAGTAAAATTAAATTTAAAATGAAAATATCTTGGAAATTAAAATTTCTTTTTCATAAAATTTTTATAATCTTAAAGTAAAATTCCTACACTGTTTTAAAGCAAGCTATACAACAAGTGAGAAAAAAAACCAAGAGTTTTTAAAAGCACATTTTTAAAATTACATAGGGTTTCTTACTGAGTATTTTATTATAAAATACTATAATATTATAATTTAGTTATTTCATTAATTTATTAATTATATGACTACTAGTGAAATACTTAGAATATAATCCCAATCACTCAATAAAACCTGTTAATAAGTGTGAAATATAATGTTGGAGCTTCAATGTTAACGTTTAATTTTAGAAAAACTTACACTGATGGTGAATAAGTTACTGTTTTATAAGAACATAAAAGTTTTAAGTTTTAAGACCTAATAGCCCTCCGATGGGGAAGGTTCCCAAATTTTTGATTAGCAAACTTAAAATGGATCTGTCCACCTCCCCTCCTGTCCTCACCCTTCCATTTTTTTTTTGGTTCTGGGAAATCAATTGTGAACTCCATCAAAATTTGGAATTTTACCTAGAATTTTATTATCTAAGCAAAAATGGTTAAAACTAAGAGACAATATCTTCAATTTAAAGAAACCCTTTCAAGTTTAAGAAAAACCTTTAACGTATGTTGAAATATAATGATGCCGCAGCAGTAAATTTTGTATATTTGTAAAAGAAAATTTTTGCAGGTTTTCAAGTTACAGGTGTTTAAAAATAGCTAAATTTCAAAAATTGAGTTTTGTATAATTGTAAATTTTAGTACCGTATGGCAACCCTAAATATTTGCCTATTAAAAATTTATGAAGTTTATAAAACCATCTATCTTTTGCCGTTTTAAGATTGAACATACACTTAACAGAATTCTTGTTATAACAATTTAAAAAAGGGATTTTTCCAACTTTGGAGGGCAGTAGCTCCGTAACGGGTGGGGCTACAGAAAAAAAAATCCTTCTACGAAATAATTTTTTTTGTAATATCTATCCGTGCTTAAAATTTCTTTACTCTATTGCAAACGGTGTAAAAGTTTTGTAAACGTACGGACGGCCAAACGGATGGACCGACAGAGTGAAGCTATATAGGCACATTTTTACAAAATTTTTTAGAAAATCTGCTAAAAATGGGTTTATATACTACAATATAAATTATAAATTGATTATGTCTATTTATATTTCTTTAGTGTATATTATATACTTAAGTATTAAAGTGTTAATTTTCCCTAAAGATATTTTGAAATAAAATTTAAAAGTATAAATTTTATCTATATACTTAATGATTAATTATATATAATAATCCAATATAATGATTAATATCATTTGTGTAACTTGTAATTTGAAATACAATTAATTTAACTTTGATATTATAAAACAAAATAAAACAAAACTTAACTACTAAGTGATAACTTCCTTCTATCATTTCGATTTTTATTAATTTTCAAGATTTTTAACTAAATTAATCATTTAAATTACAGAATTTTATTAGCTTTTAAATGTTTATATAATTAAGTAACTTTTAATGACTATCAATTCAAATATCGGTAAAATAATTAACAAGTTTTAATTTTGTTGTGTTCTTTTTTTTATTTTGTTGCTCTGAAAAATAATCCATTTTATTTGAATTTCTTTATAAAATAAACCAATTTCTATACATTAAAATATTAGAATTATAATTAGTTATTCCCTTTAACTGATAATTACATTATTATTTATTTATTTCATTTCAAATCAAAAAGGGGTGGAATAAAATTCAAAAGATAAAATTTGAAAAAAAGCGTAAATGGTTGTTAAGTATTGAATTTTCTAAGAAAATTTAGTTTTTAAATGGACTTCATTAGAATTTTCTTATATAAAAGAATATTAATAAGAATATAAAATTTTTTTTCAATAGAATATTAAAAATTAATGAGAAATATATTAATAAAAATTTATTTTAAGCATCTCTTTTAAGATACTGATTCATTATAATTTTTAAATTATATTTAACTAGCTTATACCCGGTGCGGGTTGCCACGCCTCTCGATGGAAGTTTAATTTAAATTGATGTTACTGTAAAAAGTTAACACAAAAACTACACATTGTGTAAATGTTAATTTTAAATTGTGTTAAGGCTATTTTTTTAAAACAAATTTTTTTAGGTTTATTCTAGTAATTTTGAAACTTTCTGTAATTCCAAGAAGTAGTATTTGTTTTCAAAAATTTTTTTTGACCAACCGTCGTTCCTGCATGGGTTAATAGATTCCAAAACTATTAATAGTGTCAACTCAATTCTTAAGTAGCATCATGTATACAAAATTTGAAAAAATTCGGTCAAACCGTTTCTAATTTAGAGTAAAGTAATGAAAAAAACTTATAAAAAGTTGTTGGACCGCAATTGGTTAACGGAACTGAACAAAATTTTTTTTGAGGCTTTTTACCTTTTACGTTACTTTGCAAAATTGAACAAAATTTGGTTTCAAAATTTTTTTTGACTAACTGCCGGGCCGACATGGGTTAACAAATTCCAAAACTGTTGATAGTGTCAATTCAATTCTTAAGTAACATCAAAATTTGAAGTCAATCATTTTTATTTTAGAACAAAAAAGATTAATACTTGCAACTTGGCGGTCCGTTAGAGCAAAATTTTTAGCCCACGATTTCTTTCCGTATACCCAAAAACCTCTATATACAAATTTTCATGAGAATCGCCTATGCAATTTAGGAGTCTTTTCGCTACATACTAACAAACAAACTTTCGCTTTTATATATATAGATTAGAAAAGTGTTAAATTGATATCTTTTCAATTACTTATTATTTAAATATTTTAGAATGTTAAAATCTTCTTAATTTTAACAGTTGAATTTTGAAACAAAAGCACTTATTTCAATTTTGCTGAAAAACCACAAAACCTTTTTTGGAACATTGGTAATTATAAGTTTTGCATTAACTCTTGTATCTTACTAACGAGCTTTTATCAAATCTGATTTTTTCAATAACTTCGACGTTTTCAATAACTTCGTTCTGGAAAATCATTAAACCCCTTTTTTTTTTAATCCCGTTTTTAGAAAATCTCACTTTACCAAAAAGTTCCGTTTTTAAGGATTTTAGAGTTAGGTACAAAATTAGAAAAATCAAGTTTTTCTAAAATATAAAGAGATTTTTTAAAAACGAGATTTTCTAAAAAGGAAATTTTCTAAACAAGATTTTCTAAAAACGAGATTTACTTAATCAAGACCTCAGACCCAACTCATTAAAAATATTTCTTCAACTAACAGTGTTTATATAACCAACCCAGACAATGATACATATAAAAAGTGGGTTAGGTCTGAAATCTCGGCTTAGTAAATCTCATTTTCACAAAATCTCGTTTTAAAAAATCTCTGGTTTAGAAAATCTCGTTTTTAGAAAATATCCTTTTAGAAAATTCCTTTTTTTGTGTTCTGGAAAAATCTGATAATTCCGGTTTAGTATCCAACTCAAAAATCCTTAAAAACCAGTTTTTTCAATTAAAAAAGAGATTTTCTTAAAACGAAATTTAAAAAAAAAGATTTACTAAACCGATATTATGGAACGCTCCCATACAAACTATCAACATTGATAAGTTCACAAAATAACTGCACTTTGAGGAACAAAACATTGAACCAAAATAAAATGCATTAAAAAGAAAAAAAATAATTTTTATTTAATTATAATATTTTCTATGGAGTGTCTGTTTTTCATAAAATTTTCCACTTACATGCATTGGGTTGTTCCTTTTTACAACTGAAAAAAAGCAACAATTCCCAATATTAATTACATTCCGCAGAGTACAATAACACTTATAAACTCTTTTTCTCTCTCAAATGTGGAAAAGTGGAAAAACCGCTTTTAAAAAAATTTTAAGGTCCAATGTAAATATAATTTTCTTATTTCCATTTCAAATTTTACAACAGCCTCTAAATGCCATTGACCCTTCCATAAAAGTCAATAATTATATTCATATTAAAATTATTAATTATTCCAATTAAAAAATTTCCAAATTCCAATATAATTATTATAAAATTAAAATAATTTATTATTTTTACTCTTATATAAATATTTTTTTTAAAACATCCTTGTAAAAATCCCTGTAACTATTTTTTTGCCCGTCTTCAATTTTTTTAGTCTTTAATTTTTACACTGAATTTCAATTATTCAATTACTCAATTGTTATGCTACAAAAAAACCCATTTTTTTAATGCACTCCCAAACTCTAATACCAGAGTTAGTTCTTTTTTATTATTGGTTATTACAATTTGGGTGACATGTCAGAAGTCCCATGGTCAGAAGTCCAATGGAACTTTTATCTCATCATTGTGATTTAAAACTAATAATTTTGTACTTAACTTTATTACTACTGCCGACTATAAAATCTTCATCAGATGCATATATATATATATATATATTTATACCATATATATACCATATGAAATGAGTGGAAGTTTATATACATATTGTGGAGAAAAAGCGTATAATCCTGTGATTTTGTAACCAAATATAAGATCTAATTCAAAATCTTGCATATACAAATATATAAATATTCAAAAAATTCGTACAAAACCCCGATTCTGAATTATATTCTAAAATCCCTCCTAATTCAGAATTTCAGATATAATATAAATAATATTCTATATATTATATAAATATTTTTTTGCTTCAATAAAATTGGGTCCGTCTACAACCACTTACGCGAGGACTCGGGAGGAGGCGGTTTCGGATAAACGTGCGGCGAATACTTGATCGCAGAACGCTACAACTATTAAATTAAATTCTAAAATCCCTGCTCATTCAGAATTTCGGATATAATACAAATAATATTCAAGATATAATCACCCCTATTCTAAATTCCCTCGTATAATTACATCGGAGAGAATCTACGAAAAAGCTATTCTCAATTGCGACGTAACGTTACGAAAAGTGCAAAAATCTATGAAAGAAATATTCATTCGTAGCATATTCGTAAGTCATATTATTTAGTGATCAGTTCACTTATAAATAATCTTTTGCTTCAATAGAACGGAGTCCGTCTAGTGTATCGATCGCGCGTATTTTTAGTCCGGCAGTTTCGGATAGACGCGCGTCTACTGGATTGCGGAACACTACAATTCGGCCACAACGAGTGCATCGCGGCCAGCACGTTCGGGATAGTGCGAAGATTATTCTTCCTCACTGTAGTGAGTTAAAGGTCCCATTGGACTTCTGACTCAATGAAGTGGACTTCTGGCCATGGGACTTCTGACATGTCATCTACAATTTCTATTTTACAATTTCCATTTAAATTGTAACAATTGGAATAATGACAGAAGAGTTAAAAACAAATAAAAAAAAAAACTCATGCAATTGTATTAGAAGTATCTATTTAATATTGCAATAAAATAAACAAAAATGAGTTGGAGATATTTTATATATATATATATACAAAAACTGTTTGTTTTATTTTCAAATAAATTTTCTCTTCATATCAAATAATTTCATTAGAATAATTCTTATCAAAATATTTATAAAATAATTTCCTCTCTAACAAATAATAAATATAATTGTAATAAAATTTATTGTATTATTGGAAATTTATGATTTGGTTTTTTTTTATTTTAATAATTTTTTTTATTTTTTTATGCATGTAGTATAAGTTTTAGTATTGAAACCGTAATAATCACTAAATTAAGACTCCTTACATAATGTTGCTTTCATTAAAAATCACCAAATGTCCAGATGAATATATTTGATATTTATTTAAGGTACCTTTATGTAGTGTCTGACTCTTACTAACCAAAAGTGCTTTCATAAATAGCCCCTTAAATTTATTATGAGTTAACTTAAATACCAGTGCACAATTTGATTTTCTGAGTAGAAATTAGAAAATAAAGCTTAGGGAATCGGAACTGGGGATTATAATTTGTTTTGGATCAAGTTTAAATTCTGAGAAGATACATAATATTATTATGCAGTGAAAATAGTATATAAGTATAGACAAAATGCAAAAGTCGGTTGGGGTATCTCTACTGATATCGTTACATGTTCTAAATTCACATATAGAATCTTCGAGTCACATTTATCACTACAGTAGTACAGTATCGACCACATTTTTTTTAGGTAATGAGATAAGAATTTTAAAATATAGCCGGTTACGCAAAATTATAGCTTCCGCAAATAACTGATCAATTAATACAATATGACCTCTTTAAAATTTCAGAATGTAACCTTTTTCAAAAATGAGTACTGATCTAATAGTTGTAGTAGTGATCTAACTGATTATTAACAAAATTAATTTCTCAATTTTATCAGAAGTTTTTCACTTAGAAAATGAAATGAGGCTAAAAAATTCTATTTCCGCTTTTCTATTACATTAAATTTTTTGGATTTGGTAGTTTGTGTTCATAATAATAAAAATCATCAACATCTGACCGATAGCTCAGTGGTAAAGTTGCGGCTTTTCAATCGAAAGGTCTCCGGTTCAAACCCTGGTCGAATCATGTCTAAAAAATTTAGTGTATTTTACAATATTTTAATAATAAGTGCAAATGTCAAATCGCTAAAGGTTTATTATTATCTGACATTATTTACTAATGTAGTGGTACTAATTTTAAATAAATAAAACCACCTTATTCGGTCATAAAATTGCCGGTTGCGGCTCAATTATTTGTTTATAAACATAAATATATAATTAAAAATTAATCGGCTTATTTGGTGACAAAATTGCCGGTCGCAACTCAATTATTTGTTTGCAAAAAAAACCATAATAATTTGAAAGCGAAAATTTTTCGAATTTTAAACGCCTCCCCCCTCTAGTTGTATATAAATCATATCTAGTGTTGAAAACTTGTTTGTATTTTTTTTCTCCCTATAAGAGATAATTTTGAAGATAATATTGAGATCTTCGATTTTTGCTCAATTGAATTCACCTCAATAAATTCTCACTCAATATTTTTATTTTTCATTCATTAAAGTTAATTGATCCTTTCAGAAGTCTATGGAAAAGTCAACAAGAGTATACTCATAAATTTTTGAATAATATATTGTATTGAATTAAAAAAAAAAATGAATATATTTTTATTCAATTTGAGTTTTAATAATTATTTTAATGTTTTATTGTGTTCGTTGCTATTAAAGAACATATTTATTATATTGTTCATTCAATTTTTTTTTTTTATGTGAATTTTAAAGTACTCCATTTTATTATCTTAAAAATTGTAAAATAAAAAAATATATAATAAAAACATTCTAAAAACACATGTATAATTTGTATGAAAAAAAAAATTTTGAAACAATTTATGTTTATTTACCATCAGAAAAAGAACCAAAACCAAAAAAAAAAACAAATATTCAATAAAATTAAGATAAATTGAGTTGTTCTTTCGAATACTAAGAATAAAAATGAAAATTTTTTTTTTTTTTTTGGAGTATTGTGGAATTTCTAATAGTTAATAATAATAAAAGAAAAATTATTGCTTATTTATTGAAATATCGTTTTTTATACGTAAATTTTATACTTAAATTTCTTTGGTTGTATTTTATTTTTGCCAATTCCATTTAAAAAATTACTCAATATTTGGTATTTTTTTATTCGTTCGTATTCGTTCGTTCTTTCGAACAAAATAAATTCTTCTTTTTTAGAAAATTGAATTTTCCGAAATAAAATTCAATAATTCTATTGATTTTCCTTCTGTTCTCAATATATTTAGTTAAGTTGAATTTACTTTTCTATATTAATATTTTTTTTTTAAAACCTTGTCTACATCCCAGTAGGACGAAAAAGTCCAGACATTTATTTTTGGAATTAATATTAATAATTTTGAAGAATAATCAATTAGTAAACTTTTTTAATTCTAAAATCTTTTTATAAAGGTATGTGTTGCAATAAGAAACAAGGTAATATACTTTCCTAAATATTGCATACTTTGAGGCGATCTTATTATTATTATTAGAATATTATAATATAAATGCGCCCTCATTTACTAAATTAGAGGTTGTTAATACTAATAATACAATTTAATTAATATAATTATATTTGATTGTTAGAATAAAATCCTTGATCAATATTAGGATATTTGTGAGTTTAATAAATAAATAATAGAATAAATTAACTATATTAAAAAATATTTTAGCTTCTTTTGTAGCAACTAACGGTAAATGAATCAGTTCTAAGTTGAGATAATTGGTTTAGTTTGAGCGAAAGATGAATTCGAACTTCTTATGGAACGGTGCATTTTTACTAAGTTTTACTAATATTATTGCTTAGTTTTTGTAAGTCGTAAATAAGAGTAGCTTTGCTTGATTTTTAGAGTTTCATTTATTGAACTTTATAGTTTTAAAAAAATTTTGGTTCTTTTAAGGAGTATTTTACTCTAAAAATCCTTCAGACAGCATAAAAGCTTATTAGCAACACAGCACTATCTTGCAAGAAATATATCATTCACCTAGACTAAAAAAGTTAAACAAAAAGTTAAGAAAAATTTAATTTTTATACCCAGAAGGCAAATTATACTTTACCAAGTTTTCTAAAAGGTAATTCTACCCAAAACTAAGTGGGAAATTTTTAACGAAATTAATATAAGTTAAACGATTTTTATATTTTATTTAAAATATTATTCATACACTTCATAATAAAAAAATTTTTTTTTTGAATATTTCACAAGCGGTTAGGTTTGGACTATATCCTAAAAGCCCCAAGAACTGCTAAATCTAGCACTGTGAATCAATTTGTTAAAGTAAATAATCTCATCGTAGATATGCAATCGCATAAAACAATTTTTTAAATTCATATATCTAATAACTTTTACACATATTCTTAGACCTTAAAACCACTTCCCTATTGTCAGCTACATTTAATTAATCTAGTTCCTACATTACAGAATTAATACAGAATTGACACTCATTTTAATCTAGTTCCTCCATTTCCTTTCAAATGCACTCTACATTAAATCATTATAAACGTACCAGATACATCGAATTACATGAGTTCTTTTGTAATTCAGGATACAGGATCAAAATATAACTGTATAAAAAAAAAACTAAAAAAAAAAATCTAAAAATAAAAAAAAACTAAAAAGTTACAAAATAAAAGCAAAAACAAAAACAACATAAATTGGTAGATAAAATATTTTACGAATCGGTCTAATTCACCACAAATTCAACACCACAACTTTTCAACTATATATATATATATACTAAAACAAGCAAACAAGCATCATGATGATGTTTTTCATTTTATTATTTACTTTTTTTTTCAATTTTTCCATTTTCTTGTTTTTTTTTTTTTTTAAATTTGTTTGTTTGTTCTTAATTTTCCACTATTTTCATTTTTTATAGTACACAAATAACTGTAAACATTAGAGTAAAACACTAAAAAAAAAATAGAATTAAATGGAAAAGTGCTACTTCACGGTTTTTTTTTTTTTTTTTTTTTATTTTTCATCTGTTAGTAATAGAAAAAAAACAAACAGAAGGAAATTATTTTATTTTCACCATTAGGGGTAATCTCCAATTTATTTATAAATTAATGGATAAAAAAAAAAAAAAGAGTTGTTTTTTGCTGCCATTTATTTTTGAAACATTTTTCAATTTTCCTTGTTTTTTTTTTGAGATCCTGCCTTTGAAAAATTAAAATGAATAGAGGAAACAACCGGAAAATTAGTGGATTAAAAAGTACTTTACTTACAATTTACAAATAAAAAAAAAAAGAAATATTAATAGAAATAAAATGAAAGACAAAGTGAGATAAAGTAAAAATTGACGAAAGGAATTAAAAACATAATAGAAAAACAGGACATTTTTTTAATCTTTTTTTTTTTTGATTTTGATTTTTATACATAATTTTCATATCCTTAAAAAAGTTATTTACAATATCCAGTAAATCACATCATTAACATCTTTCTCCTAAATATCCCTCCAAAATTTTCCCCATCCATCATAATCCAAATTTCCCAAATAACCTCCGACAATCCTAAAATCCTTTCATATAACATCCCTGTAACCAAACTGTACATTTGTATCACAGGTTCCTTCCTAAAGTTTGGTTCAAAAAGGTTGTGATTTTGGTGCGTTAAAGTCGCACACTACCCAATGAAATACTGCACAGTTTCAATGGGTGGGTTTCAAGCGTTCCATTCCCTCGCAAAAAAAAAAAAAAAAGTAATAAATAAATTTATAAAAACAACAAACGCCTAAACACAATGGATTTCTGGTTTTTTTTTTTAGTTTTTGTTATTAAATATGGAATTGACAAGTTTTTAATTATGTATTAATAATAAATCATCAACATATATATACATATATTTTATAATAATATTTAGTTTATAATTAGTTAATGAATATACATACATATATATATATATATATATATATATATATATATATATATACCTATACATATATATATAAAATATTTCTGATTCAATGATTTTGAAAAGTTAACTGGTACAATTGTTAATTGATTGATTAAAATTCAATAATTTAATATACTCGTAGGTATAATAGTTATATATTTTATTATTTAATACATTATATATACCCCGTGCCCATATTTCCGAGAAATATACATATATATATATATATATATACATTTAAACAATAATTTCCAACATTGAGTATACAATAATCAAAACATCAAAATGATATTCAATAGAGTTTTTCAATTCTTCAAATTTAATGACAATTGAAAAAAAAAACTATACATGTATTTGTAATGAATCTTGAAAATTTTACAATTAAATATTATTATTATATAATTCAATTAATATGAGTTCTTATTGTTTTACTAATCTCTAATCTCATTTTAGAATTTAATTGTGTTCTGAAAAAAAAAACATGAACAAATGTATGACTGAATGAATGAACTTTTAAAAAGTACCGTTTTATTGTCATATACAGGGTGTCCGGGACTCAAGTACGCACACTACACTCAGTGATTGGGGGCATTAAAACAAACAAAAAATTGTACTGGAGGGGGGGTCTATTGTGGACCCTGTTCGAGATATGAGGGATTAAAGATTTAAGGAGACTTTTCATAAAAAAATCAATAACTTTTGAACAGCTTACTGTAGAGAGAGAGATAAAAAAAATCCATTTTGCAGGGTTGTCAGCTTTAATTTTGTGGAATAATAATACCCATATACCCAACAGTTACAAAGTTATGAAGGTTCATAATGATTTGTTTTAATGCCCGAAATCACTGAGTGTAGTGCGCGTACTTGAGTCCCGGACACCCTGTATATTAAATTCCTAATCATTTATACTTATAGCCTAATTAAAAGAAAATCTTTTTATTAATAAATAAATCTATTGAAAAACACACACATATATATATATATATATATAAAGAAGGATCGTCATTATACAATCAATTTATTGAAAAATTTTCACTAACTATCCAAAAAAAAAAACTAAAAACTAAAATTAAAACTAAAACAAGAAGACAAAAAACATTTCAACATAACAATACCAAAATTTATCGTTTTATTACACGAGATTGCACAAAAACAACGGTTACCTTACCTATACTATTTCGATATTTTACTCACAAGTCACAATTATACAAAAAAAAAACGAAACGAAACGAAACGAATCACATTTATCGAATAAAATGAATCCTTTTATTTGAAAATACACAAAAAAAAAAATAAAAACAAAAAAATAAAAACAAAAAAAAAAAAAAAAAAAATAATATAACTTTGGCTTTATACTCTCGTATATAGTTAGTTCTGATTTTATTGTTATTCTTTTTATTTTCTGATTCTTTCAATTTTTTTTTGTTTTTTTTTTTTTTTAAACTAACAAACAATAACATGAGAAAAATAAACATTAGAATTACCTATAAATTTTTTAACTGTTATATCATTTGTTATATACATATATATATTTGTTTGCGTTTTATCTATTCTAGGATGCTAATAAAGTACCTTTTATACTACGAGTACAAGTTTTTTTTTGGGGGTACTATACAATATTAAACTTATTTTACTATCCATGTTTACCACTAATACCAATATTACTATTTGTTTTAAATCTAGAGTGTTATACTACACAACCAATAAAATTGGTATTTTTTTTTAACCAACATTTATATATATATATATATATATATATATATATATATATATATATATTACATGTATAAAAGTACATATAGAATACAAAATGTTTTATCTTAACCATTATTTTAATAGCTATTTTTTTTTTTTCTGGATTTGTTATTTTGTATTTATAACGGTAAATATATTATTACCTTGATATAACGGTATTTGTTTTAAATTCGGTTAAAATAATTTTTTTTCCTGTTTTTCTGTATTTATATATATATTAATGTATATGTGTATATTTGACCAAAAATAATAATAAAGCTATAAAATACTTATACAAACATAGTTTTAAACAATATATACAACAGTTTTAAACAATATACAGGGTGTCCGGGACTCAAGAACGCGCACTACACTCAATGATTGGGGGCATTAAAACAAACAAAAAATTTTACTGGAGGAATGGTTTATTGTGGACCCTTTTCGAGATATAAGGGATTAAAGATTTAAGGAGACTTTTCATAAAAAAAACAATAACTTTTTTAACAGCTTTCTGTAGAAAGATAAAAAAAAATCCATTTTGTAGAGTAAGTTGTCAGCTTTAATTTTTGTGTACTAATAATCCCCACATACCCAACATTTATAAAGTTATAAAAATTCAAAATGATTTAAAATGAAAAAATTATGTTTCAAACTCCAGTTTTCTTTTGAAGCACACTGTTTTTTGGGTACTTTTTATATAGCATATTTCAAGTCAGCTTTTCAAGCCCTATAATTTGTACATAATAACTTTTTCTCTATCTCTAACCATTTTTGATAAGAAGAATAGAACATAGTGTGTTATTTTCAATCGGTTCAAACAGAAAAATTATGAAATTTTTATACCCGTATGACTATATAGTCAAAGGGTATAATAAATTTGCCATTACGTTTGTGACGCAGAGAAGGAGGGGGGGTAGATATAGACTCAAGTGTATGGATCGGATCAGAATCGAAAAAAAAATCGATTTAGCTATGTATGTCCGTCCGTCCGTCTGTCCGTCCGTCCGTCCGTCCGTCCGTCCGTCCGCACGATAACTCAAAAACTAAAGGAGCTAGGATCTTGAAATTTTCGCAAATTCGTTTTTTTGCAATAGCCGTCATCGCTATTTAAATCCAGCCATTTTGGTCCATGGGTTCGGGTGGCTGCCATACAACTTCTTTTTTTATATGAGTATTTCTCTGTACCTATAACAGCTATGTGTCTGAAATTTTGGCAAAAGTAGTTTAGTTTTATGGCCAAAGTTTTTGCAAAATTTGGTTGGTCTGTTGCAGTGAGTTCGAGTAGCTGCCATACAACTCCTTCTTTTATACGAGCATTACTCTATACCTATTAAAGCTGGTGTCTGAAATTTTGCCAAAAATAGTTTAGTATAATGGCCAAAGTTACTGCAAATTTTGGTTGGTCTACTGCAAAGGGTTCGAGCAGCTGCCATACAACTCCTTCTTTTATATTAGCATTACTCTATACCTATTAAAGCTGGGTGTCTGAAATTTTGCCAAAAATAGTTTAGTATAATGGCCAAAGTTACTGCAAATTTTGGTTGGTCTACTGCACAGGGTTCGACTAGCTGCCATACAACTCCTTCTTTTAAATGAGCATTTTATTTCACCTAATAAAGCTGGTATGTTTGAAATTTTGCCAAAAGTAATTAATGTTTATAATAATAATGATATAACGGTTATATAACGGTCATACGGGTATCCCAGAGTTGACACAGTCTACTCTACTACACTCTTCCTCGTTTTTTATCTATTTATTTTTTCATTAATATTTTATAAGAAATTTTAAATCATTTTGAACTTTCATAACTTTGTAAATGTTGGGTGTATATGGGGATCAATAGTACACAAAAATTAAAGCTGACAACTTACCCTGCAAAATGGATTTTTTTTTTTATCTCTCTACAGTAAGCTGTTCAAAAAGTTATTGATTTTTTTTATGAAAAGTCTCCTAAAAATCTTTAATCCCTCATATCTCGAAAAGGGTCCACAATAGACCCCCCCCCCCTCCTCCAGTACAATTTTTTTATTTGTTTTAATGCCCCCCAATTACTGAGTGTAGTGCGCGTACTTGAGTCCCGGACACCCTGTATATATATATTCATATTTATACATAAATTAACTTTATATTCTATTTATATTATTATGTATATAAGTTGTTTGTATATAACTAGTTACAAATACATAAATTTAGAAAAAATAACAATATCTTAGTAATAATAAAGTTAATAGTAACAATATAATAAGTAAGTAATAGTAGCGCCATCTAAGTTAACTTAAAACTAATTGTATGATCGTAACAAAATAAATTTAACTTTAACTTAAAAAAAAAAAAACTAATATGAAATATATATTGTATATTCATGTTTGTATATATATGTATGTACTAATATATATTTTGAAGATAAATATAGATATATATATATTTTGTTTTTTTTTTGTAAGTAAGTATGTAATATATTATATTAGAGTCCTTATATAATAAAATAAAACTTACACAAAATAAATACTAAGTATTAAATAATATAAAGCAAATTTATATATATATATTTTTTTAATTTATACACATATAATATATGTGTTTGTAATAATGTATATTTGCGTATATTAAAAAAAAACAGTGTTTTTTTTTTCGTTTATTTTTAAAAAGAAAAATAAAAAATAAAAAACAAGAACAATAACAAAAACAAAAAAAAAGTCATATAACACCACCATCACAAGGTTCATATAAGTCGAGGACGACACATAAAGGAAACGCCAAAATATAAAAATAAAGGAATACAAGTTTTTATTTTTTTATTTTTTCTGAACTTTTTCTGAAATATAGAGTAAAATAGTGTTTTATTTTATTTTTAAGTAAAAAAAAAAACTTTTTTTTTCTAAAATAATAAAAATAAAAAAAAAAAATAAAAAATTAAAATAAAATTATATAGAATAGAAGTCAAAACTAAAAGCTAAAAACTAAAAATCTAAAAAATATAAAAAAAAAAAAAAAAAGAAAAATGTTTTAAATAAAGTAATGTACACTAGAACCTTTAGTTGAATCCTTTCATTTATTTTTGTTTTTTTTTTTTCGAGTACGCTATCTCTTCGTTTTTTTTTTTTTTTTTATTTTTTTGTTTTTATATTTTTTTGTTTTTTTTTATTTTTTTTTTTACTTGTTTTTTTTTTTTTTATAAAAAAAATTGTTGTCTTTCTTTGTAGATCACAGTATTCAAGTAATAAATTTTGGTTTATTTTTTTTATTGTGTGGTTCTTAAAATGGTATTATAAATTTGATATTACATTTTTAATACATTTTTGAATTTTTATTTAATAATTTTGTTAATTGAATTTTTATTTATTATTATTAACATAGAAAGCGCAAAATTAGAAATTCAATATATCAATTACAACAAATATCAAATTTAACCCTAGCAGCTTAATATTGTTAAGGTTTAGTTGTTTGAAAAAATTAATATTTAAAATAGCAAAATTATAAATGTCAAAAAGAAAAATAAAAACTAATATGCTGAATACATCTCTGAAACGTCTGAAATTAGTTTATTCCCTAACAAATCTATTTGCTTTCCTAACTAACTAGCGAATCTTATATCTTCTGGAAGTTTGATAAATAGTCTTATGGC